>PVLA01001559.1:0-345125 GCA_004027455.1 Hydrochoerus hydrochaeris | reverse complement strand
CCTTATCAAGAGAAAGAAAGAAAAAACCCAAATTCATGCAATAAGAACTGAAAAGGGAGAAATTACTACAGATCCCATGGAAATTCAAAAGATCATGAATACCTACTTTGAAAATCTCTACTCACATAGAGTGGAAAACACAGAGGAAATGGACAGATTTCTAGAAACATATGAACTACCAAAGCTCAACCAAGAAGATTTTGAACAACCCAATATCAACTATTGAAATTGAAAATGTAATTAAAAACTTACCAACAAGGAAAAGTCCAGGTCCTGATGGATTCACAGCTGAATTCTACAAGAAATTTAGAGAAGATTTGATGCCAGTACTCGTTAAACTCTTCAATGAAATTGAGAAAAAAGCAATCCTCCCTAAATCATTCCTGGAGGTATTACTCTGATACCAAAACCAGAGAAAGATCCAACCAAAAAAGAGAACTATGGGCCAATCTCTCTAAGGAACATTGATGCAAAGATTCTCAACAAAATACTGGCAAATAGAATGCAGCAAATCATCAAGAAGATTATACATCATGACCAAGTGGGGTTCATTCCAGGAATGCAGGGATGGTTTAACATATGCAAATCAATAAATGTAATACACCACATCAACAGAGCCAAAAACAAAAACCATATGGTCATCTCAATAAATGCAGAAAAAGCTTTCGACAAAATCCAACACATGTTCATGATAAAAACCCTTCAGAAACTCGGAATACACGGCATGTACCTCAACCTTATAAAGGGCATCTATGACAAACCAACAGCCAACATTATACTAAGTGGACAAAAACTGAAAGCTTTCACTTTAAAATCAGGAACAAGACAAGGATGTCCACTCTCACCACTCCTTTTCAACATAGTTCTGGAAACACTAGCCAGGATAATCAGACAAGAGAGAGAAATAAAAGGAGTAAAGATAGCAAAGGAAGAAGTTAAATTATCACTATTTGCAGATGACATGATACTCTATATAAAAGACCCAAAAAACTCCATTAAAAGACTGCTAGAGGTAATAAACAAGTTCAGCAGTGTAGCTGGATACAAAGTCAATGCTCAAAAATGAATAGCATTCCTGTACACAAACAAAAAACTCACTGAGAGAGAAATTATGGAAATATCACCCTTTACAATAACATCTAATACAATGAAATACTTAGGAATCAACCTAACTAAAAATGTAAAAGACCTATATACTGAAAATTATACTACACTGAAAAAGGAGATTGAAGAGGATATTAGAAAATGGAAGGACATTCCTTGCTCTTGGTTAGGAAGAACCAACATTGTGAAAATGGCTATACTCCCAAAACTATTATACAGATTTAATGCAATCCCAATCAAAATACCATTGACATACCTCACAGATCTAGAGAAAACACTCCAAAAATTCATTTGGAAACAGAAGAAACCTAGAATAGCAAAGGCAATTCTAGGCAACAAAAGCAAGGCAGGAGGCATCTCAGTTCCTGACTTGAAACAGTACTATAAAGCCACAGTGATAAAATCAGCTTGGTACTGGCACAGAAATAGACTTGAGGATCAATGGCACAGATTAGAAGATGCAAGCACAACTACAAAGACATACAGCCACCTGATATTTGACAAAGGGGCTAAATATGTCTACTGGAAGGATAGTCTCCTTAATAAATAGTGTTGGAAAAATTGGCTATCCACATGGTGAAGACTGAAACTAGATCCATGCATATCACCATGCACAAAACTAAAGTCTAAATGTGTCAAAGACCTCTATCTTTAAAAACAGAAATACTAAATCTACTGGAAGACAAGGTGGGTAGAAGTCTTGGAGACATAGGGGTAGGCACAGAATTCATGAACAAAATGCAAACTGCACAGGAAACACTTCAAAGAATCAACAAATGGGATCACAGATTATTGAAAAGTTTCTGCACTTCAAAGGAAATCACTAATAGAGTGAAAAGAAAACTAACAGAATGGGAAAGAATTTTAACCAGCAACCCCTCAGACAAAGGACTTGTGTCTAGAATATATAAAGAATTGAAAAACATCAAGCCCCCCAAATTCAAAGACCCTCTCCAAAAATGGGCATCTGAGATGAACACACAGTTCTCAGAGAAAGATATACAAATGGCAAATAAATAAATACATGAAGAAATGTTTGCCATCACTGGTCATTCGCGAATTGCAAATTAAAACAGCATTGAGATTCCACCTCACTCCAGAAAGAATAGCTGCCATGAAGAAATCAACTGATAACAAATGTTGGTGAGGCTGCGGGGAAAAAGGAACACCTCTCCACTGTTGGTGGGAATGTAGACTGGTGCAACCATTATGGAAATCCCTATGGAGAATTCTCAGAAGATTAGGATTAGAAGCCCCATTCAATCCAGCTATCCCCCTCCTGGGCATTTTCCCCAAAGAACTGAAAAGTTCATATCACAGTGATATATGTGCACCCATGTTCATACCTGCACTATTTGTGATAGCTAAATCCTGGAAACAGCCAAGATGCCCATCAACTGCAGAGTGGATAAAAAAGATGTGGCATTTTTATACAATGGAATATTACTCAGCTATAAAAAAACGATAATCTTGAGGCCTTCATAGGCAAATGGAGACAACTTGAGACTATCCTCATTAGTGAAATAAATAAGAATCATATTTATAAATATCATACTGTGTGTCTAGTGTAAAAAGTAAATAAGAACTACAAATGTAATAAAACCAAAATGTGTAATTGTTATTGTAAAAAAGAGAGGAAAAGCAAGTGCTCTAAGGGATATAACTGCATGTAAGTTTGAGTGTGTAAAATAGATGACCATATTGCTGAATCTTTGTTGGATCTTTGAGAAAAACTGTTTGTAGCCTGACTGTTTGAATATTTACTATGTACCCTTTAACTTTGTAACTTGAACAACTACATCCAAGATGACAATACATAATTTACAAATTTACTGATTTCTTAGTGGGGCTTTTTCTCATTCTCCTTTTTCTTTCTTTCTTTTAGAATTCTGTATTATTGCTACCCTTTTTTGTTTTTTTTTCTCTTTTTTTCTTCTCTTTAAATAAAATTTTAGAAATGTATAATTGCTGTTGTAAAAAAAGAGGAAATAGGAAGCGCTACAAAAGACATAGCTGCATGTATGTTTAGGTGTGTGGGATTGATGACCATATTTCTAGGTTCTTGTTGGATTGTTGAACAGATGTGTTTGCACTCTCACTGCTTTAGTGCCTACTTTGTGTGCTTTAATCCTGTAACTTGAATAACTATTTCTAAAAGAACAATGTGTAATGTATCAACTAGTGGTTTCTTACTATTTATCTTCTTTTCTTGAAATTCTGTAATATTTCTACCTTTTTCCTTTTTCTCTTTAAATAAAAAAATGAAAAAAAAGTTATCAAATAATAACAAATGCTGGTGAGGCTGTGGGTAAACAGGGACTCTTCTTTATTGTAGGTAGGAAGGTAAACTAATACACATATGATAAAAAAACTCTCTCAAAACACTGCAACTAGAAATTTCATTCAGCCCAGCTATTCCCATTATGTATCTGAATGGGAAAAGAATTAAAGACATCATATTACAGTGTACATGTGTACACATGTTTAAACTGAAAAATTCATAACAATCTTTCAAAGGCCTTTATCCATCAAGAGATGAATGGATAAAGAAAGTGTGGTATTTATAAATAATGGGATACTACTCTGCCTAAAGAAGGGTAAACTTGAGTCATTTATAGGAAAATGGATGTGCTTTGAATCCATCAAGTAAAATAAATCAGATACAAATATTCAATATCACAAGCTTCTCTTATTTCAGAAACCAAAAATATAAAATAAAAAATAAAATAAAAGATAAATAACAGGGAATCGGGAGAATAGCTCTTTTGCAAATTAGAAGGGGACTGAGAGATTTGGGAGAGGAGAAGAGCAAGGTGAAGGAAATCAAAAGTGAGTTGAGATGTGGATATGAACCAGTTTTCCATGCAGAATGTAATGACTGTATACATTGAACATGTACTAGTAAGAATGATAATTGGGAAAAATAAATATAAATAAGAAAAACTAAAAAAACCTTTTTTTTTTTTTGGCATAAGCTCTGGGTTAGAATTCCAGGTCTATCACTAATTTCTTGGTAGAATTGTGCAAGTTTTTGAAAAACCTATGAATTCTGTTTCATTATCTGAAAACTGTAGATAAATAACTCACTCAGGTAGTGCTTTAAAGAACTGATGTAAAAATCGGATGATATAGTGAGTGGGAAGTGCTTGGGGCGAGGCCTGGGTTGATGAGGGGATCACAGGGCCTCGGCAGACAGGAAAGGTCCATCTTAGGGGTCTCACACTTATTCCTGATGGACGCCTTCTTATCGTCCTTTCATCTTTCATGCTCAAGTCTTCTGCTGTTTCTCATTTTGCACCTTATCCTTCCTTCCTCTTTTGAAAAAGACCTGCCTAAATATTTCCAGGTTTCTTTCAGAAAGCCATTCTTAAAATGAGTATCTCAGCTTGCAAACTGCCTCTGCAAGTAAAGACATATTTCTTGACTATGTGTTGTAGAAAAGACTTGGCTGGATAACAGTGGCTTTATCATTTTAGAATACTGTCTGCTATATGAGCCGTACTGTTTTTTCTAGTAAGTGAGGTTTGGTTTTAGAGGTCCATTGCCTGCTATAATTTTTGTCCTTTTTTTTTTTAACATCACTGAGAATCATTTTTTGTATAATTACAATAATGTAATTAAATTACTCATTGGGTTGAAAAAAATCATAATGTTCATTTAATAGTATTTTCTTTTAGATTCTCCCAGTTGTTTCAGTTTAATACTTTCTATTGTCTATATAATATTTTCTTAGAAACCTAGACTGAAAAAAGCTTCAAAACACTATAGCCTAAGCCCTTTGGCTTATACTTCAGTACCTAAAAGTTGGATACTTTTTAAATTGGCTTCAGTTTTTGATTCAGTCCAAGTCTTATTTAGCCTGGCTTTCAAACTCCTGTTAAATTCCATTTAAAAGTCAATCTATACACTAACCCAGAGAAAACTAACCCAGCTGCATCTTACATTACAGTAGTATTTTTAAATTTTAAAACTATTATTACAGAAGCAGTATATTGTTTATATTACAACAGTATTTTATTGTTTCCCTTCCATAACTTCTGATCACAGGAAAATTTCCTAAGTATCATTCCTAAGACAGTAGCCAGGGAGCTATTTATATGTGGAAGAATATCTTTTTAAGAGGTAATATATAAATAAATAAATTATAATTAGAAGTTAAACAAGTCTTTTTCTGAACTTGTTGCAAGTCATAAGTAATCCTAGATGCTAAAGTCAGGTTAAAGAAAACTATAGACTTGCTAAGAAATGAAACAATTTTACAGTCCTTTCCTATTACCTGCCTTCAGCTTATATACTGTGATAAAGTGTTTAAAGTATTATAGTAGAAGACTCATTGTTATTAATCCATCTGAAAATATTCCCTCTCTTTGAGTATATGGTTTCCTTCGTTCTTGCCACTTTCTGAAGCCGTTCTGGAATCTTTTCATGAGTGTGTCTAGTTGCACTGTAACGGCTGATAATAAATCCTGAATTGATTAACAGCCATTCGCTTTCATGATCATTTTCACTTTTGGGAAGAGCCAGAAGTTTAGTGGTGCTAGATCCACTGAACAAGGTGTATGAAGATACAGTGTAATATTTTTCTAGCCTTCTTTTCTGTTGGATGGAACTCAGCAGCAGTACCCACCTTACTTTTGGTAACTCTCATGCAGGCGCTCATGAAAGAGGACTTCCAGAAGTGTTTCAGAAAGTGGCAAGAACAATGGGAAAAGTGCATTTGAAGTGGGGAGGAAGTAATGACAGAGGAGTAATGACAATGTGCCTTTTACTATAAAACAATTTAACAATTAAACATGCACTGAAGTTTTTGAGCAGACCTCACACACGGGATTATAGCACAGCATGGCTGTTTTGGAATAAGAGTGTCAGTTTAGAAGGTGGATGTGCTTCTTATACTAGGAAGACAATATATATGAGCCTGATTTATTCCACTTATGAGTATGGTCTCAAGCCTCATTCATTTACTCATAAAAGTAAATAGGAACCAAAAAATACATTAGATATTGTGAAAGAAAAGGAGAAGAAACTGTTCAAAAGGGAAGAACAACTGGGAAAGGAAAAAAGGAAGAAAAGAAGAAAATTAAGAAAAGAAAAAAGAAAGAAAAGATCATGTTATATATATTTTTATAATCAACTATAAATTAATTATAATACATTAGTTAATGTACTATATATTAATTATATACATCAATAATAATTATATAGATTAATTATAATTTATAGATAATTATACTGCTAATCTGTTAGTTCATCAAAAAGAATGATTTGTGCTTTCATTGTTTGATCATTCTTTCATGCCTAGATCTTGAAATCTGAGCAATTACTTTGAAGATAATATGCAAAATATTAACCATTGTTAATCTCATATTATGTTGTTTTGAAATTCTGTATCATCATTTTTGTTCTTTTTTTCATTTTAAAATACAAAGAGAAGATGGATGTGCTGTAGTGTCTGCCTCAAACCTGTCTATTGAGAAAGGAAGGTATCACTTGCTAAATAAGCTTGACAATGATGGGTGAAAGACAAGCATGGGAAAGACTTCAATGACTGCCTCTCATATTCTGAGAGGATGGCGTAGAGCTTCAGAGTTTTGTGGGATGTCCTGAGCATAAGCAAAAATAGTTCTTGAGGACATCTTATATTTCTGAGGTTTGGTAGGCTGTTAATGTGGGATGGTACTATGGGCCAAGTGGACATTGTAGAAGGTGACTCTGGACAGGCATATTGGGATCATAACCAGTAAGGCTGCCTACTAGAGACCAAGATGTTTCCAAAATGCACAGACACCTCAAAAGAGAAAAAAGGCTGCCATCATTACATCACTCAGTACTCAGTGAGAAACACACATCATGCCACCTAAGTAGTTGGTTTTCTCCTCCTTGTTTGACCTGGAAACTGCCATAGTAGCCATGGAAGGGTGTGGCAGGAAATACCAAGATGATAAAGAAGACTGTAACTCCGCGGCCAGGCCTATGCTGGGATGGAAGGGGAAAGCACAAAATTGGATGACAGACCGTAGTTTTTATTTAAATTAAAGTGAAATTTGTTAGCCCTGGAATCTAAAAGTGAGAAATAAATGAGGCTGAAGCTGGAAATTGTTGGATCACAGTGCAGAGTCGTAGTGGGAGAAAAATATCACTATTTCATGTTCAGACTACAATGGTTTAGTCTATTTACTACATCAGCTATGTAGATATGATACACAGCAGGAAGTACGAAGAATAAGAAAAACCTTTTTCCCATTGTGTATTTGATAGAATTATCAGGTGGAATATTCATCTTTTAAATGTTGAAATAGTATTTTTCCTGGAAAATACTATTTTCTTAGTCAAAAGGGAATGGTGGGGTAGAGTTTAATGTCCTAGGCTCTTTGTTGAAAAAGAATTTACAGAATCTTTCAACAGGTACTTTTAATAGGTCTTTCTTGGCTCCTTTTGCCATATCTATGGTACACAAAACAAATATAATTTTGGGGCACTATGAAAACTTAGTTATAGATTCAATTCTAACCAGAATAGAAGAATATAAAAGTCAAGCCAGACATGGGGTTGGGAAGAATGAATAGAGGAAATGTGTATATATAACTTGAAAATATGTTCTCCATATAAAAAAAGGTATTTTTGCACGATTACTATTGTTTAAATTTCCATTTTATAGAAGAACAATTCATTTAAATTAATGATGATAACAAATTAGCTGCTAGTACCTACACATTACATTTTTAATATAATGGTCAAATTAAATAGTTGTGGCATTTTCTCCATTCTGTGAGAAAAGTCAGTCTTAAGTACTTTTGCCTATATTCCCAATGCTAGCAAATGACTCAAAGCAACATAATCATGCTCTAAACCCAAAAACATAATTATAGGTAAAACTTCTCTTTTATATGCATATGTGTGTATTTCATTAAAAATTGAAGCAATTAGATTACCAGTATTGATATTTATATCAAGCGCTTTGGAGATAATAGATATATTACAGAAAGTATAAGGTCTTTATGAATGACAAGTATATAGTGAGTTTTAACTTTTTTTCTTTTAATTTGCCTTTAAAGTATTATAAGTTTGTAATTTATTTTAAAATTCAAGTAATGGAGATTTACTGTTGGTGTGTTTATTTTATATTATTCCATTTCTACAATAGTGTATTTTTCAAATTCATTTCAAATTCATTTCCTGAAATGTGATTTTACTCTATTGAGTCTCATCTTATTAAATCAAAAAACATTTTGATTAGCTCACTCCTAATTTATGTTAGTTTGATGATAATGACATAATTGAACACAAGCTTATCTTTCTCTTTAATCACCATCTAAACAAAACTTGTAAGAAAATTACATTATAAATAAACATGTCATAAATTTATACTGTTAGCACTATGTATTTATGCTAATATTTTTACATCCCAGTACTAAAATACTAATACTAAAAAGTTGAACCAAGCCAATTATATTATCTTTATTAATTACCAACGTGTTTGAAGACTAGAAAAGTCAAAACATATCACTATAGAAAAATACAAAGAACATATTTTGTTGCTTTGGAAAAGAGTAATTTTAAGATAGAAATGCTTTACTAAAACTGTTTTAGAATTTAGGGTTTTCTAATAAATAAGAGAATTTATTCAATATCCTAATTTGAGACTTTTTTCTCCCAGGCAGTTTTGTCAATTTTCGAAGTTTAGTTGGTCTATTAGAAGAGGCTAATGCTTTAAAATACAGGATTTGTGTTTAATAGAGACAGAGTGCCTCACTTGAGAAAATGTCTCAGATTAGTGTCCCTTTTAATCTGTGCTGCCTGACAAAACATGCACAAAGCTCAACACTTGGTTCAACACCATTAGTAGCTCTAGTTGTATGTGGTATTGAAGCAAAAGAAGTCTAATGTAGGCACTACAAGTCTGCCTCAACTTAGTTTCAGAAGAGAGTACTTCATGCATTTTTCATGCTATTTCTCTTCTCTTCCATAAGATTTTAATGGACTAAAGTATGTCACATATATAGGACTCATGATAAAATGGAGAGACAGAGAGAAAATGATTTAGGTAGCTGCAGAAATAGATGAAGTCTTTTAAATGCACCATCTAATATGACTTAGCTTAAAATATAAAAGTGGTTTTTTTCTAAAATGCTTTTTAATAGCACAAGGAGATGTATACTATAGAAATTTTGAAAGGATTATTCATCCCAAGTGGATTATTTATGTTTGAATGAATATTTATAGAGGATCTCTGAATTAGGCAGTAATTTTTGTCTTTGTTTAAACACAATTAACAATATGCAAATTAAGGCAGTTCTTTTTAGAAAATATGGGAGTATAAGTATTACGATTGGCAGTCATATCAGTATCTGCACAGTGAGAACATAAAAAGTGGAATGACTAACCTGTTATGCTCTTAATTAATGAACACCTGTACACAATGAAAGCGTGGATGATTTTATGGATGCATGAAAATCCAACCAGGCAATTAATGTTCAATTTAAAATTCACACTATTGAAAATGAGCAGAAAAAAAAAACTGTAGCAGCAAATTACAAAAGCAGAAAAGTTGAGGTTTTTGTGAATGAATTTTTCCCAAACTATTTTAAATATTTTACCTCTTTTTTTCTTGCTTTTTAAATTTTTTTTAAATCAAAAAGCACTTGGTATGTTTATATGCACTTAATACAATCAACTGACCATTTGTAATTCTTTCTTCAATGGAGCTAAACAAAGTATGTTCAATTGTTTTAACAGTTTATTTGCAATGCTATAAACTTTGTTTAATATTTTAGAAGCTAAAAATTCTACTTTTGGTCCAAATCTACAACTATGATATAAAATTGATACAATTAATCTTTATTGTTCATGTTTCTCTAACCAACATAATGACTCAGGTAGGGGCACACAGAGGAAATTATATAAATCATGACATGAATCTTTTAAATCATGACATGTTGAGTACCAAAGCTAGAGGTTCCTAAGATAAAACAATAAGAAAAATTCTTCATCTTTAATGCACTTTTTTTGAGATTTTTGTATAATTATCAAGTATAAAAACCATTAAAAATTGTTTTTTCCTCTCTGTATCTGGTAATTCATCTCTTGCCCTCCCATTTCTCTATTGTTTTCTCATTGCTCTCATTAAATTATGGTTTGTGTTCACCTAAATTACTGCCTTATTAGGTACTTTCTCAACAGACTATTTATGTATTTTAATTGTACATATTTTTAGGTACAGGTGATAATTTGATGCATGTTTAAAATGTGTAATAACCAAATCATGATAATTAAGTTTCCATTTCCATAAACATTTGTCATCGTGTTGGGAAACACCTCTTTCTTAGTTCTTTATAAAATTAATATAGGATTTTCAGGAACATAAAGATCTCAGTAAGACTTAGTCCAAAGTAATTAAAATTCTACTCAAAAACTTCATTATTATTTATTCTTCATGATTCTGTTCCTTCTAGGTGATAAACAGAATATCTTAATTTGTTTTTAAATAAATCTGTTAATACCCTTTATATAGTCATTAGGAATAACTTTCACCAGAGATACTCATTCTAAGAGGCCAAAGGAATGCTATGTTTTCTAGGTCAGAGAGCAGATGGGTATTTACTAAACACAGCGGCTTCCATGAAGGCAATAGGTCAAACAAGGACCATGTCTCTGCAAAGTGTAATTTATCCAGGTTAGGTGGTGAAGGACAATATAAAGGCATTCTAATGAAGCAAAATATAATTAAAGGAAAGTGTTATCACTGGAGGATAAGGCGAGCTGGTCTATTTTAATTTATGGATATTCAATATTGAATAAGTATATAATTAGGAGAATAAATTGATTCAATTTCATGGTAACATGAAGATAATACAAAGGTTGGGACAACCCAACCTTTTAGAGGTTTCAATGTGCAGAAAGCTAAAGTGTTTAGAGGCTTCACTGTGCAGAAGCAAGAAAAAAAACGACCTAAAACCAAGGAAGCTGACATAATTATTTTAAAGGGTATGATATTATGATAACTAGGTAGGAATATCAGGGCAAATCATACAGTGGCAAGCAAGGCAGCAATTATGGTTCGTTAAATTTGCTTTCAGTGTGAATTCTGAGTCTCCAAATTCTTACCTGCCTCATTGGTGCGGATCACTCGTGATGGGGTGCTTGGATCTCCAGTCCCAATTGGATTGGTGGCCACCACTCGAAATTCATACTCCACCCATGGATTTAAGTCCACTGCCATTGCTGATTCCATGTCTCCTGTTATGGTTTCTGGGACTAGACAGAGGAAGGTCATTTCATACCAGGAGGACTGGACACTTGCCAACCAAGGATGTCACTGTGATAGAAATCGCTAATTTCTCATAATGCATGGTTATGGCATTATCTACAGTATCACTAGTAAAATGAAAATCTATTTTTGGTCTCACAAGGCAGTTTATTTTATTTTATTTTTGGTAGCGGGGATTGAACTCATGACCTTGTGCTTGCTAGGCAAGGCGCTTAAGCCACTGAGCTAAATTCTCAGCCCCTTATTTGATTTTTTTTTCATTTCTATTAATACTTGTTTTACATAGCTGGATGCTCCCATATTTGGTGCATATATATTTAGGATTTTTTTTTAATCGGTACCAGGGATTGAACTAACAACCACACGCTTGCAAGGCAGGTGCTTATGCCGCTGAGCTAAATCCCCAGCCTGAAAATCTATTTTTGGGAAATAAGCACTTGTATGTGTCAAAGGTATCAGAACAGTTAGCATTCTTTCATTTTTACACATAAACTGGTCATTATGTAGCTTGTCATTATCTACTAAAAGTCATTTTGTCAATCCTTTAGCCCAAGAGAAAAGGCCAACTCATAGTATAATTAAGCAAAGAATTTTCTTCAGTTTCTAGGGAAATTTCATGAATAATTTGTTTTGCCTAGTTCTAGCAAATACTTTTAATCACTTGTTACTTTCAAAGAGCAGAACAAAAATATTTTTCTCTAATTTAAAAAAAGCCTACAATTTGTGGCATCTAAGTGGAGGGTCTAATCTCTATGTGGGAGTGACTTTTGTACTAAGATTTTTTTATACAATACAATTATTTATTGATGCAATCATGTAGTGAAATATTTTTTATTTTACATAGAATGTGTGTCCTATTTGAGGCCACTTTTATTAGTTGCTCATCTCTGTTGTTTAAAACATATTGTTACAGAACTTGTTATGGGGTGGAAAGGGTGAACATGGAGATTATGCTGACATGCAAGGAGTCTCTAGATTCATATCAGCCCTAGATTTCTGTGGGAGCATGATTGGGGAGCCAAATATGGAGGCTGAAGCTGTTGCTTTGATGAAAGTCCCATTTTACTGTGGCAAAGAGGAGTTATATCATCTTAAATTTCTCATGAAAATGTCCTCTGAAATGTATAAAAAAATGTTATACCAAATTGGCTCTTTGAAAGGTGCATCCTGTGCCCTGCTGGACAAATCTCAGTGAATCCAGAGCTGATTTTCATAAGTGGTGACATACAGATGAAGAATAAAAAGTCTGTCCTCTCTTATTGCACTTGAAACCAAGCAATATTCTTGGCATCTGAAGGTGGGGAAATCACTCCTGTGTGGTGTGCTGATAGGTGAAATGTTGAACTATGCTTACTACACATCAAGGTGGGAAGGAAGGGACTCCCAGACACCTAGCCCTTTCTAGCCCCATGCTATACTGTATCACCTTTATCTGCTTTGGCTTCCCCGGGATTTATCTGTCATTGACTTCGATTTATATCAGTAACTTTCAACAACTCAGAGCTGCTGAGCCTTCTTAATCTTCATAGAATTTGCATATTTCCTCCATTACACAGCTTAGGTCCCTCTTTAATTCTTACAGTCCTTTCATCATTCCCTTTGAAATTCATGATCCATCATTAGCAAAATCCTCTATACACTTGTCCTCTCTGAACATCTCTGTAGATTTTATTTTAATATAAACTGAAGACATTTTCCTCCTCTCAAGGGATAGTCCTCCTAAAATACATGCAGAGAAAAATATTCCCCATACTCCCACCCAGTCTAATGGATCTTTCTTGGCAGAATACAAGCATGCAGATGTTTTTCTTACAGAAATAAAAAATGAAGCTCTCTTCACCTTTTCTTTCCTAGTCTTTACTTAGGGTGTCTTTTTCTTTCATAGCGAACTTTTTTAAGCTGTCTGTGCTATTACTTGTTGTTTCTGTTTTCCTCCCATTTTCTCTTGAACCAACTTTAATCAGGCTCGCTCTTTCAGATTTCCACCCTGTCTTCTCCTATCAATATTATCATTGGTCTATTATTGAAAACTGAAGGTTTCATCTTTTGACACAACTGATTACTCTCTCTCTTTGAAATGTTTTTTAACCTTCTCTTCTTCTCATACTTGACAATGCCTGATCAGTCTCTGTTGCTGTATTCCTTTCAAATTCCAGAGATACCCAGACACTCAACTCTCTTGCCCATTTTCTTCCTAGTGATCTCATGCTAATGATTACCCTCTACATGCTTTAGATGCCAACACTTTCAGCCATAGAATCTCTTTTGTAGATTCATATGTTCTATTTTTTATTGCTATTGAATAAAATTTGAAAGACTCTTACTTAAGTACTGACAATTGCTGTCTTACAGGTGTGGCCAAAATGTTGGGGGCTGTCCTAGATACTTTTCTTTCCTCTTTGTCTGACTACAATTTATAAGCAAATTATGGTATTTGTTGTTTAAAAGTATGCTAATTTCTGCACTCTTCTTTGTAGCAAACCTTCTTAGGAGTTGTCTGTACTAATTTTTCACTCCACTGTCTCTTGAGCAATTCTTATCAGATTTTACTGCTTACTATTTCACCAAAGCTGTTATTGTCAAGGTCATTAGTGAATCCATTTTGCTAAAACCATTGGTCAGTTTTCTTTTTGTTCTTCTTTGGTTAATTTTCAGGCCTCATTTGATTTATTTAGAGCAGACATGCAATCTTATGACTTTAAATGCAATGTATATAACAAGCAATTTCCAATTTAAAACTTGTCTTGGTTACTTTTCTCTTGTTGCTGAGCCAAAATACCTGACACCCAAAATTAGGGAAGAAAAGGCCTGTTTAGTTGACAGCTTTTGGAGATTTCAGTCCATATTCAGCTGGCTCCAAGGCAGGGTGGTGTGGCTAAGGAGCAACCGTTCTTGGTGACCATAGTGACAACAGCCAAAAGGGCAAAAAGGGGAAGACAGGTCTTCTGCCCTTCCTGTTCTTGGGCTGGTGCAGCACTCAGACTGCCAATGTCAGCACTAGACAACAGATCAATCATAAATGCTAGATTCAGACAGCTTCATGACTGCATGAGGTTTTGGGGGGACATCTAAACAAACCACAACAAAACTTTACTCGAAACCACTCTTACAGTCCAGACTCATGTATCCTACTACCTACTTGGGCTTTCCGTTTGAATGTCTAATAAATACATTATACTTGTGATCTAATTCTGTCCACTCTGTTCCAAACTTGCGAATTTTTTTTATAACACTTGACAGTAGATTTGCACAAGTAAAAAAAAAGAAATTGGTAATCCTTTAATTATTTTTCTATTATACTTTTTACATTCATAATGTCAGGAAATCTTATGGATTTTACTTTCCAAATATTTTTAAATTCTGACAATTTTTCCAACTTGTATCACTATGAAGCACTAACATCTTTCAGCTATAACAGCTTCCTAACTAGGTTAGTGACTCTGCTTTCCTTATCAATTGTGGAGTGATGGCAAACCTTTTAGAGCTTTCAATTATAATAAACGGGCTGCTGTGGCACACATGCCATAGGATCACCAGTACTGTAATAGTGTATTTTTAACATGGTTTGAGTGAATTTATTAAAAGGTAAGACTTAATATATCAACCCTCCAGTGCTTCCCCATTTCTTTAAGAATATCCTTCATGGTTTGATCCCACCAGTTTCTTTCCAAATTCATCTTCTGCCATTTTCTCTGAACTTTGTTCTGTTGTTGCCTCTCTAGTCTTTGAAATTTCTTGTATGTAATGCTTGTATAAGGAAGTGATTAAGTTTAAATGAAGTCATAAGAGTTGTGGTTTAATGTCAATGTCTTTATAAGAAAAGGCACCAAAGTGTGCATGTAGGTATATTCTCCCTCCCTTTTCTCTGTCTCTGTTTTTCTCTCTCTTATACTCTTTCTCTCTCTTTTTCTGTGTCATATGTGCACACAATGAGACGGTGAACATTTGCAAGCTAGAAAAAAACTGTGAGAAATTTCTTTTTTTTTTCTATAAAAGCAGTCTTTAGCATGTTGTTACATTTAATAAAACCAGGGTATAGCATTCTGTGTCTCATCAAAACCAATATACAGCCCTACTATAGTAACTTTGGTCCTCCTTACTTGATATAATTTTCCCCTAAAGCATTCATCAATCTTTAAGATACTATACAATTTGCTTACTTACATTGTTCTGTTTATTGTTTATCCTTATCCATCAGATAGACTGTAGGTAGGAATTTTATTGTTTTTTCTGCTTATCAATGTATCCCAAGTACCTAAAATACTACCTTCAAAGTACTAAATAAAATTTATTAGGTGATTGAAAGCAGAGTTCAATTGTCTGCTGTGATTGAAATTTGAAGAGTTAATTTCTGTCTGAATCTGGATATAATTATGGTAGGATTTATGTCAGAATATATATAAAAGTATCTTTCCTTCTAAAATTATACATTTTTATAACCTGTTAGGCATTAATATAGGTTACGAAGTCATTAATATAGGTTACAAAGTTATTAATATAGGTTGCCCTGCCAAGATTCACATCCTCTCCAGTATTCTAAACTCTTTAAAATCACATTAAAAAAACATTTTTGGAAATTCTAAATTCAATGTTTATTATCAGGAATATAAAATAATTGTAGAAAACTTGAACTGAAGATATTATAATCCAGAAAGTATTATGAAGTGAGTTAGTAACAAAGTTTTATATGTTTGTTATAAATGAGTTAGTAACAAAGATGTATAAAATCAGGAGTTTGATTTTAAATGCAAAATTGTGGAGATTAAAGGTAATGAATGCTTTATAAAATTTTTTTAACAGCTTTGCAAGCATAATTTTAAAAAGATATTATTTTGAGATCTATGGGGATGGCTTAATTTCAAATAGAATGTGATTCAGACAGAACATGCTGATGATTAAAGACAGCAGAGGTCCTCACTTTGACTCAGGGAAAGAATCTTGTGGAACTATCTTAGTAGAAGAATCTCACCCAAGAATTTAATTAATAAAATACAAAATAACCTGTTAAATGGACAAATTTAATCAATTGACCCTCAGAAAACATATCCACAGATAGAAGGTAAATAAACTAGTAGAAGGCCATTTAAATACATTGCTGAATTAAATAAACAGAGACCAATCAATTCTATGCTTAGAGATGATTTGACACTGTTAAGTAGACACAGTTAAATACTGCACTGGATCTAATATTGCTCAATAGTATGAAGAAGAATCAGGTTTCTAAATAAAAGGAATTTGTTTTAGTAGAAAAGAGATTTGCAAATGAAAATATTGCTTATAGTTATTTTCATATTTTTTTCAAGAAGAATACATTTAAAAAAGATGAATACATTACCTTTATCATTGAATCTTATTTTTGGAAGTCAGTATATATATAAGCTAATGCTAAGATATGGTCAGATTGAAGGTCTATGTGCAACTTTTTACTTTAATTACCAAAAATAAGGAACTCACTATTGTTTATATTAATTTTGGTATATAAAGGAATTTTATGTGGTTAAATGCTGTTTTAAAGTACTGTTTTTCCTTAGTAGATATTTCTGTTTTAGCACTTATTTTGATTAACAATGGTCTAGATTAAAGGAGAAACACCCTGCTAGATGTCTAGCAAAATTGACCATTTACAGAAATATATTTATGACATAATGCATTTACTTATAAATGTAGCATAACCATAGGATTTTAATAAGTCTTTGAGGAACACAACTAGAAAAGAGTTCCCACTATAAATGTGTTTCTAGTACTACAATTATATTAGAAGGATTAACATGCACATGTAGACTACACATTTTTAAAATAAACAAATACAGCATTTAATTCAAATGGTTAAATACTACAGATGTATGCATGCTTGCACACTTATGAACACATTTTCACATACACAAAAAGTAGAAACAGATGGGCCAAGGAAGAAAACTAGAGACAAGAATCAGAGAATAAATGTAACAAGGAAAGCATGTATATAATGAGTAAACTATAAGATGTTCTGAACTACTTTGGCATAAAATAAACACTTATACATATTGACATGTGTTCAGAAAAAACATGCTTAGAAGTAATCTGTAAGGGTCACGTGTAAAAGTGACCAGCAATATAGGCTCAGACAAGAGGATGGCTAGGTCAGTGGCGATGAACCTAGGGCCTCAGTGGTCTGTGTCACTGAAAACTCTAAAAGGCTTGCCATCACTGGCACGGGGGTGTACAATACTGGATCTGACACTGAGTCCATCTCCTACCTATAGAGTAGTACAAATTTTGAGCTGTGCCACTGAAGATAATATGGGAGCACTAGGGTGAAAGTTGTATAAATCGGCTTGTGTGGTGTGAATTTGTGTCCTTCCTAAATCTACCATCATCGATAGATTTCCCAAATTACTTCTGCAGCAGTACTGCAAAGTTAACAGGAAGCTAAGAATGAGACACATCACAAAAATATGGATATATGTGCATAGTACACTACAGTGATAATCACATTGAGGCCTATATTAATGCAGAATCCTACATGTCAGTAAAATCTGGATTATATTCTGCATGTAAATAAATGTATTTTTCTCTCCAATTGTAAACATTATACCAAAATAACTTTCTGTTCATGTTGTATTTATCTAAGGAACAAATGGATTACTCCATCACCATAATATTCTGAACTCAGAATTATTTTACTAGTACCAGTTGTTCCTGAACTCAAATATTTTACTGATTCTTACATTACATTTCAAAACAGATAAATCAATTTCGAAGTAAAATAAGCATACGTCACTGGTTGGTAGGGGCAACTGCTTCTGAAGATTACATTCTAAGGTCTTCTATAGTTTTCAAATGTCATATTAAATAAATATCTAATAATCAACAAGTAAGGGTGATTTTACCTATTCCCATTGGACAGTCACATTTTCAGAGGGAGGGAAAGTTAATTTTACAAGATAAGAAAACCATAATGGACAAACTGAGGCTTGACGTTTCCTTAACAATGTTGACCCAATGTCCATTGTCTGATTTGATAATTATGTTATGGTTATATGACATGTTATGATCAGGAGAATATGAGGAGAGGGTCCACTATTTTTGCAACTTCAACGTTATTCTAAAATTATTTCAACAAACAAGATGTTTTCTCTCTTTGGAAATGAGAAGAGAGGAAAGTGAGAGAACATGTGTTTCTCAGGTTCATTAAAAAACAAAAACAAACAAACAAACAAAACAACCAGCAGTCAATATCACAATAAACAACGACAAGTTTCTAGAATTAAAAAAAAAAAATCCTAGTGAGCCCATTACCAAATTTACTCGAGGAAGTAGGAAGCTGTTGCGGACCACGGACCTCTTACCTGTCTTCACGGTTTGCCAGCCCAGGGAGAAGGGGCTGCGAGCTTGCAGGTTATAGGAGGAGATCGGACTGTGATTGTCAGCGGCTGGACCCCAGGACAGTGTGGCTGTGCTTTCAGTGATTTCCTCAACAATTACTATGCCTGGTGGGCCTGGGGGACCTATAGGCAAAAGGCAATGGATAAAGCTAAGTACAGATCATTATGAGGAGTCATGAGAAATTGTATTTGCAATGTGGATCTCATCAAACTATGTAATTATCTTAATGAAATATATATTCAGTAATGAAAATTGACAGCAAAAAGTTATGGGATGCAAACGGTTTCTAGGATTTCTGGGGGGAACTTAATTATAGATTCAGTATTTTTCTGACATTTTGTGCCTAGAGGCAACTACCAATTAGCATTAAATTTTATAGGAAAAGAAAAATAATTAAAAGCAGATGCAAGGATGTGAATGCCAATATCAACTACAGCTGTTGAAATCAATCACAGTTTACAGAGGCAGAAGAAGAGAGTGACAGGCAATGCTACAAAAAATAAAAACAATTCCATTCATTCAAAAAGCTATTAGAGGATGGGGCTAATTTCATGCTCCAAAAGCCTACAATGTACAAGAACTGTGATGCAGTCTGTCAAGTACTCAAAAACCAACAAAAAAGATACAAAAGGATTTGAAATGATAGTATAGAAAATGGAAGTATACGTATCAGAAGTTAGGCAAACCTAAAGTTCTAGGAGGAGTTTGAAGGAAGTTGTAATTAGGTTCATGTTTTGTGGGTATGGAAAGGTAGTGCATCAGCAAAGTTAACTGTCTTTTGATGAGCAAAGAATGGTAAAGAATAGTGGCGATTAATCTGTGAATAAATGAGCTTCATCTTCAGTGAATAATCATGATCTATTTGAGAGAAATGTGTCATTCCTAAAAGTTATTTTAATAGCATTTAAAATATGTGAGCATTTACAATTAGTGGCTGAAAGTAACATCAGTTGTCTTACCCATATATTTCTATTTCATAATATGAACAATTGTTGCAAGAAGGCTTTTATTTTTAATAAAAATATTATGCTGGTACCTTTAAATTATAGTTACTAAATTGGTTCCCATGTAGTAAGCTGCTTTGTAGATGTGTGGTTAGCAGTTCTAAGAGGTATGGACTGAGGCTAACTTCAAGGAGTTAAGAGATGACTGTGTCAAAGAGACAGCAGTTAGTGGAGACCTCTGAGTAGAGACTTTCAATAAGAAAGAACAGTGAAATGGACAAAAAGTTTCAAGGCCTCCTTAGGGCACATGACGTTTCTAGAAGGTGGAGGATAAACATTTTTCCAAGGCTGTGAAGCAACAGCAGGAGATGGTGCGGAGCCCAGATGTGAAACAAAGGACTCTTCATTCCATCAGGGAGGTGACAGATAGAAGAATGGGGCTGAGGGAAAGGTATGAATGACATCTCTGAGATGGGACAGAGATGGAAGAAAGGTTTGGGAGAGGCAGGTGACAGTGGTATGCAAAGAGAGAATATAAAGCGTTTGGCATAGGATTAGAGTTCTAGACTGTGTTATGTTACATTATTTTGAAGTGGATTTGAACAAGCCAACAAGGTTAGGAAAGTGAGAACTGAAGTAATTAGGTGAATGTGTTTAGACTTAGGAGTTTGGAACAGTATGACTATTTATTATTACAGATGCCAAGGACAGGGGTGATGGTCGAGGGCTGGTGCGGTAGGGAGTAGGTGAAACTACAATGATGAGAACAAGGGGGGAATCAGGAGACTGGATTATAGTGCAAGAAAGATACAATAGAAGGAAGTTGTATTATGAAGGGAAATTGTCAGAATTTGTGATATTTTAAAGGTAGGAGAATTTTGAGTAACATTTTGGTTTTCAGGAGTAAAATGGACAGTGTGGTTAATGAGTTCGGCAAGGTCTAGGCCTTATGTAAAAATATGTTTAATATGTTCAACAATATCAAAACCCATTAAAATAATGGTCTAATGATGTGCTGAGGAAAATAACTAGATTCATGTGCTATAGAAGCTATCTAACAAGTTAGACTAGTGATAGTAACAGAAAAGTGTTTATAATAATAATGATGGGGCTGGGGATTTAGCTCAGTAGCATAAGTGCCTGCCTTGCAAGCTTGTGGTCGTGAGTTCAATCCCCGGTACTGATAAAAAAAAAAAAAGACATAGATTTGATTAACTCAATGTATTCAAACAATATACATATAATAATAATGATATAGTTATGATATTGACTATAATAATAGTAATAGCTACCATAATCTATCTTGTTCTGTAGTAGGGTGCTATAAGTTACTTTTAAACATTAACTTATTCATTTATCACTATGTCACCCTGACATGGTCATTCTTATTCTTATTTAATAGAGAGGTTAATGAATATTATTTAGTTAAAAATGGCGGTCAATGTCATTGCTATATATTTGATTTTACACTAGGCACTTGGAATCAGAATCCACTCTAATGAAATGTTACTTGCCAAATTTATTCTGCTACATATGGCATAGCTGAGATATGAATACAGATATGATTATAAAATCTGATTTGTTGAAAGAAGCAGAGTGCAAAAAACCTTCATTTTTTTGCTACTAATCTAGGAAATAGTTTCTATTGATAGAAGAAAAGAAAGACAAAAAGTGGGTGTCAGAGAAAGGCAATTTAAAATTATACAGAAAGGGAGAGATGGAACTTGACAAACACATTAAGGACTTTGTGTTAGTTGGAGGCTAAAGGGGCCACCCTTACTTCCTTTCCTTTCTGTAAAAGAGACTAATCCCTTCCCGAAAAATGGAACCTATTCTTTTACTCCCCGGAATCTAGGCTGTCCTGTGGCTGCTGGACTTGGCAGATAATGGTGCAAGTGACACTGTATAACTTTTGAGGCAATATCTTATGAAGCTTTGAGCTTCACCCCAGGGCTGCTGGAACAGAGACATGGGAAAAGATAACTGCCAAGTTAGAAGTCTGATTACACTAAGACTACTGTTTTGTAAAGAAGGCAAAATTATACATTTGGAGAGCCCCTGATGTGAAAGAAACACCAAATTTGACCCCAACTCTTTCAGGTTTTCTGAGTCAGATAGCAGACACGAGGCAAGAAGCGTTCAGATGCCTTGTCGCTTCTGCTGCCATCTGCCAGGGTCACCTGAGGACTCGGCAAGCAACAACTACTTGGCTAAGCCTATCAATGGCCCAAAGCATGAGAGAAAATAACAGGTGGTGTTTTAAGCTACTAAATTTTAGGATACTAATCGCTAATTGAATAGGTTTCTAAATCGTTTCTTTAGAGGATTTATTCAGTAATAGGGGATTCTGTCAATAGTATCTTCAAATGCTATGAGAAAAGTCTTGACATTTAGATATTGTGTTTCTCTAAGAACAAGTTCCACCAAATTTGTTTAGTTCCTATATAATGTTCCATGTCATACATTCTATTTATTCATCTCTCCAAAGAACATTTATTAACACTGCCTATATGTAAGATCTGAAGAAAAGAACTGAGGAAAACAATAATTTATTAGCTTAAATAATTTACCTTTCTGAACACCAAAATCCTGTGAAAATGTTAATTTAAATTAATATTCTTTAAAAGGTACATGTTTTTAATTAGAAGCAACAATTACTCAAAACACTTAATGTCTTCTGCTTAAAAAACATTTCATTGTTGGAAATTTACAATATAATCAATAAATCCCCAAGTACTTTTCTTTATATTGTTTATTTGTCAAAATATGATCCTTATTAAAATAATTAGTGATAGGGGCAAAGATTTATGTAACTAGAATACTGACTAAGGCAGTGTAATTATTTATAGTTACAAACCATTGTAAAAAAAGCCTAATTGCTCAATAATTATGTAATGTTTAAATTATAAATCCTTATAAAATATTAGGCAGCAATTAAACTGTCTAATATTGAAGACTACATAATGGCATGGGAAATATTTACAGTCTAATGAGTAGTGTACAAAATTGTAAGTAAATATAAATGTATCAATACTAATTTGCCCAACATATGAAGGGACAGACTGGAAAGAAATACAGTAAATTATTACTCAGAAATAGGAATGTAAACAATATAAAATATATTCTTTATTTTGCTTTTGGATTTTCCAAGTCTATGTAATAAGCCTGTAATACTTCTAAAATTATTTTAGAAGTTCTTTCACAGAAAGTCTCCAGATTGTGACATTGTGTGCTGTATTATTTGCTTTAACTAAGCATTCACTGAGTGCTTAGTATGTGTGAAGCACTCGCAAGTGACTGTAGAAGGACAAGACAGAGTTTCTGCCTTCAGTGAATTAAAAACCAGGGACAGAGACACAACTTCCATAAAACAATGCGTGCGTGTTTGTGATAATGTTATGTTCTAGTGTTTCTAGGAGTACATTTTGTGTTTCATTATCACACTTGTTATGTTGATTATAATTCTTTTTCTGTAACTTCCACTGATCTGAAAAACTGGCACTGTACGTGACATATATTAATACTCCAACACATTTTCTAGAAGAGAAAAAGAAAGAAAGAAAGAAAGAAAGAAAGAAAGAAAGAAAGAAAGAAAGAAAGAAAGACAAAGGAAGAACAAAGAAAGGTGGAAGAACAGAAGGAATTTTATTGTGAGCTTGCAATGCATAACAGTAAGTAAAAAGATGTATTAAAATGATTATATTAGACAAATATCCTGTATATTGGCCTCTTTTGTTAAATCAAAATACATTTGCCTTAATTTTTTTCAGTCAAGTTTAGAATAATAAAATGGCAGAATAGCTACATAACAAGAAAATATGTGATCTCATGTGATTTAATAATAAAGCCTAGAAATCAACAAATTATTTTTCTAAATTCTCATAAATATGAAATTTTTATGAATAAATTATTGTATGACTCTAAAAATGGTGGTGTGATTTACCTAATAAGAGAAACTAATCATAATTTTAAACTATAATAAATGTAAAAATATTTTATTATTAAATTAGTATTGGTTTATCAATTCTCTAATATTGATATATTTTAAGACATATATTAAATGCTGGCTGCAATTAGTTTTCTCTACATATTTAAGAATGAATTACATATTAAAGAATGAATTACATTAATGAACCAGTACAATGAATATCTGTTAATAATGAGCATATTTTTGTTATCTTTTGGCTTTTGAAAGAAATTAGAAATTAAAAGTTCATCTCAAAGGCTTTTGCAGATAATTTTCGTATGACATCTTTAAAAACTGGTCAAGAACAATAAATGTCTTAGCACTGACAGATGCCTGGTTGTGTCTAGTGTTTGTATGATATACAGATGCTATTCATTTAACAGAAGTCCTATTGCATTTTGTATGTAGCTGTAGCTGGAATTTCCTCCAACAGAGGACAGTGCTATTATGTAGTATCAGTTAATCATTTTATTTGAAACTAGTCAAATGAGAAAGAGAGACACAGTCTGTTCATGTCTTGATAGTGAGGATTGCTAAGTAAATGATAAGCCCCAAATCCTTGAGCAGACACCTTGCACTCATGGATTCAACCCACCCTCAGTCAACACACCCAGGGTTCCTATCAGTTGTGTTCATTCTGATGACCTAATAGTCAGTTAGAAAATTTCTGGGTCTTGAGGAGCCATTGATATTTGAAGCTGAAAATGAATAAGATACATGTTTTCTAGTAACCTCTAAAGCTAGTATTATTATTCTTGTGACAGGAAACAAGGACCTAAGGCTTTCTATGCTAATTAACTAGTGTTACAGTCTTGGAAGTTTTAAATTAATTGGAGTCATCTTGTTCAACTCTATTCTTTCCAGGTAAACAAATAGCACTTGAGACAAGAAAAATTCTCCTCAAAATAAGAGGTTAAAAGATTCTTCTTGCTTTTTTTTTTTTTTTCTTGTAGGAGGGGGCACTGACATATGCCTGACTGTGTTTAGTGTTTGTATGATAAACGAATTGAAGCAGAGATAAGCTTTAATCTTGACAAGCAATTAAATTGGTCAAATTATGACACTGTGGTAGCAATCAGACTGTCATGCACGGACTTCTTAGGACACTCTTGTCCCTCCTCACCTGACACTGACGATGAGAATTATGGTGCGACTGTCCAGTTAGAAACACTGATTTCCACTCCAAGCACTCCTTCTCACCTACGCAGTATCACATTCTCTCTGGCATTCTAAGCCTCACTATTTCAAAGAATGCACCTGTGGTTAAGACACTGTCTTACACTTCCTTTTTCAGTTTTTATTTTTATCTGATTTTTAAGGACTGTCATACTGTTTTTCTCACAGAAATTTTAGGAGAAAACTTAAACTTGATGAGATTCAAAACAGTAAATGGATCCTTGCTAAAAATTATTTAAAACTAAAGTGAAAATTTGATACCAAGCATCAAACCAGTCCTATTTTTTTAAAGCCTGTAAGTAGTATTTGAGGACAGACACTTTCAAACACATGCAGGCATAGTGTAGAAAAAAAGGAAGCAGGGATGGGAATGATTCATGAAGACAAAACCCTAAACATGTGCTTCTAATAAGAAATAAAGCAGAGGTATAGCTACTGTCTAAAGGATTAGGTTAACTCAGATAAATAAGTACAATAACTCAGAACACAATGATTAATTTTTACATTTTTATCATGTAGTTAACTTATTTACAATGAACCTTCCACTCTAAAGGACTACTCTGTAGAGACGGAGTTGAAAGATAATGATAAAACATTTTGGTAAGAAGTAATGTCAATGATGTGACTAGATTTTCTGTAGCACATTACAAATTAATACCTATTAATGCATATTAAGAACTACTTATTGAGGCTTTTATCTTTAGAATTATGTGGAATTACAGTATATACTTATTTTGAAGGTGTATTATTGACAGTATATTTTTATTCAAGGAAATATGTACTGGTGTGTGATATACAGGGCTTGAAAAGTCCAAGTTCAGATAGTGTTGGATCATTTTGCCCTCATTAGATGCTTCCTTACCATTATGTCCCTCAACAATATGGAGGACTTCCTTAGGTTTATCCACTCCTCACTACCTAATGTAAGCAGCTCTTTCCTAATGTTTTCATACCCATGAGAATAACCAAATCTTACCCTGATTAATAGGATGTACAGTGAGAATGAACAGTTCTAATTACTTTCTGAAAGGCAATTTTATTTTCACTAAGTTTGGAAAATCTCAACAGTACATACATACAAGAGGTGATTGAAATGTGCAGTGAAAGTTTAAATTAAAAAAAATTTACAGTAGAAGACACATTGTTAGTAATCCCCCCAAAATACTCGCCCTCACTTCAAGCACACATTGTTCTTGCCACTTTCTGAAGTAGTTCTGGAAGTTGTTCATAAGTGTGTTTTTTGATGTGTAATAAAAAATATGCTGATGATGCTGCCCAGGAAAAGCAAGGTCATAAAAGTATTGTGGTGCATCTTCCCGTACCTCACTCTCTAGATTT
Organism: Hydrochoerus hydrochaeris; assembly: GCA_004027455.1. Classification (NCBI taxonomy): domain Eukaryota; kingdom Metazoa; phylum Chordata; class Mammalia; order Rodentia; family Hydrochaeridae; genus Hydrochoerus; species Hydrochoerus hydrochaeris. The sequence goes on along the minus strand of PVLA01001559.1, from coordinate 318,964 downwards.
GACACCATGTGACTTCTGGCTTTTCTTCAAAGTCAAATTGACCATGAAAGGTAAATATTTAGAATCAATTAAGATATTGAGACAACCATGACAGCACAATGAAAAATTCTCATGAGAAATTCTGTTTCAGAAAGTGGCAAGAACAATAGATGTGTTGGAAGCAAGAGGCAGTATTTTGAGAGGTGTTAATGGCAGTATATATTTTACTATAATAATTGTATAAATTGAAACATGCATTGCATATTTGGCTCACTCCTCATTTCTATCTACTACCTACCTACCTACCTACCTACCATCTTTATAACTTGGCCCCTCATCATGAAACTTTCAGTTCTCCTCATTGTGCTTATTAGACACCTGTTTAGGCTTTCCATCAAAAATCTCTAATGAAGCGGCACTTTCTTGGGGTAGACTATTTTGTCAACCCTGCCTAGGCAGAGTTACTATATTTTATGTATCCACTCTACTGTGTACATTTTATTTGGAGTTAAAAATCACAGTTAAAACTTTGTATTTGTGATTGTGTGACCAGTTTATTAATTGTGGTTTTCCTCTTTGAATTTTAAGGTACAGGAGGGCTGGAATTGTAACTTTTCGCTGTTCTATTTCAAATGCTTAGTACATTGCTTAGGAGATAATGTGTTGTGGTATAGATTTACAACAAATGATTGATTAATTTTTATTAGTTTAATAGGTTAGTATAATTACTGACTTAATATTTATAGATATTTTTACTTTTAAGCAATAAAAATATTAAAAACAATTTTTATAAAAACCTATATAGCACTATTCTGAACAGAAGTGCTAAATATATAGTAAAAACAGGGCTTTCATTAGTTTGCTTTTTCAACTTTGTTAAATGCCACTAATTAGATGCCCACCTGGCTATGTTGTATTGCTAAACATAAAAAGCAAGGCTATTAGTGTCTTTCAAACTTTGATGAGCAGTGAAATTTCTGGCACGTCTGTAAAAAGAATGTAGATTTAATGAGCTTTACCTAAGAGGTACTGAATTTCAGTGTCTAAGATTAGAGCTCTAAAATCTGTATTTTGTACAAGATGCCTAGGAAATTTTTATGCATGCTGTATTTCAAGAAAAAATGATCTGAGGGGAACAGAGTTGGACAAAGAATCAGAAGAGCTTTATTGTAGTTCCAATTCTTGCATATGAAAACTTTCATGTTTTCAGCAAATTTTGAATAAGTCTAAATTTCCTTACTTTATAAAGAGGAGGATAAGACAAGTTTCACTACTGTAAATATTGTATAGAGTAATATATTACACTACTGGGCTTCTCATTCCTCTGTGATATGGCCAATAACACTCAATCCCACAACAGTTCATTCCTTACTAATGAAAATAATGGATTTGATTTTATTAAAATAAATGAGAAATGATATGAACTGAATTGGAAAAAGTTATTGCCATGAGTAGATTTAACAATATCTATCTTCTTCAGAGACTACAAGATAAAACAGAAAATAATCGTGCTGAAATGATAATGATTTCATGCTTGTTTATAAGGTGAGAAGCATTGTGCTTAATGTTACAAACATTCTATCTCATTTTGTAAAAAATTTTATATTAGCACCTCCTTCCCACAGAGGGAAAACTGAACCTCAGAAAGTTCACATATGACAATGGTATAAAATACTCTAAAGGTGGATCTGGAGTTTGATTTTGATTACTTGAAAATGCAGCCTAGTGTTAACTGTTTTGTGTTCATATATAACACTACTGTACATAATTCAGCATAGCTGGAATATGCAGATTTCAAAAGATTAAAAAAATTTTTTTTTAAAACGGTACTGGGGATCAAACTCATGACCACGTATTTATAAGGCAGACACTTATGCCGCTGAGCTAAATTCCAAGCCCCAAGAAATTAGGAAGAGACAGCTCATCTGAAGTGTACGTGTATTTATATGCATATGTATGTATGAGAGTAGGTATTTTGTTTTTATCGGTACCGGGGATCAAACTCACCACCACACGCTTTCAAGGCAGGCACTTATGCCACTTAGCTAAATCCCCAGCTCCTAAAAATTATTATGAGTAACAGAGATAAGAATAGATTTAGAGGCATAAAATGTGTGTAAGTCATAAAGTGAACTTTTTGGTTTACTTGCTGATATTCACATCACGTATCCCAGTTTAGTATAGGGAATCAATTTCTTCTCCTTTCTAGTCTATGGATTTCCCTTCCTCTGTCAGTCTTGGCAATCTCATCTGTATCTGCTATAGATCAATACAGAAAGCTATATCTAAGTCAATCATATCCTGACAATCTTAGAGTGTAAGATGTTGATTTGGGAGTATGAACATTATCTAAACTGGTACAACCAGAAGGGATAGATGTTCACATCACAGTTGAGACAGAATATGCTAGCTGCACACAAGCAAGAAAGCCTTTAGCCTCTAATATTCCTGGCAATGCCTATTTCCTTGAGAATTAATCTTCGAGTAAGGGCAACACTGTAGGTGATGGGGTAGAGAGATGAGACCAACCAGGGTCCTAGAAGAAAATGTTGAGACCTTTGATCACCAATTAAAAACCTATTTTAATTTGTCACCAGAGATAACACTTTTTTCTACTTTTTAAGCCAGTTTGAATTATCCTTTATGTTATTTGCAACTGGGAGCATCACAGGATAGAAAACATAGCTGAGAACTCTCCTGGTTTGTGAAGGATAAAAGCTGGAATGAGATAATTCTCTATCTTTGCTAAAAGTGATTATATTAACATAAACAATCTGAAAAGAATAGCACAGAAAAGTCTCTATATGGCAAATAAACCTCTTGTAATTAAAAATGATGAATCAATAGGAGAAACTGACAGAACAATTGTCCAACTAGAAGTAAACAGCCAAGTAGGCAAATATAAAATCCTATGAGATTATTAAAATGATTTAAAGTAACTAGAGGATAATCTATTATCACTTTTGGATAGAGACTTCAGTCTCTTTTTAAGGGTTCAATGTAATTAATATATTGCTATGAAAATGAATTTCACCAAAGTATTATACATTAAAGAATTTTAAAGTAAAATTAAAATCACCTCATTTTATATACCATTATTAAATATTCTGTATGTTTCTTATTGTTACCTTCCTTAAAAATGAAAAACCGTGTAGAAGAGGGAGAGGGAGAAACTATCATATAAGGGCAAAACCAAAATTCTGTATCTGACCGCTTAGAAAGCTGAAGGCTGATTAGATATTCAAGTCCCAGGTTTCCATACAGGCTTTGCCATTTTCTAGAAAATTGATTTAAGAATAAACAGTATATTTCTGAGAAATAGCAAATCAGATATAGAGGCTACCAGGATGTTTGTTTCCATGAAGATTCCAAGAAAACAGCTGCTCTGGGCTTTTACTTAAAGTGCAAAAGGTGATTTGTGTGTGTGTGTCAAAAGTGAGTAGAAAATAAACAACTACAGGAAGTCTTGAAAACTGAAGGCATTCAAGAGGATACAGCAGATGATTTAAGTTGGAGCACAGTGTCAGTGTATATAAAAAGTAGAAGAAAGTAGGTTTAAAAGATTTTGAACACCAGAGCAATGAGTTTGGATTAATTATGCACATATTATAGAACCAGTAAATGTTTCTGAATTAGAAGCTGATTCACACATTAGATTTTTATAAAAGAAAAATTAAGAGTAGGAATGAAATGTTATTCCAAAATTTCATGCTTGGATAAATTGGAAGAATACATATTAGTAGAATTGAAAGAAGCCTGCAGGATGATTCATAATTTTTTTTTCAATTTAAGAAAGTAATCTTAAACCAGGAATGGTGGCACAAGTATATAGTCCCAGCAATTGGGAGGCTGAAGCAGAAGATTGCTGTGAGTTTGAGGCCAGCCTGGGTGTACCTAATGAGTTCAGGGCCAGCCTCAAAACATAGCAAGACCTCGTCTCAAAACAAACAATGAATAAAGTAATTTTAGTTGAAATAACTTCTAGTAAAATTATAGTGAAAGTGCAGTGATGCTTGCTTGGAGCCAGAAGAAAGTTGAAAGAGTCAACAGTCATTGTATCATGATGAAGAATCAGTCATGAATAGTAATATTGCTGGAAAGTGGTGAGAGCTAATACGAAGTAGAAAAACTATTGTTAGAGGACTGGGTTAACACTATTCCACTAGACTCTTATTTTTGTGTATGATGAGAAATAGAGGGGACAGAGGATAAAAATTATTAAAAATAAGGACACTTATTTTTGTGTATGATGAGAAATAGAGGGGACAGAGGATAAAAATTGACAGGAGAGGTACAAAGGAATTCAAGGTACGAATTTGTGGGGACAGAGTAAGTGAGTATTCAGATTAGATGGAGTCCACGTGAACTCAGAAATGCAATGAATGTGGAGGCACCTATTTCAATAGATTGAAGGAGTTATGCTTAGAGGTTTCATGTTCCAAGTTTGAGAACCATATAAACGTGGCAAGTTAGAGTTCTAATAACTGCAAATAGGGTAAGATAACAAGCTACTGTGCCCTTAGCTGGGTGGTATATTAACTGAATATTCAAAATGTTTCCTTTTGGACATCTATCCTTTCTTTGTGCCTCCTATTTCATTTTTTGCCATACACTCCATGTAGCCAGAATCTAACATATAAAATCATTCTTTGCCATTTGTATTTTTAGAAATGTCAGATTATTAATTAGTACATGTGTGTAGTACATGTTTACATTCCTTGTGTGAAGTTGGTCCATGTACATAATTCATTTTAATTTGTTTTTTTCACCCCCTTTCCTTTCCTTCTCTCCCACATCCACCCATCTCTTGATGTCCTTCCTTTTATTTTTTTGTACCTGTTTGCATTACATAATGTTTACATTCCTCATGTGGAGTTGGTAAATGTACATAAGACACCCTAATATTTTTCATCCCTTATCCCTCTTTTCCTCTCTCCTGTCTCATGATACCTTTCCTCTTTCAGAAAGATCTATCTTCCTACTTCCTATTTTCTTTTTCTCTTTATTTTTCGTCTGGGTTTCTCACAGAAAAGAACCCATGTGATATTTAAGCTTGTGTGTCTGATTTATTTCACTCAAAATTATGGTTTCATGGTACATCCATTTTCCCACGAATGACTCAAGTTTGTCTTCCTTTATGGCAGAGTATTTACACTGTGCATAAATAATTTTCTTTATTCATCTGTTGATGGACATGGAGGCTGCTGCCAAGATTTAGCTGTTAAGAATTGTGCTACCATAAACATGGGTTTGCATGTATTACTGTAGTACGATGTTTTTAACTTAAGTTTTAATATTACATCAATATTTCTTGTGATATTATATGTATGTGCACTTTAAAAAATTGAATGGATTAGAAAATGGAATGGAGCTGTGAAAACTTATGAGAGATAGGAGTGCCAAGTTTCAAAGTTCCTGAAAACCCTTTTCTCTCAAACTATTTCTAAACTTTACCTTTCTATTTCTCTATATGTGTCTGTACTTTATTGACACATTATAGAATACAACAATGTATCTCTTACTAAGTGTATATCATTATTGTTAATTCAATTGCTATGCTACACTCTGTTCTTTCCCATTTATCTGACTCTTAATCTGTTTTAAGAAAAGGATTATATATTCATTCAATCATAGGTTATATTGAATTTTTCAACAATATTGCGGAAACATTTACTCTAGCTGGACTCTGGAGATATGGTAGTACACACAATAAGGAAGGCTGCCCCTTTCCTCGTGAGTTTTACATTCTGGGAGGAAAAGGAAATCAACATGTGAATGAGAGATGATTTCAAATAGCAATGGAAACAATGAAGACAGTAAAAGAGTGAAAATCAGGCAGGGGGAGATGGGCAGTGTTAGTTAGGGACCTGAGAAACAGGTGGTGAGTCAGCTAGCCATGTAATATTATGGGCAAGAATCTTTTAGGTAGAGACCATCCGTGGAAAGATTCCTAACTAGTAATAAATGCGGCATATTTGAGAAGCACAAAGCTCATGTGGCTAGAGGAGGAGGGAGGAAGGTGATAGTGTTGAAAAGATCAGCTGCTGGAATCAGATAAGAGAGGGGTTTGAAGGGAATGGTGATGAATTTGTATCTTGTTCTAAGGGTAACATGGAAGTCACTGGAAAACATCTGCAAAAAGTCAAAAGAAAAAATCTTAAAACAATTCAGCTTAGATCTGATAGAAACCTTAAGAGGCTATAGAAAGCTTCTGAGGAAAAAATCTGTTAGTAAACACATATGCATTATTTTTTTGCAAAAGCGCTTTTAACATTTGTCAGTCATGACCATTCACTACTCACATTTCTGAAGGTTTTCCTTTTTTAAAATTCTGGATATTGTAATATTGTTGCTTAGTAGATGTCCGTGTAATTTCAGTGCCAGTGGTAGTCTCTGAAACTCCCACGCTTATTGGTCTTTTGCAATCTCACTTGTATTTAAAACACAGTGATTCTACTTAATTGTGAGCACAACTAAAAATGACCTTAGCCTTCCCCTATTCCAGTCTCATGAAACTGGAATTTAATATTTATACTGCATATAGTTTATGACTATGTGGTTGTCATTAGAAGACTGAACTCTGACTCAAGTTCTATGGAGTTAAGTGATTAACTGCGATTAATGAGTTGTAAGCAAGAGTCATGTGTCATTTTCTCCCAAAGCATTTAACGGCCAATATAAAACTCTCCAGAGAGTTATATGAAGCATTTTTACTTAAAGATTTTAATACACTTAACACAAACTTCAAGTGAAAGGTAAATTAACATTTTCAGGCATTGAAGTAGCCACAAATATTTGATGTAATTTTACATTAGTTAAAGTTATGCACACTTGGTACATTACAGTATAAAAGTAACCATCCATCCATTTCATTCTGAAATCAGAGAGTTGATTTCATAAATAAAAATACTCAACTTGTTTGTTTCAAACCTCAAAAAACCTATATTCTATCCTGAGACTTGTTTATTAAGTTAGTGTTACATAAATTTTAAGAACAGATGAGTTAAAGAAATTCTGTAGAAAATACATATGAAGTGTTAAAATATGGAAGTTACCATGTTTCTGCACAGTTTTCAATAATCCAATGTTGGGTTGCTGGGATGGCTTATTATAATTCTAAAATACATATTAAAATCAAGAAAATAATATATAATTATATAGTCTTTTATTATTCATTTGTACTATTCAGTTATGAATAATTTATAGACATACTCATGATTTATCTTCATAAATAGATCACATACAAATTTAGAATTATTATTTCCAATCACAATGGGACAAACAGAGTTATAAAGCCATTCTTTTTAAGACTCGTGTACTCTTGATAATATTATGGACTAAACTCTATTAAGGCTTTATTAAGTACTTTTTCCTGAAGTGTACATTTATGCTTGTTTTCATATATTGACACTTTCTTTCATGATTTTTCTGGGAATAATGTTCTATTGAATATTGATCTGAACCTATGGAAATATTCTATGGTCATGAAAATGAACAAAAGTTGACAAAACATGTATTTAGGGTCATTCATTTAATATTTTAACTAACTGAAAAATCAATATTCCCCCAAGGATTTAAGGACAACTTAACTACTTAACATGTAACAGAGAAAGAACCTGATGGCTTCTGGCTTGTACTCGGTGGGGTTTTGCTATGCAACTACAGGGAGAAGATTTAACGTTACACAATATAGCATTATATCTCAGCACAGAGTGAAAGATGCTACTGTCACATGGTGACAGTGAACTTGGTAAATTCTGATGCCACCATCTAACTCATTTGGAGAAATGGAGACAGTGGACTCTTGCAGAAGCACTTAAATAGAGCAGTCCTTCAGGTTGGATGATTTGTAACAGATGTTCCTCATAATAGATGGATTACAGGAAGAGGCTGTAACACAGATTGTCTTATTCGGTGGTGTTTGATTGATGCTGCTTATTAGCTTGACTTAACATTCTGTAAACTGAGGTTTTGAGATAAATATGTGAGCTATGATTTACTGATGTATTCATATCAGATGATAAAATGTCTTTGAAACAGTGATTAGGTATTTTAAATGAAGTTTATGAATAAGAGTTTTATTTTTTGAGTTGGCATAACATAAATAACTATATGAACCAAATCACCTCCTAAACAAAGCACGTGATTAAAAGACTTGTTTGTGCCCTAGTTTTTTGTAATTAATGAACACTTAACTAAATCAGAATGCTGACAAGTGAGAATGTTGATGCTTCAGTATAAACTATTAAATGACTAGCAAAAAAAATTTTTTTTAAGAATTTTTACTTTTGACCTAGAATGTTTTAAAATTTAAGATATAACGGTAGGGGAATTTGAAAGTCATTTACACTATTTGGTTTCACTTTTTAACCTAAGCATTTAATCTGATGACTCTATTTCACAATTATTTTTAAATCTTTTAGTGTTCTTTAGTGGTATCTAGAAATGCTCTTTACTCTCTGTTAATGTTTATATTCCACTTTTGCGAACTAAGCTTGAAGTATGGTACCATCTTATGTAAACACTCATGGAATGTACAATTATATTTTAAAATATTTAATATTGTTTTTAACCCAATTTTGTAAAACATATTTGGTGCTGATTTTTTATATCAGGCTGGTAACTGTTAGATTGCAGATAGTGATGACTATCATCTATATCGAAGCAGTACTCAAACTGTGGCTTCTATATTCTTGCTTGGTTTCCCTTAATACAATTCATATATTTAACCTTTTCTTAGTCATACCTTCTTGGTGATTTTGTGTAAGTATACTTAAAACACTTTAGTGGAGAAGGCAAGGCAGTTGAAATTCTCTACATTACTTTTAGAATATATTATCGAGTCATAATTAAACAAGATAGACAAAACAATGAGAATGTTCCTGGATATAGAAAATAGTTTGGTATTCAGAGCCTTATGTTCAATCCCCAGGCCATGAGAACAAAAGGACATTGTGGTCCCTCACAATGAGCTAGGACCCCTTGTTGAGTAAATGCAGATGATTTGCCTCACCACACATATCATGAAGAATGTGTGTGCTATCTGTTCTTTAAGGGAAAGGAAAGTGAAAATTATGCCAAAGTGTTAAAAATGTCAACAGTATCTACCATTTACTGATAAGCACTCCCATTTAAAATCTTATTCTACTGTTTAAACTGGCACACTAAATAGATCCTCTCAACTTGTTTTGAAATAAATGGAGACAAACTCCAAAAGAGGTAAAATGACTTTCCTATGAAATGCTTATCTAGTTTGCGCCAGAGTGAGATAAAATTCTGACATGTATCTTTTTTCTAATGTGATACTGTATAAACTGGGTCAATAGATTACTATCACAGACATTTAAATAATTTGAGTGATTTTTAAAATTAGGCTATTGAAATTCAGCTAACATTTACTGAGTATTAACTCTGAACTAGTCCAGTGGGAAAGTAACTACAATGTTTTTCTTTTCCAAACACAGAACAGACACAGCAAACTTCTCTCCACTAGTTTTTGCCAATATACAACTTGAGATAGTCCTCCAAGCCTACCTTCTTTAAATATAATTAAACTTATTTTCATTTTAATAGTTCTTTCTAGCTCTAGAACAGTTTTCCCCTGTTGCTTTTAGGTTTTAAGCATCCGCCAAAATCCATATGTTTCTAAATCTATTTATCTGCTCGAGCAAAGACAGAGAGAATAGAAACTTGTGAATTTATGACTGCCAATATTTACATGTAATGTGTCAGATAAGATACTCCCCCTATGTGCTAAGCAATGGTGGGTACATATTTTAATTTTATAAATAAAAATAAAGCTTTTTCTTTTAAAGAGATGTCTACCAAGAGTAAGTCATGTTTTTTCTTGGCATTTATAGACAACATCTGGTGTTCAGGGTTTTTTTCCCCTTACTCTTTCACTTCAGTTGCTCTAACTCATTTAGAGAGCTAATTGTCTTTGTAATTTCAAACTAAGCTGTAGTTTGGAAGACACAGACATTACCTTTGCCAGGTGTGTGGAAGGACAAAATCCAATCTGTAATAAAAGCCATCAGAAGTTTCCAATCAAAATTAGTCCTTGCTCTATTAGATTTACATGGAATTTGTGTTGTTTAGAGAAGAATTATTTAGAAAACAGACTACATGGTGAATGATGGTACATGAAGTCAAGGAGACAATTAAGAATTGTGTATTTTTGAATGTAGACTAAAATAAAACAAGATTTTGCAAGAGATGAAAGGGAACTTACCAGTTTTCTTCCTCTTCTGTGAAGATGTGACCTGTCATTGGTTGACATTCAGCAGAACTTGTACTTGGAGCTTGGGTTCTTGGTGAACACATGTGAGTAATCAGAATTATGCCATATGGTGTGAATGTGCCCTACAAGACTATGCATTCCAGGGATTGCAAGGTATTACTCAGTAATCAAAGACAGCTAAAATAATTTGGGTAACTGGTACTGGAAACAGAATGTATTTGAAAAGACAGAAAGGTCTGGTTTTAGGTAGGACTGGGAGTTGGAATAGGCTGTCTATACTAAGTGTATGAAAATTGAATATTCAAACAAACCCAGAAACAGATAAAATGCCTTCTCAAAATTTTGTTAAATAATATTGGGGAAATTAAAACTATTCTTAATACTGAGGGCTGTTTTGTTATCTTGATTCTTGGGATAGCTTAACTATAAGTAAGCAGGAAAAAAAATTCAGTGATCTAAAAAAGCACCTGGGAGTTTTGTACTTACCCAATAATAGTGGGTATTACTCTTGTAAAATGAGAGAAAAAGAAGACCATGCAGAAAGAGGTCTTCTATGTATTGGTGCTTAATATTCCTGGTGGAATAGTGGCTAGAAATGACTTTTTTTTATATAAAATCGAAAGCATCTAGGTAAGAAGTCCCATAAATTGTCCTAAGAAAATAATCATGACATTCAAGAAGTTTGGCAAGATAAGGGGTCAGAATCCTAGGTTTGTCAGTACAGTTAATGGCATTCAGAATAAGGTATAAGACAGAAATTGGTGATTAATAATGTTGTCTGATGGTCAGGTGGTTAAAGATTAGGTATTCTAGATGAGAGAATATAGGATTTGTATTCAAAGAGTATTAGGAATGACAAAGTTGCTTTATTTGCAAGCTGATACAGAGTAACTTCTGTTCTATTTCTTGATTTAGAAAATGCCTACTTGTCCTGTAAGACTCTGCTCACATATGGTACTGATAAAAATTCTCTGCCTCCTAGGCAGAGCTTGTCAGTCCATTCTCTTATTTCTTACAGCACTCTCTCCTTCTTTATTCTCCTACTCCCATCCTGCCACCCTCTTTCCTTTTATTCCTTCTTTCTTTCCTTCCATAAAAAGTTGTTAATACTTCAAGAATTGTAACGTGTCAGAAACAAAAATGGGTCTCTTGAACACAGTGATGAATGAAGAGAAGCAGCCCCACAGTTGACTGTGACAAGTGGTATGCTAATTAAAAATGCTGTCTCGGAAGGCAGTCTGCCTCCATCTCCTCACTGTCCTTCCACCTGACATTCAACAAGTCCCTGAACCTCTCTGTGCACTAGTTTCCTATCTGTAAATCAGACTAAAAGTAGCACCTTTATCACATTATTTTCATGTGTTGTGCTAAATAAATAAAGCACAACAATTCATATGGAAACTTTACCATAGTGCCTGAAATATAGGAAGACCTTAGTAATTGTTAACTGAATTTTGTATTATTGTTATTAGTGGAGTTTATAGTTGGAGAGCAAAATATGCTGTTTCTCCAACTGTAACAGTGCCCCTGACTTTTGTTCATAATGTAAGATGTTCATAGTTAGCTAGTCCTTAGTACAGTGCCTGCCACATAGTACATGCTTTATAGAAGTATTAAGTGAGGTTAAAATTAACCTACCTGTCCAATGTGACAGAAGTAATAAGAGTTTGTGGGGATGTGACCCATTGTGTCTTAAAATCTAAGATTCCTAAGATTTTGCACTTTCACATATCATTCCTTGCCTTTCTCTGCCTTGTTGTCATGTAACTTGTACACCTATCAGTCACTGAGCTTGCCCTCACCAAAGTCACCAAGCATTTTCATATTACTAAATCAAATGATAACCTTATTTTTTCTAATTTTACCTATATTTGACACTGTTGATCACTTTCTCCCTCCTGATTCTCTTCTTTGTCCCCGTAACTTAAGGTATCTGAATTTTACTCCTAGCAGCTTTCTGGCCACTTTACAAATTTTTGTCAAATTCCTCCTTTTTGTCATCTTTATATTTCTAGTATTTCTTCCTCGAAATTCTCCTTCTTATTCTTCATGTGGTTACTCTGTAATTTTATTCCTACTTGACATTAATATGTTGATGGTGCTCAAATCTGTATATTGGCCAGGGATTTAGCTCAGTGGCTTAAGTGCCCGCCTGGCAAGCTTGAGGTCATGAGTTCAATCCCTGGTACCAAAAAAAAAAAAAAAATCTGTATATTGACTTCAGTGTTTCTCTCTTGACCTTCATAGCCACAAAACTATCCTATTATTACATACTTATCTCTGGAAAGGTGTATCATAAATGTTGATCCTTTACTTAGAACCCAGTGCTCTCTGTTTCTTCCTGGTTACATGAATGTGATAATGAATCAATCATGATTGCTTGATCTTTTTTTTTCTGGGGAGGGAGCAAACACATTTTGAGAGCACAGAGGCCTCATGAATAACTGCTCTCACTTATTTTGTATCACCAGAACTCTACTGGCTTAACCCAAGTGTGCGATTTCCTTTCCACTGACAACTCAAGCATTATAATTGGCATTTATCTTCACTTACTCTTTCTCATTTTTCATAGGTAATGTACTGCCAAGTTTTCTAAGCTCTATGACCTGTCTTTTAATTCCATTCTCCAGTTTCCATGTCCCTTAATCCAGACTGTTGTTACTTCTTGTCAGATTACCACTAGAATTTTCCATGTGTTATTCTGGTAAGATACTGGCCTCATTCTCTAAAGTTCCTGAATGGTTTTGCTTTCGGTGTATATCTATTCATGTTTTTTGCCTGCTTTCATTCTTTTCTGAGTATTCCTAATTTTTGGCATAAAAATAAGGCTTTTGATCATGATATCAGAAAGAATTTATACCCAGTCTCACTCCATCTCTTCTCCCTCTTACATACTAGAGCCATCCTTGGCTGCAGGAGGCACTCGCTAAATAATGAACAAAATCAGCTTTTATAACATAACCCCACAAGCCAAGAATTTATTTCAATGAGTTTATATAAATGCGAAATGACAGTAATTTTTTTTTATTAGGATAAATGTGGGTAAAAAGTAGGTGAAGTCTGTGGGACAGAGTACATAGAGGTTATTTTATAATTTGTGACCCCAAAATATATATGATACCAAAAATATATATGATATAAAAGTCAATGAATTTTCTCAAAATAGAAGAATGACATTAGAGTACTTGTTTTTAAAATAGCAAATTACTATGCTCAAAAAACCCAAGGTCTGTCAGTTGATGGAAATAGCAATCTAAAATAAAGTCTGGCTTCTAGAAGACCTTCGATATTTGTTGAGTAAAAACAGTGCAAAAGATCCAGTCTTCATCAGTTAGTTGTCTACATGCTGGTTGTCTATATATAATGATAATTTGCTTATTTGCTTTTATTGCAGTTTGCAGATAAATATATATCTGCAGTTTGGGTCAATTATTTGGTCATTCAGATCACCTCAGTTAATTACTTCAATTGGCCAAACTAAAGTTGATTTAGTGAATTCAATTATCTGATTGACCAAACATTTACTTTAAATCATTTATTAAAAAGCTCCACATATTAAAGTAACTAACTACATGAAAACTGTAACAGAAAAGAAATGGCTTACTGTATATAAAGTTTTATAGATGTCAAGATAATGTATTCAAATTTAAAAAGCCTATGCTAGCAAATCAAGTGATTGTTACAAAGTATTTTAAAAAATCATATCAATACTATTGATACTAGTGACATAATATTTGACAGTGGTGCAGAATATTCCAGTAAGACGTTGCATGAATGAGTATATTTTCTTGATGAAGTTAATGCTTCTATGTTACAGTTTAAAAAGTTACAAAGGCAATTATGTTAACTGAGTAACTTACATTTTGCCATAATTCACAAATTATTTGCAAATGTGTTTGCAATTAATAAGATTAAACCAAAAATATTGGTTATTGTCTTTTGGTTTTCTAAATATCAAAATATTATCAAAATCAACTTTGATTTTCATAATTATTAGATTTTTTCTCATTCACTAAAAACTTTTGAATCTACAACTTTACTATGAAGGCCTCCTGTGCCAGTATAATGAACTCATTACATGCTAGATCAATGATGGAAAGAAAAACTTTGAAAACAATATCTTCCACAGACACTTGTGTAAGTACTTGTACATTTTTAAAACCTAGAAGCTTTCAGTGACCAAGGCCTAAAAATAAGCATATCAATTTAAAATTTTCACAAGTTACAAGATTAAGCCTTGTGAGAGATGCATAACAGGGCACATTACTGTTGCTTTACTTCTCAGATTGATTAACAATGTAATAGAAATATATTTTTTTCTCAGATTATTAGTTTTCCTTTGTTTTGGGGACAATGAAATTATATGTATGTGTTAATTGATGTGGAAAAGATTACAAATATTCAAGGAAAATGTCTTGGAAAGAATAAATGGAAGTGAATTGACATGAAAGGTCAATTAGACTGAATGAAAGGGTGAATACTACCAGAAAAGTGAAATAATGGGTTAAATGGAAGTGAATTGACATGAAAGGTCAATTAGACTGAATGAAAGGGTGAATACTACCAGAAAAGTGAAATAATGGGTTAAGAGTTCTGGAAGTGGATGGTTAAGAGCAGTTTGATGTCTCCCAACAAGTTATATCCTGAGGAGGATCCATTCTTTTCAAATTCAGTGAATTTCAATTAAATGTATGTTGGATTCATCTTGAAAATTGTAGTTCAGAGACCAAAAATTGTTGTTCAGGTTAGAGGGGAGATTGTGCACTCAGAATGGACTGAGAAATTATTGATCCTTCTTTTTGACTCTTCTCTGTTTCTTGGCCTATGGTTTTGTAAAAGAAATATGGATAAAAAGTTGTATGAATAGTAGATTTTTAATTACTTCTAGTTTCTGAACAGAATAAAAATAATTCAAGGTCTGGCTCCCAGTTATTCTAGTTAGCTAAGTACATTTTATTCTTTAAACCATGAAAGTTTCCATCCCTTATATTTGCTTTGGGGATCTAACACTGATTTCTATAAAATAACAAAAAACTAATACATCTTTCTCTGGAGTCTTTTATATTATGTTTTATCACCTCTCCCATTGCTTGGGAGTATCACATATTTATAAATTATATATCCGCTCCAGTGAGGTTTTCCTTTAGTGGTCTATATTTTCCCCTGGATAACATGCTAGAGCTCTATGTATCTCTAAAGACGTTCCCTTTAGATTTGTCTGGTCTCGCTTTCTCTGTTGTTATAGCAGGCTTCAATAAGTGACTAAAATTGTGCACTGCTATTCAGGGAGTGGCTTTAACTTCCTTTTATAGTCTAGCACAATAATTTCTTCAAGGCAATTCATCACTTTTGGTTGTGATTTTCCAGATTATTCAGGGGGCTCTGATAATGCTGGTTCACCAGAAACTAGATGTGTGAGAGCAAGTGATTTTACGCTTCAGAAGATTATGAAAAATTCAATTTTTTGTAAGAATGATAATAGTGGGAAAGAAGCAAATAATAGCTCTGATATTCATGAGCAAAATAAAACAAAAGCTCAAGCAAGAACTTGAGGGAAATGATAGCTTATAAAATAATGAATGGTGACTAGTACTAGTCAGGAATACTGAAATTCTACAGAAGTGATGAAGGGATCATGGAATCTCCTATCTGAACTCCAATTTAGTGTGTTGGTAAAACTAAGCAAAGAATGCAGGATTTGGTAAGATGAATTTTATATTTTTAGACTATATTTAATGGTAAATAAAGCAGTAAAAATGAGATTTGACCCATTAGAAGAATATAAAAATTTCCCCTAAGTCCCCAATTAAACAGAATTATAAGAATGTATACTTTGCCAACCAAATTCTGTTCTAAGTATGATAAAGACTGATAAAAGTATACTACTCAGACCAACAAGTAGATAGATGGTGGACTCTGCTTAGTCTTTCCCCTTTCCTGTGACACATATTTGAATAAATATGTTTTGAGAATTCTTCTTCAGAATTATATCGTTCAATAGAAAAGCCACATCTGGAGTGCTTGGTTTTGGGTCTATGAACTGTACTAAAGGAATGCCCCGAGTTTACACACTAGCAAATAAAAGAGCAGAATACAGGAGACTGGAAGAATATAAACTATTTAGAATTGTAACTTACACAGTCAACATTAAAAACAGCAATATTGAAACATCAAGTTTCTTCCATTACCAGTAAATAAATAAATAAATAAATAAATAAAAATAATAATGAACCAGAGCCCTCAGTTCTGTTTTTCAATCAGTGTAAGAAGAGTCAGGCAGAATATTTTTTAAAAAATATTTCTTTTTGATATTAGGCACCAAACTTATGGCCTCGTACTTGCTAGGCAGGCACTATGCCAGTGAGCTATATCCCTGGCCCCACAAGGTATTTTTCCTAATTTTAGAAAAGTAATGCAAATATATAGTCAAAACTTAGTGACTTGATTAAACTCACTTCAAGAGAAAGCTTGATCTGAATGCTACATTAATATTCAGACAATAGGAACATGTTTGAAATTGCTATTGGGCATAATTCCAAAATTTATGCATTTTATCATCTCCTGGGCATGAAGCCAAAGGCTAAAGGAGCAGAACATGAAAAAGTTTAACCTGAATTATGTTCCAAACCCTGTTGAGTTTAATTTTACTTACA
Organism: Hydrochoerus hydrochaeris; assembly: GCA_004027455.1. Classification (NCBI taxonomy): domain Eukaryota; kingdom Metazoa; phylum Chordata; class Mammalia; order Rodentia; family Hydrochaeridae; genus Hydrochoerus; species Hydrochoerus hydrochaeris. The sequence continues at coordinate 302,092 of PVLA01001559.1, read as the reverse complement.
AAGCAGAATGTTAGTTTGCCACTTAAATTTGCTCCTTATAGTCCTGAAAAATACCTGGTTTCTTGTTATCAGTCTCTACATTGTGCTTTTCATTTGGAAAGCTCCAATTTTAAAAGCATCATTCTGAATTACTAGGCAAGTGCACACAATAAATAGACAATGTAAGATATACTGGATTAAGCAAAGGAAGTCATTTTCTATAGATTTGTCTGTGGTGTACAGTTTGCAGGTCCACCAGTCTTGTAAATTCAGAGGGCACAAAGGGAAATTTTTAGCTAACTGAAATGGAGTGTAAGCAAGGATGAGTGCTTTAAAAACTTACTGTTTTATAATAAAGAAATAAATACATATCCTGATACAAATTTGGCTGAAAGATCAAACAGCTTCTCAATAGTCACTAACACACAAAAAGAGTAAGATGCTACTCACTCAGATACATACTTCACTGAAAACATTTTACTTGACCTAATGATGGATGCATTACAAAACCATCAATAAGCATTTGCTGGTATATACAGCTAAAACAAGGAGATGAGGGAGCTCACTATATGCTATACATTTATTGTATGAGGTTTTTATAACAATGATTTCTTTATAATTATAGTGGCAAAACATTTCAAATGGATAAAAGATGAATTAATCTAAAATATAATCACTTGCTTATAATTTTTTTAAACTTGTATCCACAGTATAAGGGGTTTAAATATGCAAAACTCATTTATAATGTAGAAGATCTAAAAGGGAGAGTCCAGAGGGATTCTGGGAATATTCTAAATCTTGACTTGTATGATAGTTATATGATTTATTGCTTTATCACTATATGTTTAGTTGTGTACCTGTACACATTTTATTTCAGAAAACATTTACAAGTAGATTGTTATTTAATTAAAACCTGAAAGAAGAAAGAAAGAAGGGAGGACAAAAAGAACAAAAATGAAGGAAAGAAAGGATGGAGAAAGGAAAAAGGAAGGAAGGGAAATATCTGTTAGAAATTCCCATTTCTCATACTGGGGAATATTGTGCCAAAGGAAATGTATGCTTTCATTATTTGCTTAATTAAAATAAGATGCAGCTTTACAAAATTGCAGAATTTGATAGTCTGACACATCAACAACCAATTAACTGTCATGTCTGTTCGGAGTCTGTGTGTTGATATTTTTAGCCTTTTAGAACATCTCTGTCACTTAACAAATGTAAATGTCACAATCATAAACATAGAGTTTTCTTGTTTTTGGTAGCTGAATTTAAAAGTTAGTGGAAGAAAAAATGCCTGGGGTTACACTATATTTGCACTTGAAAAACACATAAACACACAAACAAATTTTATTTCTATAGTTCACAAGTCTAAGTAATTCTCCTGTTTAGAGTTCCTGCTTAGTATTAAGTTTGTCACTTAGTGACCACTTATTACTACCAAAAGTGTTTTGGACTCTGAGGTTGGATCTGTTAATTTTGTCTGTTATTAAGAAACAGTTTTCCAGGTAATTTTTTCAAAGGCAAAAGGTTAGGCAAAAATGACATATATTGTAAAACTGAAAGTAAAATGCACAGTACTGATGTGCTCAAAGTCCATGCATTTAAATTCCTTTGTATGATAATTTATGGTGATCATGTCTTTAGACTGCACTATTAGCATACTCACCCCTAACAAGAAGTTCTGCCTCATCTGACACACTGTCTGCTGTGGTCTGTACCCTGCAGCCATATCTCCCAGCATGCATCAGAAGGATGTTCCTGATCATTAAATCTGCAGAGGATGCTTGCTGAAAGAGGGATGAAGTGCCAGTTTAAAATGTTGCAAATCTGCCTAGTTCAAGGTGGTTTAAGGGGGAACTTTGCATATTCAGTCAAGGGCCCATTTTTGGTCTTACAATTTATATGATAACAATGCAGACATCAAGCATGCCCTATCTTAAAGAATACATGGAAGTTATGTTACAATTGCTAATAAAGAGTTAGAACACTTAATATTGCGTATAATGATTGAGCAGCTAAGATAGTTAAGAAATTTTTAAATACACACAAACTCATATTTTCAAAATTGTAGGAAAAATAATGACTAGTTGGCTATTCTGAGACAGGCCTATTTTTAAGGTAATAAAATTGTACTGAAAGGAATAGCAACTTGTGGGAAATTAATTATGTGAAGGTAGCTGTCAAAAGATTATCTCTTGTGGCTCCTACTGTATGGTTCCTCTTGTAAGTACATTGTGGGCAACAGAATAAGACAGTGCTCAGGTGAAAGATTGCTGGTCCCAAGGCCACATGTCTTTATTTAACAAAGATAATTTCCCCCCATAACCACCACCACCAGGGAGCAGATCACCCTAAATCTTTGTTAATATGGTTATGAAACACAAAGGATGCCAGAAACACCTGATTCTGTTGGGGAGCAAGATGATTAAAACACAGTTAAAGAATAGTACATTTAAGAAGATCAATAAATACCAAGCAGGGTATCTTTTAGATGTTTTTGTTCCTGGGATCAGTGATGATCCTATACTTTAGAATGACTGATACAAACCCTTAATTACTCACTTAGGACTTTTGTTGACTCTATTAGAAAAGAGATTTATTGGGATCATATAAAGATGTTGCATTAATAATAAGTCAAGATGTATAGTTTTTTTTTTTTAAAAAGCAAAACTGAAACAACCCCTCACTTTCCATGTTATAGTCTAGCAACATTTGACTTGAGTGAGGGAAGATATATGCAACTTGAAATGATATTCTCAAATTAATAAAACCTTTTCTCCAACAGTAACCAAGCATATGAGAAAAATGTTCAATGAAGGTAATAGAGAATCAACCCAGATCAGATATCTTTTAGAATTTGATGGAATCAAAGTGAGTTACCTTAAAAAATAAAGTGTTCAAAGAAGGCAGTCCCCTGATAATTATTTAAGAGTATATTGTTTGCTTTTATGTGAAATGATCAATGGGTTTATGAAAACAAATTTAATTTCTAGAAATTCTTTGGAATTTGTTGTTTTTCCCTAGTATCACAGAAGGGATGTGAAGTCATTATGAGATTTTTTTTACCAAACAGTATACTTTTCTTTTGATGAATTTATTATATGTTATGTTAAGACCACTGCTTGTTGGTATTCAATTTTTTACCCTTCCTGTCAGTCTTACAATAGGAACTTCTAAGGTCACTGAAGTTTTCTCTCATGAAATAATTGTTAATACATGGTCCAGTCTAGTCATTTACAAGAAAATGCTTCATGGTGAGAATGCATTAAAATGTCATAACAATTATTTCATGGGATGTGATGTTTGTCCAATGAATGTTGTACACTGCTAATTTTCTTAGGATACATTGTTACTCTCAAATAATAAAAGAAAATCATCCTATTTTCACTGGACTAAATGCTCACTTTTAACTATTTGAAGAAAGCTTTGATCTTTTTCTGGGGAAAAAAACCCAAACTGTACATATAATCAGTTTCAAATCAGCATAATTTCACACTGTTTGAATAAGCTCCTATGCATTTATCACAATGTGTACTATAGGCTCAACTTTGCTTCATCCTCCCAGATTCACGGAAAACTCATTTAATGGGGTACTCAGTTAAATTACTGACTCAGAATGGGAGCAAAGTCTTATAGGAAAGATCAGGAAAGACCACAGAAAAGTAAGGAGGATTTGATTTTTTCAGTAACAATATCTGAATGAATGACTGCCTGCTTTTCTTTGTTTTGCTATAGCCTTTTCCTTGTTTTTAATATAGTGCCACAACTGATATTTGTAGCAATTTGGCAACAGAAAATGTACCATTGGAAATAATTGTTCAAGGTCATATTAAAAATTATTTTGTAAAATTACATTCCTACTGTTAAATAAATGATTTGCCATTTCACCAACTTTTTCCTCCCTGGTAATTTGTTTCTTTTTGTCCTGAAAAAAGAGTCCTCAAACCTTTTCCTGTCTCTGGAATTACATTTAAAGTGATACTTAATAGGATAAAGAAACATTTAAAAATCACATAAAAGTCCAAAGAATTCAGGTGGGCAAGAAATAAAATATCATTCATTTTCTGTCCTTTACTTGATTCCTGCAATTAATAGTGTTCAGTGCTATCTAAACTGGCAAAAGCACCATCCTTATCTGTGAGGAGCAAAATTCTGTAGTCTTTTGCATAACTGTCAATTAAAGACTATTTGAGGAGTTAAAAATCATCTATATTGAGCCTACCCTTTCCCACTGGATTATATCTGCATCATATTTTTCAAATCCTAAACAGAGAAGATTAAAAGTAAAACGAATGGTTTGTGGGCACGAAACCTAAATTACCCTTTCAGTAGATTTACTGTTCTTTCAAGAGGAGTAATGAGAAGAATTCATGTGGGAGCCCATTATCCTTAATCTCAGCCCACAGTATGCAGTTCCTGAGAGAGAGCCACTGCAATTTAGTGCACTTTTAATGAAATGGTTACTTACAACAGATACTTGGTTTCTTAAACTTAAACCTCATTTCTGCGTTTTATGTCTTAGGATTTAGACTTTTCTTGTTTACTTTGACACTTGCTTTGTTTTCTATCTTTTCCTCTCCCGAATTTCTTTGCCTTTATAAATAAATCCTATTACTTGTTGCTTCAAATAAACTTCCACCTAACCAGTGTCTGCCTAATACAGTGCTCCCACACTTAGCATGGCGTATGCCCCATCTGGTGGGAGTTAAATGTGTGTTGTTAAATGAGTAAATGCTTTTTAAGAAAAAGGCTATGAGAACAGGAGCATGTCTCTGTCATTCATTTACATTTTCTGGTCACATAATCTCATTAGAACAGCTGCTAAATTATCTTGACTTTTATTTACAACTTTGAAATAAAACAGAAAAATGCAGTATTTCCACCCAAAGGCTTTTCTTTGGCAGCATTTATTTTGACTAAACATCTTGGTCATCCACCCTAACATTGCGAATTCTATTCCTAACAACTGGAAACCCATTTATCTTTGCTGTTCAGTGTCTGCTGATTCTTACTGCCTTTAGGAAACGGTCCAGTTTCTTTATTTTGACATGCAATGTCCTTAAAGCTTCATTTTATCGCCTACAAATGAATCCTGTGCATTTGCTAACATCAACCTCATAGCTGCCTAAACTTAGCAATTCTTCCCATTAGTCTTTTTTTTCACAGCTTTTTGTTCTTCTTCACAGGTTCTTTCTCTTTTCTTTGACTATAGACATTTGGGCACAGCTCAAATGCCATTATGTTAGTCAACACTTTCTGGATGCTTCCTTAGATGTGCCCTTGTTAGGTTGCAATGTCTCCTGAATCATGTCTCTAAAATGACACTCACTAATTAAGCAGGTGTTCATCAAGGTCCATGATGGGTATTCCCAGAGCCAAGTCAGAAAACAGTGCAGCTGATGATCATTAACAAAGCTAATGCATGTGCACATAGCATCCTTCCTTCATGGATGACAATACTTCTTCCCACCCCTTTTTTATTTTCATAAAGAAATGAAAGAAAAATAGAGACTATAGAGGAAGACAGTGGAAACAAGCACTGAGAACACGGATACACAGAAACTACATAGGAAACAGTGCAGAACTGTGAAAATTCTTGTGCTACCACTTATTAGACACTGAACTTGGGTTTTTCTGAGAGCTTCAATGTGATAATGAGAATAAAACCCATGGATTTTATAGTACACAGTGTTTGATAAATGTTATCTGTAAAAGGGCACTGTAAGTGCACTCTTAACCAAGAGAAATATTTCTTTAATTGGTATTCATTGCCTCAGTGAACTGGATATCAATGTTTTCCATAGCTACAGCAAATTTTTTGATAAGTACTTAGCTTTATTTTAGAATAGGTATTCCCCACTTCCTTGCTCTTTTCTTTTATAGAGCAGTAGAGTTAGAATTAGGTGACCTGAACGTCTAGCCTTATCTCATGGCCTTATAAATAGTCCTGAGACCCTGGAGAAGCACTTTATTGGAATAATAACACATGCACTATCTTTCTCATGGAATATTGTGAGAAATTTAATGAAATACTGTGCATTCGTAAACTATTAGTATTTCAAACACATAGTAAAGTTTTTAAAAGCAGCTGAAAGGAGAAAACTGTACACACATCAAACACTCTGAGAATGTTTGGTGAAAGAATAAACAATGAGATGTATTTTCATAAGTAATGAACTCATACTGAATCACGCAGTCAGAAGGCTGCTGGGGATGACAGTTTCTGTGTCCTCAGTTAGGATTATTTCACCTCTCAGTGGCCTCACACAGGACAGTTCCAGCATGCCAAAACATAACTATAAATCCTATAAGATGTGACTTTTAAAAAGTATTACCTAACATAACAATACAGTACCACTATGAGACATGGATTATTAGATAGGATTTTAACTAAGACGTTATTGACATAACATCTTAGTTAAAATATTTTCTCAGGGACAGTATATGCAAAGTTTGTTCTTGAACTCATATAATAAGGTTCAGATTACTGATGGTATGGGTTTTAATACTGTTTTGAGAAAATAGCTGATATCAATTAGCTTGTGTGCACAATAGGCATTTTCTGATACCGAAATAGTAAATAATACTAGTGAAGATGATAGGCGCAATGCTGTCCAAAAATTATGTCTAATATGATAAAGTATTAAATGTATCCAATAGTGCATTTGACACTCAAAATGGGCAAATATGGCTCAAGATCTCATTACTGGGATTTTGATATTTAATTTTCAACATGTATTCTAACAATGGGTTTTTAATACTAAGAAATATGCAGATATAGTTTCATTTGGTGACAAAGTTTACAGCAGAAAAGCAAATTGAGAACTAATTGATGAATTTAGCACAGCAAGACATAAAATAGACTATTTAGAAGTGTAGTCACCAAATCATGAATTCATAGAAACATGTTACTACTCTGGTTAAAATGAAGATTAGGCATTATAAAGCCATTCACACTAAGAATATACAGGACTAATTACAATGAGATTTTAATATAATTTATTAAAAATAAAACCATTAAGTTTTGTAGATAATAAAATTGGATACATAAAGAACACTGAGTGAATGATAAAATACCACATGTATCACACCAGTACTCTTTCTTTCCTAGCCAAACATGTAGAATGAGAGAATATGGTTTTCAATTTGACATTAAATATAGAATTAAGTGATGTGTTTGTGTTCTGTGTCTTGAAATATGCTTCATCAAAACGTATGGCTATTGACTCTGCTTTTCCTTGTTGGTGAGATACATGGTAAATCTTTCAGATGAACGTAAAAAACCAATGTAATAAGACTTTACCAATACAGTGGTACTGGTATAATTTCCTTCTTAATCTAGTGCCTTCAAGTTAAAAGAGTCATGGAATAAAGTCACACAATTTATCTAGTTCCTGGATTTTTGATTTTTTGGGGATTTACTCTTAGCTTCATTCTACCTGTTAGCAAAGTTTATTTTATATGACTGCTAAGAATTTTTGACTTGTCCTGCTACTATTGTCTATTCAGTATATTAATAATTCAACAGCTATTCATTTAATTCATTTCTGAGGTGCAAAGATCTGCACTCAAAGATTGTCTGCTATAATCCAGCTTCGATAGAGGAAACACAGGAAGTAATGTAGAACAGCTTTCTATGAATCCGTACAAGGCCCATTGGGAGAGGTAGAGTGAAGTGGTTCTGTTGCCTCATAGTATGATACTCAGACTCAGTCCAGAGAAAGATATTTCTTTCTGTGCATCTCATATAGTTTTCATAATAATTTCATAAACATTGGTTCTTAAGCTTTTACTTTTAATAGCACCTTTCTCACTAGCAGTTTATATTTCTTTGTTAGTCCCTGTTTGTTTCTCATGTTTATCTATGATATGCCATTGTTAGGCTAGTCCTCCTTTAAAAGTGACTTTGCTTACCTCCTCAAAAAATCTTCACTGGCTTTTTATTACTTCCAAGATGGTTGAATTCTTCAGTCTTGCATTTGAGTCTGGACTCAACCTATCTTGTCTTTTAGTATACTAGAAAATATCTTCTCTGCCTCTTTTCAAAAGAAGTACCTACTAACCTGCCAATGTCTCCAAATTTATCTAATATGTTAAAACTTTAAGTCTTCTTTCTTTCAGAAAGCCTCCACTGATCACAAGGAAGAGTCATATAATTTGTAGGGACAAGTACAAAATAAAAGTGCAGGGCCCCTTGTTAATAAGAATTTTAATATAACATCTAAGTGTTACACTGACCACAGCCTCTTCTCACTTAGAAACTCAGTGTAAAGGCACAGATTGCCTGGCCAGAGGTTGGTCTTACTGATTATACCAATCCAAATTTGTGTTACCTGTAGAGCAATTAGGCCTGCTTTACAAATGGAGTTTGTTGAGATAAAAATTGAGTTGACATCCTCATTTTTACCTGGAAATTATCCTTCTCTTTTAATGTTTTACTTTGTTCATACTCTTTTTTGGACTTGAATTCTTTTTTCTTAGTCCATGCTGACATGAAAAAAAGAATTAAATTACATATTCCTAAGTGCTAGGTTAGAAAAAATATGGTGACACACTTTATATTTCATTCTAAATATTTCATATGGGCCTACCCTGCCATTAGTATATTAAAATATAATCTCCAAATATCCTTTCTACTTTTTCTATGTACTGCCAATGCAAAAATAGAGCTTACTGGCATACACCTGTCAGCATTAACCCGTTTGCTTTGCATCCAATTTATTAGTGACAAACAAAAGACATCTCAAACTTGAAAGAATGCAGATAGGGACTTCTTTTAAACTTCACAATCCTAGAGCCAGAAGGTGTCACGGAAAGACTGTCTTTTTCACAGAGAAACTAGCAGTTCTCTAAATGCAATTGCAGACTCATTTTATTTAAGCAAATTCTAGGTAAAAGTGGCATTTAAACTCACATCATGAAAGTTATGAGAAATCTGGCTCTGAGGGTTGTACAGTAGATCAATGCTTTCAGCAAATCACTTCAGAGATGCTGCACTGTTACAATCTGAATAACACCTGGTCTGAGGATTGGCTCAAAGAGGCAACTCTAGCAAGTAAGAAGATATCAAAAAATCACAACAAGCAATAAACATTTTATATCATTGAATTATACCATTGGTTAGCAATGGAATAATCTTATTAACTTTTACCAAACCTATACTTCATAAGTTATCTCTCTTTGAAGTTCCATAAAGATGATAGAACTAGTATGACAAAAACTTCCATTCATTCGTGCATTAACTTGTGATTTGTAAACCATTAGTAATGGAAAAACCACCAGGAAAGCTCAAGGATAATAACATTTTACAGTTGCTATTCATTTTATTTTATGAATGCTTATAATACATGAAAAATTATAGAATTGTACATTTATCACTTGCAGGCATTTCTCAGAATGTCTCTTTTGTTTAGACAGGAAACGACAAATAGATGGTGCCTGTGATCCTGTTCTTTCCTTTACTCACAGAAGACACAGGCGAGCTGTGCCTTAACCTACGGATGGATTTGTCTAACACAATGCTGCAGTTGACTAGAAACAGCACAAGATAATATTCTGTATTACGTGATCTACACAGATTACTAGAAAAAAAGACTACTTTTTTACAAGCTCACAATACAACACGTGAGGCAACATGTTATGTTACAATAGTTAACACTATAAAAATCATTGCCGAGCTGGGGACATAGTGCAGAGGCCCAGCACCTGCCTGGCAAGTATGAGGTCATGATTTCAATTCCTAGTACAAAAACCAAAAAACATCACAGAAATAAATGATGTTAGCATCAGGGAAAAGGAATAACAAGTCACCAACGTAAGTCTTTCAGCAGTGAGAAAACTGAGATTTTTTGAAAAAAACGGAAAGGGTTTTGATGACCAGGCTGAGTGCAAGTCGCCTGACTCTCCCGCAGCTGCACCTTTAATTTTATTCTATGCAGCCTATGGAGCCACTGCTTGTACTGCTTAAACCTGTAGTTTGATTCACCAGCATTAGTTAAAGCCAAACTGGTAAATGTATCAAAATAAAATGGTTTTATTAAATTGGTATTAGAAATTCATTTTCTAAATAAGCTATAGGATTCCTCTGAGAGTTCGTACTCTTTATTTCTTTTCTTTTTGTTTTTTTTTCTTTCCTTCATAAAGTCTCACTATGTAGGTCAGCCTGGCCCAGAAGTAGTCCATGTAGTCCAGGTTGGCCTCTAATTTATGGAGCTCCTTCTGCCTCTGCTTCCCAAGTGTGGTGATTCCAGCTGTGTGCCACCACACCCTAGTTCATGCTTTTCTGACTGGACTTAGCCCACTTATACATAAAATGCTGCATTTCCTTTTGAGATGCCAGAATTACCTTTCTAAAAACACACAAAATTCATTTCACTCATTCCCTCCTGCTATCATTTATCTTTTTTGTACCTTTTAAGCAGCATTGAGAAAACTCTCAGTATGTCTCTCACAACTGGCATGTCCTCTTTTAGTTTTACGCATTTAATGGTGAGACAGATTTAGTTGGACAAGAACTGGACAAATTGCAATTCGTAATGCAAGCGCTTAAGTTGATCAATTTTTACTCATTTATTAGTGTTGCCATTCTTTCTTGGTTGTTCCTGTCATACTTTCAAGTTATCTTTTAGGATTAATACTATTTTGTTATCCCAGGACACACTGGCTTCCAGGACAAACTGAGTTTTATTCATCTGCTTTTTGAATACTACAGAACAGTCATTATCTGCACACAACTCTACTCCATTACTGCCATGGGAAAAGGTACTCAGATCTCTCCCTGCAAGATTTCTTAAGTTTTCTTGAAATCAGCAGAGCCCCACCAGGTAGAATATAGTCTCACTCAGAATTGGTATTGACTTGGTGATATTGTAAAATATCTAACGTGTTGGTAAATATAGTAGATCACAATGTATTTTTCTCTTTCTTTCTTATTGTTTTTGATGTCAGATTTTTAATTCAGGGAGGGCTTTCACACGCTAAGCACACACTCTACCACTAAGCTACAATTCCAACTCCTATTTCATTTATTTTTGTGTGGAATTTTAAGATTAATCTGGAATGAAGCTGATTTGCATTTTCCTTCATTCTGAAGTCTCATAGACACAAGCAATTTATTTATCTCCTGTGTCCCTGGCATCATAGAATAGATAGGCAAATGCTGTATCCTGTAAAACCAGAAGACCCGTCTTCCCTGGTCTACTTACATTTCTCTTCTCTCTTGGTTGATGATTGATTAGCACATGATTTTGCCTATTACTTTTTCCAGAGCACCAATTCTGCATCTGTCTATAGATCCTCAATTTCTCTGCAAAGTAAAACATCTGCCAATGACTGGAATGAAGCCCCAATGCTGTATATGAATTAAATTAAATATCTTCAAATTCTCATTTTTTCTTTCTCATGTTTACTCTTCCTTGCTAGTTATCCATTCCAGATATTCCCAGTAAAGTGATGAAATATTGCACTTATTACATTAAATATTCAAAATTTGTCTCAACAGCCAATGGAGAACCATTATATTTTAATGGCATGGTATTAGAATGAATCTTTCATGGTCTGTTTTAAACTATAGTGGCTTCTGTGCTTTATGGTAACACTACTTATATGTAGTGTTGCATTAAAAATCCACTAAACTAAGGATTTAACTTCTTCACTATGGCAGATTAAGAATGTCCACATACATCTTATTTTATTGAGAAATTTTTGGCATCTGAACTGGTCTTACTATATCTTTTTTGATAAGGGAATGGATGAAAATGATGTACAGAAAACTTGGTGGCTAGATTATAGGGAGACTAAACCTCATAGGAGGTTCCTTGCAACATTTACTTTGGGAAAATATAAAAAGTCAGACAATCCAGAGGTTTTCATGTTGTGGAAAAAAAAAGAAAGCAAGCTAACTGGTTGGGAAATGGCACGGAAAAAAGAATGCTAGACATTCCCACTTATTTCAATGATTCTAGTTAAACTATTACTGGATTTGTGAGGAAGGAAATCACCCTGGGAATTCTAATCTCAGGAGAAGCAACATGGAGAAGACCTGGGAACCCACCCAACATACAGAAGTGAGGCTGGTGGCATGTATTTCTCACGGAGCCCGTCACAGTCATTCAGCACCCAAAGAGGAGGGCTGCTACAGCTAACGCCTACACGTGTGGCACTGGTTTTCAGGTTGGGTGTGCAGAAGCCACAGGGTCCATGAATACATAATCAGGGAGGTAAAAGGGCCTCAAGGAAATTATTGGCCAAGGATTAGAGGACAGTGAAGAAATTGTCAGTGAAGGCTAAAGTAAGGGTTACCCTGATTTAATCAGCTATCGCCTGAGAGAATACAGACAACATATCCATTGTGGACACACTTTGAACTTAGCCTAAAGATTTTTTTTTAGGAATAAGATTGGTAGTTAAACTTTGATTTTAGCTGTGATTGCTCATTTCACAAGCACAATATTGAAAAATTACAAAGAGGCTAGTCCTGGGGTTTAAAAACATATCAATTCTCATCTTCAGTTTCTCCCAGTGGGAAAAGACTAGCAAAGTAAGAAATGCCTCACTATATATTAAACCAGGGTGCTACCAAGCAAAGGGTGTCTTTGGAGTACTGATCTCAAGTGTGTGACTGGAAAATACTTTGTGTAATTTCAGAATCCTAAGAGCATTTTCCAATAGCCTCCAAAACAAAATAGAAAAAATTCCAATGGAACTTAATGGAGGCTGGGAAAATAGTGAGGAGACTAACTGCGGACCACAGAAGAGGGGACCTATGTTAGGAACTATCGGAAAAGTTAACAGGACCACTGCTTTTAGTAGTGTGAATGAAAGAAAGGGCTCTTAGTGAAATTAGGGGATCCCCTGAGAAGAGTCACAGACTAATGCTGGAAGTAATGACTACTGACTGGCATCTTCATTTCTCTGTTATATACTAAGAGTGATATGACCTAACAACAAGAGAGTTCTTTGTTTTCAGAAAAAATTTTATAGGAACTATTTCCAAACCAGTATTTGCTGATTTTCAAAACATTTTTTTTTCATTTTATCTTCTTGAGCTGTAAAATGATTGAAAGGAAAGACCTTAGTATCCACTGGTAAATATCACCTAAAGGTAATCTTGACCATGTTTTGTTTTGTAGGAACCAACAAAAAGGTCTCAGTCATATATATATATATAGTTCATAGTGTCTGGCATAAAAGCCTCTTCAAGTAGATTAAAAGACATGAAAGAATATGGTTTGTTTTAGAAAAAGCATATTGGCAGATGACATTTTAAAATAAAAGGAATAAATATGTGGATAAATTTTTACACTGAATCTTTTAGTAAAAATATACTATTTCAAACATAATAACTAATATTATATCAGCATTTCAGAAATGCTTTTCCATTAAATATTTGCCTCTGGATATTTCAAAATTTCTCCAACATTTAATTTTATGAGTTACAACTTTTTGGTAAGATCAGTAAATATTTTAATCAGCTAAATCTTCTAGGAGTAGCAATATTACTTCAAGATGTGCATCATGATCAAATATTGAGATTTCTTGTGCCAAATCTGCTCAGAAAGTTACTAATGTTTAGAAATGTTTCTGAATTAAGAATATGTCATTAAAAAAGAGGAAAATTGTATTATAGCATTGGTTTTAATATGTCTTTCACAATCAGGAAGATTCTCATTAACTTCAAAAATACTTAGAACTGAGAGAATTGAAAATATATCAATACCTAAAAAGATACCTCAGCTGCTTGCATTCACACAAAGGGTGTGAACTGCAACAACAATCTTCCAATGAAGGGTCCAACAGAGGAAGAAGAGTTCAATTAAAAACATGTAAAATCAGATGAATGTGGCATTCAAAAGCGAGCCATAAAACGTTCAAGGTCAAGGATGCCTAGTCAAATTCAATTGATATTTTGAAAGTGAGTCAACACTTAGCTACAGAACATTGATCATTAAACATATAAATGTATGTTAAAATATAAGTAGTGTACAAAGGGTACCATGTAATGTTTTAGTGCATACATACAGGATGTCATGTGGGAATAAGGTTCAACATACTGTTTTCAAACATTTATCATTTCTTTACAGAATAATCATTCAGAATCATTTCTTTGCTCTTTTTAAAATAACTGATACACAATTATTATCCATAGTCATCCTATTGCACAAGCAAACTAAAACTTTTTGCTCCTAATTGTAACTTAGTACCCATGGAACAATTTTCTCCATCTCTCCCTGCTTCCACGCCCCCCCCCCCAGCTTCCAGTAGCTAACATTTTATCCTCAGTTTTTTTTTATTTAAAGAGAAAAAAAAAACAGGAAAAAGGTAGAAATATTATAGAATTTCAAGAAAAGAGGATAAACAGTAAGAAATCACTAGTTGATAAATTACATATTGTTCTTTTAGAAATAGTTACTCAAGTTACAGAATTAAAGCACACAAAGTGGACACTCAAGCAGTGAGAGTGCAAACAGATCTGTTCAACAATCCAACAAGAACCTAGAAATATGGTCATCAATCCCACACACTCAAACATACATACATATCTTTTATAGCACTTCCTATTTCCTCTTTTTTTACAATAGCAATTATACATTTTAAAAATTTTATTTAAAGAGAAGAAAAAAGAAGCAAAACAGAAAAAAAGGTAGCAACAATACAGAATTATAAAAGAAAGAAAGAAAAAGGAGAATGAGAAAAAGCCCCACTAAGAAATCAGTAATTTATAAATTACGTACTGTCATCCTTTTATCCTCAATTTTTATAAGCTCAATTTTCTGCCATTCCAGGTATGAGTGAGATCATGCAGTACTCAGCAGAATTTCATTCTTTACATGGCCGAATCGTGTTCCACTGTGTCTATGTGTCACCTTTTTCTTCATCCATTTCTTAGTTGATGAATACTTGTGTTCTTTCCATCACTTGGCCATTATGAATAGCGTTGTAATGATATGGAAATGCAGATATGTCATCAAAATACTGTTTTCCTTTTCTTTGGATATGTTAGCAATGGTGGGATTGCTGGGTCACATGGCAGTTTTAATTTTAAAATATATTAGAGGAAGCTCCAAATATTTTCCCCAGTAGTGTGTAAAATTTTCCTTTTCTCCAAAAACTCTCTAGCACATGTTATCTTTTGTCTTTTGATAATAATAACTGTTATTAATGGAGTAAAATCTCATGAAATTTTTGATTTGCCTTTTTCTGATATTAATGATTATGATTTTTTATGTTGATCACTTTGAATGCCTTCTTTTGAGAAATATATATTTAGGTCTATTGCTTCATCTATCCATCCCTCTACTGGTATTGGGGATTGAACCCAGGGATGAACTATCACTTTAAACAGATATTTTCATTTTTTATTTTGAGACAGGAACTTGTAACCAGCTAAGCTGCTGAGGCTTGAGGCAAACTTGCAACCCTCCTGCCTTAGCATCCCTTTCTGATTGAATTACAGGCATGCGCCACTGGGCCCAGCTTATTGAATTTTTGCTACTAAGGTTATGGAGTTCCTTAGGTTTTCTGAGTATCAGCACTTTGTCAATGTACAGTTTGCAAATGTTTTCTTACATTCTGTAAGTTATCTCTATTATGTCCTCTGCTCCATAGAAGGATTTAAAATTTTATGTAATTAATGTGTATTTTTTTCTTTTTTTTTTTTGTTGTCATTGTCTGTGCAATATAGTGGGGGATCTAGTACAATCCACTCCCAGCCAATCTTGGCCCACTCCAGTATTGTAAAGCATTTCCCTTATGTTTTTTTAAAAAATTGTTTTCATGTTTTACATTTAAATCTTTAATCCACTGTGACTTTTTTTTGTAACTGTTGAGAAGGAGAGTCTAGTTTTGTTTTTCTTTTACATGTATATGCAGTTTTCCCTGAATCATTTATTGAAAATATAGTCTTTTCTCTAAAGCCTGTTCTTGGTCTTATTCTAAACTTCTTAATTTGTTCCATTAGTCCATCTACTACTTTTTAGGCCAATACCATACTGTGTTGATCACTACAGCTTTGTAATGCATTCTGAAAGCAGAAAATGAAACTATCTGTTCCAATTCTTTTTGTTCAAGAAGGTCTTGGCTATTTTGATGTTTTACTTGTTTTTGTTTTTGCTTTTGTTATTCATGCAAATTTTATTATTTTCTAGCTCTGTTGAGAGTGACACAGAGTCATAGTCATATTAATAAGGATTGCCCTGACTCTGTAGATCACTTGGTATTGTGGACATTTTCACTATATTGATTCTTCTCATCCAAGAACCTAACATGTTTTTCCTTTTTTGGTTTGTTTAATTTCTTTCATCAATATTTTATAGTTTTCACTGAAGAGATCTTCCATTTCTCTTGTTAAAATTTGTTATTTTATTTCTTGTAATGGCTGCAAATGGGACTGCTATCTTGATTTCTATTTTAGCTAATTTGGTATTCATGCAATACTCTAGGTTTTTGAGTGGTGGTTTTGTATCCTGACAATTTGCTAAATTCATTCATTAGTTCTAACAGCTTTTTTTAGTGGAAAACTTGGAGTTTTCTATCATCTAAAAGCAATGACAATTTGACTTCTTTTCCAGAGAAAAGGATACACTTTAAAAATAGATATCCTTATTTTGTTCCAGGTCTTGGAAAGATTTTAGCTTTTCCCCATTACTATGGTGTTAGATATTGGTTTATGATATGTGGCTTTTACTATGTTGAGATACATTTCTTCTACACATAATTTGTTCAGTGTTTCATGTTTAAGTTTTTGAGCTGTGGATTGGGCCCAGAGTCTTCATTATGCTAAGCTCATGCTCTGCCACTGAGCTATATATTCTAATACTCTTCAGTTTTCATCATGAAGGGATATCAAATTTTATCTAGTGCCTGTGCTTCAACTATTGAGATGACCAAATAGTTTTTGTCTTCATTCTTTTGATGTGATGCATCATGCTGATTAATTTGCATATCTTGATCCATTCTTGAATTCCTGTGATGCGTTCCACTTGCTTTTGGTAAATAATCCTTTTAATATGCTGTTGGAATTAGTTTGTTAGTATTTTATTGAGAAATTTTGCATATATGTTCACCAGTTGGCTTATAGTTTTCTTTTTTGTTGCATTCTTTATTAGTTTTTGTTATTAAGGTTCTTCTGGTCTTGTAGAAGGTGTTTGAAAGAATTTCCTCTTCAATTTATTGCAGAATAATTTAAGAAATGGTATTAATTATTCTTTAAATGTTTGACAGAATTCATGAGTGAAGCCATCTGGTCCTGGATTTTCTTTGATTAGAAAATTTTTGTACTGATTCAACAGTGTTACTTGTATTTATCTGTTTTGGCTTTCTCTGTACTAATGTTTATGTCTTGGTAAGGTGTATGTGCTCAGGATTTTGTGTTTCTCAACATTACTAAATCTGTTGGCACACAGTTATTTGTAATACTCTTTTATATTGATACTTCACATTTATGTGGTATCAAATGCAGTGTTTCTTTCATCTCTGATTTTGAGTCCTCTCAGTTTAGCTAAAGTTTGTCAGTGTTGTTCAGGTTTTCAAAAATGAGGCTTTAAAAAAATCCTTTATATTGTTTTTAAAGACTCTGTTTCACCTGTTTCTGTCCCAACATTTATTATTTATTTTCTTCTACTAAGTTTCTTGGATTTTATTTATTTTTCTTGTTCCTTGAGCTGCAATGATAAGTTTCATATTTGAAATGGATTTCAATGTAGGTTTTCACTGTGATACATTTCCCTCTGTACTGATTGTACTGCATTCTACCCTTGAGATTTAGCCATGTGCTAAGAAGAATGTGTATTTTTTAATAGTCGAATAAGAGCTCTGTTAGGCCTGTTTGGTCTATGGTGCAATTTACCTCTGTCTGGATGACTTATCCATTGCTGAAAGTCAGGCATTAGAGCCCACAACTTTTATTGTACTGGATTTTTCTCATTCCTTTATGTATATGATTACTTGCTTTGTGTATTTGTGGACTTTGATACAGATTGCATATACATTTAGTCATTATTTGCTCTTGGTAATGGTACTTTATCAGAATATAATGATCTTTATTTTTCCTTTTTCCTTTTCTGTTCTTGATTGAAAGCCCATTTTATCTGAGAGAAATGTAAGACATTTTGAGTCTATTGCCACTGAACATCTTATTTATTTCTTTCCAGTATGGAATTTCTTAGAGATATAGTGATTTTTTTTCATGAGCAACATATAGTTAAGTCTTTTTTTATCCATTCAATCTATGTTTTTTAATTGGACAACTTAATCCATTTATCTTTAATGTAAACATTAAAGGAAAGGAAAGATCATACCACAACCATTTTATAAAGTTTCTTACTTTAGTTATTTGTGGGCTTGCTTTGTAGTTATCTATTCAAATAGAATTAGATGGGTTGTATTGGAAATTGGATCCAGGGTCTCATACATGCTGGGAATTCTACCATTAAGCATTCTACCACTGAGCAGCTCCTCATCTCTTCTTAAAATTTTGATTTCTCAATGATACTCTTTCTGGAGTGAGATGAAACCTCAGTGTTGTTTTAATTTGCATTTTTTCTATAGAGCTTTGTTAGGTCCATTTGGTCTATGGTGCAATTTTAAAAACGTTGAACATTTCTTCATATACTTATTTTTGGTTTGTACTTCTTAACATGAGAAATGTCTAATTTTAGGTACCCATTTTTAAATTTGTGGGGTCTCATATTTTTGAGTTCTTTATATATTCTAGATATGATGAATAATGGGTAATTTTTTTTTCTTCATTCTGTGGGTTGTCTCTTCACTCTGTTGGTGGTTATGTACAAGTACAAATTCTCTATGATAAATGTGATCATTACATCAGAAGTATACCAATAAAATTAATTTTAAAAAGAATAAAGCTGCTTCATCCAAAAGAATGTTTGAAACAGGATCCTGTTAAGTTTCCCAGGCTGATCCCAATTTTTTGGTTTTTTTGCTGCAACCTCCTGTGAAGCTGACTAGTAATGTTTTGACTCCTTACTTATCAATTGTGGTTTGTGTATTACAGAATTTTGCTTTGTATTTGCCATGTGGATCACAATATCTTTTGATCGCAGTAATCTATTTTGAAATGACAGCAATTTGACATCATTGTAAATGTAAGAAAAAAAGAAATAGTAAATATATTAATAACAAATTGATTCCTCCCCACATTTAGATTTTTAATATCTCATTTTGTAATAATATTTTGTAATATTTGTAATATCTCATATAGTCTAGTTTAACATATTAATGAACTTATCATTTCATGATTTTTTAAATTTAGTCTTCATGTTAGATTATATGAGTGACCTAAATTCAGGTTTTTTTGCAGGTCTCCAGTTGGTGTGCTCAGTGTGAACTGGTGGAGCAACTGGAAAGATCATTGTCTTCCTGCTTAAGTTTTTTCCTGGAGGCAGGATGCACACATATGCCTTGGTAGTCACTAATCTGTGGTCAGACTGTTTGGGATTCTGACTGGTTCTGTTCAGAATCAGCGTGGAAAGATAAGCTTCAGGCTTGTTTGCCACCTTGTGGCCACTAAGGCCATAAAATTCTGCCAAACCGAGATAACAGCTTCAGTATAGCACTGAGGTAGAATAAAGGCCAAACTGCTGTGGGGTACCTACTTTTTACTGGATTTTTCCCATCCTTTATGTATATTATTACTTGTTTTGTGTATTTGTGGACTTTGATACAGATTGCATATACATTTAGTCATTATTTCCTCTTGGTAATGGTACTTTATCAGAATATAATGATCTTTGTGATCCAAGATTATTGCAACAAACCCTAGATGATGTTGGCCAGAGGACAGACTGGGGTTATATGTCTCTCCTTGACACTGGGATTATTCTAGAAGCTTCTTCTGTGGGTGGTGAGATAGGGCCAGTGTTAGCCAGAACCTGCCCAGTGTTAGCTTTGATTACTCCACCACTAAGTTCTAAGTCAAAGTCTGGTGCTAACTCTCAGCAAATAGGGGGTTTTGCTCCATGCTGTGCTGCCCAAGGGGAGGATTGTGTTGGTGATGGGAGTCTATGAGCCACCAAGGGTGCGAAAAGATGGACCATACCTGAATCTCATAGCGCAAAGACTTTCATCACCTCAGGAGTCCACTCAGGTCTACACCATACAACTGTCAGTGTCTCAGGTGAAGACATGTCCATCCCACTGGACTATGAATCTCTGCTTGGTGCTGGGCAGGTCTATAGGCTCCTTCTTTAAGCTCTCACCTGGGCATATTGTGTTGTCCAAGATTGCAGAATAGTTGGTAGAGACAGTCTCTTGGTCATCAAAGCAGATGCTAGTCTAGGTTGCCTCTAGTCTTACTGGCACAGGAACATGCACCATTTTGGAGATGGTGCTTGTGACAAGGCACATTCCTAGACTGGCAATGATGCAGGCCAAAACTGACATCTACCCCCTGCTGCCAGTGCACATTAGAGGATGTCTGGGAGCTCAGGGCTGGCCATGGGGGAAACTTGGGTTTCTGTGATGGGTTCAGCACTGAGCTCCAAGAGAAAGCCCTCCACTAGTTTTCTTGTCTTTTTCCCCACCAAATGGAACGTTGCTCCTCCTCTGTGCTGTATGTTGAGGGAGGAGTAGTGGACGCAGTCAGCTGCCTAGTGATTACAGTTTGAGTGGGTCACTCTGTGGGTATTAGTTTGGCAGTAGATGTTGTGGAACTCTGCTAGGCTGGAGGTTTCAATGTAGCAGGCTCAGAACTGGATTTCAAATTAAGTCCAGAATGTAAATTCCTTTCCCTATAGAAAGATTCCAGTTTTCTTGGAGTTTGAGAAGGGGTAACATTAGCTACCTTTTTCTTTCTACCTTTTTCAATGCACTTTTTCTATTACATTAAAAAGAGGCATGACGATCCTCACCTGGTTTCTTTAGCTCCTGAGGAAACCTTTCTAGAGCTCTGGTAAAGATAATATGATTGGTCAGTAGTTGTTCAGACTACTGAATTTATGGGAGACAAGTGTGGAGGATTTTACTCTATCACTACCTTAGAAAACTCATTTTTAATAACAAGTCTTACTTAAGACTATATTAAAATAACTCTCTAATTATTTAATTTATAATAATCTAAGTTTAATATATTGAAAAATACCAATGAGGTTGTATTCTACTTTTTCTTATTGTTTTGTAAATGTTTAATAACTTCCCAATGCTACAGTGAACCATGTTGATCATTAATTTCAACTGAATTCTTTAACAGGTACATTTAGAATTATATTTACATGTTTCAAAGTTGTTCAACTTTATGACACCAGTGGACCAGATATGTACATAAATGTGGTTTAAGATTTCAGAAAAATAGGACTTTTATATTGAAATTTTGGGAATGCCTTTTTCAAAATGAGGGGTACTAATTTTTACTCAGATAAAAGGACATGGTTTTCATTCTATAAACATATTGTTGTTTTTAGAGGCAATCACTGTTTAGAGGAATTATCATTTACCAAGATACATATACAAGTGTTAGCCATATGGGAGAATTTTGGTTTAATTTTTTGTCCAGTTTGGAACTCTTGAATTGAGAATTTCCCAATTCCAATGGCATCATAAGACTTTATAACATCTGCCATGAATAGAGGAAGTTTGCAATACTGAAAGAAAAATGCAATTTGGGATCTTAGATTTTAGTTTTTGAATATAAAAATATCTCATAGAATTTTAGAATTAAGGACATTATGGATCCTATATCTAACCTCTTCATTTTAGAGATGAACCCCAGAGAGGTGAAATGATGTACCCAAGAACATAGCACTAAATAGGCATAAAATATTTCTATACAAAGAACTCCTCCTCTGCTTAATAATCTTTTACAGTATAATGTTGTCACCCAGTGGTGCAATTTGATGTTGCATAATTCCTATAAAAATATGGCAGCATTTACTTAAAAAAAGCTTTATCTCTCATCTTAAAATTTTTTTCTGGGAATCTATTCTGTAGGGAGGAAGCTGTTGATATTCAAGAATAGAGATGTTTTCTACAACATAGCTCATACTGTCTGAAAATTAGAAATAATGTTTTAGTATTTATAAATAAAAGAATGAATAAATGTAAATTGAGATATACTATAGAATATTTTGAATGTATTGAAAAGAACAAACTAGAATTTTACTATGTGATGCAGAGTGATTATAAAACTTTTTGAATGAGAATAAGGAGGTAGAAAAAAAACATGTAAACTATAATTCAACTTTTGTAAGAATGTTAAAAGTATGCCATTTTATATGTACACTTGTCTAGGATTAAAATAATGCAGAGGAAAATACAGAACATTTATTGGGATGTTAAAAAGCTGAATTAGGTGTGATAAATGCTGCCACGACAGGATAATAATAGGGAAAAAGGAAGGAATTCTTTTAAAAGCAACACTCATGCTATTATCCCACCTGTGTAAAGTGCTATGTCCATTTATGCTTGAAGAGATGGTTAGAAATATTAGTGGCAATTATCTTAATATGTTTGCAAGTGATTTTTCCTTTTTCTTTGGTTGTAGTGCTTTCAGTTGGTCTACAATAAGCTTTTGCTCTTTACATGATTATGACAAATGCAACCTATCTTCCTTCTGAGAGAAATGGAAAACTAACTTGAGAGCTGATAGATACAATTACTACAGAGATACACAAAGTGATCATTATAAAGCACAGATATAAGCTAACCAGTTTATATGTCTGATAATACCTAATAAGCAGCTCTTTCTTATTTTTTGGCCAACTGAAAACTACTTTCTGTTTATAACTAGATGGTCATTTAGAACTCAGTCCTTGAATGATTCTGCTGTAGGACTCAGGGTCCTTCAAGAATCTGTTAAAGGAGAGTTTGATTTCTTTTTGCTTGAGAAACTATTGCAAAGTCCTCTTAACCATCATCTATTATCTTTGCCTATTCAATCCAGTGGAATAATTTAAGTGCAGAAACTAGTTCAATCACTAATATATTGTTACCTTGCTTTTAACAGTGATAACTGGGAGATTGATAATATAATAAATACAAACTATAATGCTAAATGAGAATTCATGGGTATTAAAGAATGTCTAGGTATACAGAAAATAACATTGTATAACTACGTTTTGGATCTTTGGATTGGACTAGAATTTTACATACTCGGATGCCTCAAGGAGATTAGCAATTTTGTCCTTATGTGTAATTGCAGTTATAGTGCCATTAGGAAATACCGACTTTGGTATATCATTGCTGTTGAGCTCTCTCCACTTAAGTTTTTTAAACTTCTGTCATCTTGAAGCTAACACTTGGATTTTTTTGGTAAAGCTGAATTGTGTTTTATTTTTGACAACTGTAACATAAATTTTTCAAGAACTGCTTTTAAATTATTAATTGGGTTTCAATGACATAGAAATCAGGTTTCCAGCATATTTGCTCAGATTTTATAGACATTTTTGTCTGTATTTTACTTGTTTATAATAATCTATTTTGAAATGTTTGATGATTTAACATATTATGTCCTAAAGGCTTTTCACTTCTTATCACTTCAAGTGTGCTAAAAAAGGTAAAAATGAGTATTCTAAAAAAGTTTTTATTCTCAGCTTAATCCATCACATTATACAATGTCTTGATTACCTAGAAATATTGTTATAGTTATTTAAAGTTATCTGCACATGTGGGTTTTATGTAGACCAATACACAATCTGTATTTACATTGTCTTTGGTATATTGTGCCATTCAATTAAGTTGGTTTATAAAATTCTCTCAATTTCATATATTCAGATAGTATTATCATGTTATTAGTTATGATGAGATTAATTGGGTTCATTGGTAGTACCTATTAAAAACTATTACAGAAAACTTTTCTTGTCATTTTGTTCACAGCAAAAAGTTTTATCTGTGAGGCGAAACAATTTAATAACATTGCCTAATGTGAAATGTACATATTATAAACTGTCAGATCTTGAATTCCTTAATCATTATATTAGTCATGTTTGCTTTTATTTTCAAATATGTTTTAAATACATTAAATATTTTGAATTCTCCAATGAAATATTTACTTGAAGAACATAATCATGTCCTATAATCTGTACATCTCCTTTGTTGTAACTCAAAACCATAGTTACACACACACAATAATCCACACGGTGGCACAGCAAATATAAATGCTGCATAAAGAAGTAGAAAATAAGAATTCGTATTTTAAAAACATCTTTACCATTTTTCTCATAGTATTCTATTTTCTTAGCTTTACATTAATTTATTATTATTATTGGCTTTTTGAGACAGAGTCTTGCTGTATAGTACAGGCTGGCCTTGAACTCACTGTATAGACCAGGCTACCTCAGAACTCGCAGGCTTGCCTCAGCCTCCCAAGTGCTGAAATTACAGAGGTGTGTCATATTAAGTGGTTTGGCTGGATTTACTTAATTAGATAAGAAAGGTAAATTTATGTAGTCATAGGTTAACTTTAAAAGTTGACTTATGTAGATAATGACATCATTTGTTGAGTTTTAGATGCGTATAAGTTATTATTTTTCCAAAAGTTTCTTCCTCTCTCCCACATCACTGCACATATAGTCTAAATTAGAGTTAACAATGAGATAACCATGGAAATTTAAGGATCAGATGATTGGTGGATTTCAAACAGCGCCACTTATAACTCTTCCCAGAATCTATTTCTCCATCCTTTATGTCTGGTACAGCCTATGACTTCTTTTAACTGATATACTGGGGTATATATGACACAAAAACTTTTCAGTCAAGATCTAAAGGGTTTTGACACTTCTGCTTTTTGATTTTAGAATCCTGACATGCATTCTGAAGAAGCTGGGCTATTCTGGTGGATAATGAGAAAAATGTGGTCCACTTGTGTGTGATGCTGTAGGCACTAGCCAGTTGACACATACAAGTGATCAAAATATATAGTAAATATGTAAATTAAAACAATTTGTTACAGAAAAGGAGCATTGCCTTTAATCCTCCTCACAATACTTTCCTCCCTTTGAACTCAGTCGTTTCATCATTCCTGCCCCTTTCCTGAAGTATTTCTGGAAGTATTCTTTTGTGTCTTCATGAGATATAATAAGAAATACTGCCAAATGCCATTCAAAGGAAAAGCAGGCTTATATGGATGTCCTCATCTACCTTATTCCCTGGAACTGACAGTGCAACTTGTGGCTCTTCCCCAATAAGTCAGGACACTGAGACAGCCATGACAGAGCACCTAAAGCCATGAAAGAGGATTTCCAGAACTGCTTCAGAAAGTGGCAAAAAGATGGGATAAATGTGTTCAAAGTGAAGACAATTTTGAGGAACTTGATAGGACTATGACTTTATTGCCATTATTTTTAATTTAAAATTCTCTATATTAAACACACTTTGTATAATCTGGCACCTTGAACTTGACTGCCACCTAACTATAGATGTATAGCAAGTCTCACTGAATCCAACAGATGAACTCCAGCTGAACTCAGCACAAAGCACCAATTCACAGGATCGTTAATCCAATAAATAGTCATTCGAAGCCACTGAGGTTTTATAAAGTTTGTATTGCAAGGGAAGCTAACTGATGGAGACTGTGTTTAACACTCACATTTTATACTCAGGATAACTAATTCTTAATTCCTTGAATATAGTTACAAAAGATGTGCAAGCCCATTTGTATTAATTGATTGTGAAACATTAAGTTCTCTCTGCTGTAAAGATGCTTATATCTCAGCACTTAAAAATCTAAAAATTAAACAGAACAGTTGATAGTTTACTCAGAATTTTGATCGGAGAATAAATGTGGTTGAAAATGTACTATTTACTACAATGTCCTACCATCATAGTTAATGCATTCTAAATTATAGTGAAATTTGCTTCAAAATAGTAAATTCCCTTGGTTTAATAGAATATTTAAGGCATGTAATAAGAAACTGATTTTAAGATAATTCAAGAATTATCAGGCTACCTTGTACTATTTGAGTGAATAATGTTTAATAATGAGGTTAATTGAATTCAACTGAACATAAACTTTTCTGCTAATGACACAGCTGGTTAATAATTGAAATGTCTAACTGGGAGTGATGGTGCACACCTATAATCCCAGCACTCCAGAGGCTGAGGAAGAAGGAGTATTGAAAGCCTCAAGGTCAGCCTAAACTACATAGTAAGTCTTTGTCTCAAAAATTCCCCTTTAAAAAAGTCCCAAATTTCTCTTCTAAAATTTCTTTACTGTGATGTTTTAATAGTATAATGTTTATCATACTAAACAGTTGTTCAATGTCTGTTAGGCTAACCTAAGAGCTCTAGAAGGGGGAGACCATATTTATCTATTTATTTTCTACCTTGGTCAGTATTGGGCACATTACAGTTAATCATTAAGGGTTTTCACAGTGAACAAATGTATTTAAAGTTTTCCCAATATTGATATACATGTCACATTTTTGTAGGGTAGGTTAGCAGATATGAAAGAAGGCAAGATCTATGTATGAGAATATAAATTTTTATTATCTTACACAATGAACTTTACAAATATTTTATTTAGCACACACATGTAATTTTATTTAGAAGATAATGTCAAACACTGGAATGGTGAGCAAGGTAAATAATATCCTGAAAAAAATTATAGTTTAGTAAAGGAATAAACATGGAAAGAAATAGAATTTCTGATCTTAGTTTTTGTTTTCTTTAACTGTATGTTAGTGTTAGAACTGCCTCTAGAATAACAAGCATTCTCTCAAAAAACAAAAAGTCATGAAGTACTTAGGAAATTATCCTAATGATTATGAATATTCTTAACATTGTATCAGTTAATTTTTATTTTATATACATTGCCAAAAGCTGCACGTAAGATGTAGATTTACGTAAAACCCAGATACTCACGCCAGAAAACATACAATTTGTGCCTGAGTTTAACCTGGAAAACTCTAAGAACTAATTTTGCTTGGTATATTAGTTTGATGTAACAGAAACTATAATAAATCATGGTTATTTATTGACTTTCAGAGGTGATATAAGAAGCCATCTTTAAAACAATTGCTATCGTATAGTAATATTAAATGCAGTTAGCTTAATTTTTAGGCAATAATTTGAGGATTTAGGAAGGAAACGTTAGTATTATGCCCAGCCTCTACCTTTAATGTCTTTTTGCTTCTGCTGCTTGCCCATGCTTTGCCTATGAAATTCCTTATTCACATTTAAGAAGAGGCTTTGGTATTATTTTATTTTTGAAGTCTGCTCTGCATTTTTTGCTTATGTGACTGTGAGCTCCCTAAACATACTTTTTCCATTGCTCTTGTTACACATAAGTTTATATTTCTTTCTTCTGCAAGATTTTTAGCTTTTTAAATGTAGCACTTATATCTTAACTGTATTCATGTACTTCCCATGGAATGTTTGTTATTCCAGTATTAGAGAATCATCTATTCTTGGATCAATGTGTAGTGGATAGGTGTTTGATTATGAATCTGAAATAGATTCAGAATTCATTTATTGTACACTGAGAAATACTCTTTAAAGCTGTCCATGATTTATCTCTGACAATTTCTAGTATTAATGTTCTTAATATAATTATACATTTTATTACTCTGTAAGTAAAATTATATCTCTATACATAGGACATTCTGTCTATACTAACAAAGTGTATAAAATCAGTATTTTTCAACATTATGAATTAGAATTCATTGTATTTTTTCTTTTTTAAGAATGCTTGTAATTATTTACAAATAAAGCATGTACTTTTAGTATAATATTAAAATATTTAGATTTTAATCAGAAGTAAAATAGATAAAACTTAATCATTGACATCCTCAATTATAAAAGAAGTTAGAAACTTTCCTCTACTGTTTTGTTTTATATTTTGTTTTCTTTTAATCTCTTTAAAATAAAAAATAAAATTTTAAAAAATATTTCACTATTGTAGTCATTGCTTATTTCTTAGTGACCTACTTTATAAGGTGAGATTTTAGTTCATACACATCTGCTTCCATTGGGCAAGTATATATTTTCAGTCTTTACTGTGCATCAGGTAGTGTACTGAGTTTAGAGGAAAAATACATTCCTAACTTCTGAACTTGTAAGGGCTGGAAGAGGAGAGACTAAGAGCATTGGCTTTTTGGTCTGGTTGAGGTACACAGGTGGTAGAATGGAAGTGCTAGGGAAGGATTTCTAGGTAAGTCTGGAAGGAAAGGTAGCAGTTTACACAACTTACAAGTCGAGGATGAGTATTCTTGGCAGTGGATCAATCTGTGAAACATAGTATTTTCAGAGAATTATTATGTGTTATTGTAAAATAAGCTCAATTTCTCTTATATGAGAAATGGTTTCTCTTATATGAGAAAAACTATAAATACAGAAGAGATGTGCAAATACTTACACAAATTATATATACCTTTGTGATAATATTTCAATATATACGCTAATTGGTTTCATTGATACTAACAGTTTATCTTAATTCATTGAAAGGAAAATTTGTGTTATTATCTGTTTGTTTCTCTTTTGTAGGAATCATTTAGGTTTTTGCTTTTTCCTGAGTAACTTCTTTGAAGATAACGATCATAGTATATTAACTATTGTTACTTTCTTATTAATTGCTTATGAAGAATTATCTTATTTTGTCATAAAATGAAAAGAAAAAAGTAAACATTGAAGGAAAAATGGTAGGCGATAACATGGAAATAGGTTGGAGTTAGATCTGGGATGGAGTATGTATTTGTGTGTTCATGATTTTATGTAACATTGAGATGAAAAAGTGTAGCATGATAAAACTGGCTTATTAAAAGGATCATAATTGTGATAGTGAGTTGGTGCTGGGCGTGGAGGTGCATGCCTGTCATCCCAGCACTTTGGAGGCTGAAGCAAGAGAATTGCCATGAGTTTGAGACCAGCTTGGGCTACAAAGTGAGTTCAAGGGCAGCCTGAACTGGGTAGAGAGACACTGTCTCAAAAAAAGGATAGTGAGTTGAAAGCACTAGAAATCAGTGCTGAGACTAGGAATTTAATCTTACAAATGGGAAAGAAGAATCAATAGATTCAAGGCAGAATTAAGAATTAAAAATTACTGAATATAATGTTGAGGAAAACAGATGAATGTGAGACTTTTCTAGCTATTTGACTTGAAAAGTGAATTTTGCCTGCCAAAAAATTCATGTGACACACTAGCAGTGCTGTAAATACATCCTCAGGAATAAGGTATGACTCTGAATATCTCAGATGTGGATAATACTTTCTTTAGAAGCAGAGTTGAAATCTTACACTCTACATTCTTCATCTCAACTGTAGATTTGAGAGCAATTAACATACTGAATCTCAAATTCAGGTTGAGAGAATCTTTAAAGGCTAAAAAGGAAAGTTTATAAAAATGGGTTCACATAAGATGGAATGAAATTTACAGTAGCCAGAAAAGCGAGCTTTAATTAATGGGAAAACACACCCACAGAACATCTGATCAGACAAGTGTAGTAGAATATTTTGAGATGTTTTTCCAGCGCAGTTTCAGTAAGTTTTATGGGAAGACTTCAAACAATTTGACAATTTTATCTTATTGACCATATGGTTTTAATGTTTTAATAATGATCAAGTAACATAAAAATAGGCTTTTTAAAAAAATAAGCATATTTGTATAGCTGAAGAGGTGGGACCACAGAGCAGAAGCCCAATCTTTTTATGTCTTTGCTTTTTAAGAAAGCCACATTGAAAATTTATAGCTACCCTTATTCCTTCCTGTCTGTACTTTGAAACAACAGACCAGAATTGGAATATCATTTGTGGAAATGAGGTCATAAATCCAGTGGCTCCCACATGAGTATACTGTTACACAGTTTTGTGTTGCTGGGGCCTTTGGGTTGAGGCCCTTCATCTCTCTTCCTGGGACTCAGTTTCTGTATCTATACACAGCCTGACTCACCCTGTTGTGGGAATCAAATAAATGATGTATGAGAAAACAAGAGTTAAAGATTCCTTCAAGATGTAAAATTCTACTTATCCATTGCAGTTTAGGTCAAATTAAATTTTGCCTCAGGCTGACTCTGCATCTTGACTGCAAAGGTATTCTACTGCAACCCAGTTTAGCATTTAAACAAACTGGAAGTCTGAGAGTTTATCCTCCATGTAAATAACCAAGTTTCAGTCAGTCCCAAGAGCTTATTCATCACAATGTGCCCAAACAGATTTCTGTATTTCTGTGTCTCTAGTATCTTGCTGCTCACATTGCTGGGCAGGGCTTTCTGAAGCAATTCAGTTCTGGATCCTGCTGGTTGTATGAACAGTTCTATGCCTAAGCAAACTCCTTTAAATTTCTTTGTCTAAAGTTTTTCTCTTAATAATCTTACTAGATAATATAAAAGTTTGAAATTTATTGTGAAATAATTAAACATTTTATAGTCTAACTTGTAGTGCTATCTTAGAATGGAAACACAGTGTTGGCAATGGGACAAGAAATTGTTCATGATTATAGACTGCATAAATATTTAAAAACAACTTATATAATATAAATGTCAATATAAAACCATAGCAGAAACCATAGGAATGAGTTATTGCTGATAAATATTTGAAAATCTTATTACAAATGAAAGTGATTGACTTACAAATTTTAAATGGATAAAGGATATTTATCTACATTATTTATAGGATGATATAATTTAATGTTGAGTTTTCTGAGAAAGTAAAAATTCAAAGTTTTACCTTGCTAAATTGTTTCACAGATGTAGGTTTTACAGAAGATGGTATGTTTGCAGTCAGCCTTAGTTTGAATAATACTTGTAAATAACAATTGTTTACTTTTAGGAAAACTGGTCCTTTTTCTGAATTTCACTTTATTCTGTCAAAATGTAGTAACATTTATAAGGTCTTTGCCAGATTTTTTGTAGATGTTCAATAGATGAGAGCTAGTTTTGGATTACTTACGCCTGTGTTAGAGTTGGGTCAGTGATGACATTTGCCATTTTTGTTGTCTTAGGTTGGGTTTCAGAAAACAAGACACAGAAGGAGAATCCACAGGGAACATCATTGGATCAACACTTGTGAAGATATAAAGAAAAGAAAATTGGGCAGAGGTGACATTTAATTGTGATGCAGCCATGAGGGTCTCAGCCAATTCCATAGAGAGCTTTGGAGCTGAGATGACCCATCAGAATTCTCCTCCTTTGAGGCAAGCATCCCGGCCTTTATAATATCCCTCTACTCATTGACTCATACATTGGCACAGGCTGAGGGTGGAGCATAACTTGGTCAAATAACCCTCTTAGACTGAAAGGAATTTCACCTGAGCACTGATAACCAGTAGTACTCTCAGTATCTGGAGAAGGAGTGTTAAAAGGGGGATCTGGACAGCTCACCACAGCATCTACTCTACTGGGTTAGGTGGTCTTCATTTAAAACTGATATATCAGTTAGCCTTTCTCATTCAGTTCATTGAACAGGCTCATAATAAGAATAGTGAAAAGGAGAGGAGTAAAAGAAAACATGAGGGAGAGAAAGTTACTTAAGAAGTTGCTATTTGTACCTTCATAACTTTAATAAGAAATAAATAAAAGTAAAAACCAATTAAGTCCAAACTTGAAATAAGAAAGATTATAGATCTTGAAGGTAATTTAAGTGCTTATTTCAGTAACTGGACTTGAATATTTGATAAAAGTGGAAAGTGATAGTGATAATTTTATACCAGAAAGAGTTAATTTGATATTAGGTATTTATTAAGTCATGCACTGATTCATTAAATTGTTTGTGAAACCTAAAGAATTTATGCTTTTACTATTGCATAAAAATAATTCTTTGTCAAGGTGGAAAGGGGACATAGTTCTAGAGTCAAGATCCATTGATTACTCGTTAATATACAATTACAATATACTCTTTAAAGGTGGCTTAGGTGAGAATTTAGCTTAATAAACAGCAAGAATAACAATTGCAACAACTCACTGGGGCTTACCAATGCTCACATTTCTAAATATATAAGCATTTTATCCCAGATAAATTAATTTGTGGTTGAAAAAACCCCAAGGAGAATACAGGACTGTAGAAATCTAGTCTGAGTTCACATATGTGTAGAATATAAAAATAACTTTGGAGAAATACAAAACTTCCAAGAGAAAAAAAAAACTATGGAGTCCTAGATGCAAGTAAGTAAGTCTTAATTTCTGGAATTAGTAAACTAGAAGCATACTTGATATCTATATTTTACAATATAGCAGAGAAAATTCTATTAAAGATTAATGGCTGTTTTTATTCTTCATTCCCTTTTTCCCCAACCCAATAACTTGAAATGTTCTAGCTAAATCTCAAAAGAATGATACTTTTATTGCCATCAGAAATCACAGAACCTAGGCTGTTGATCTGATTTTCTCAGCACAGTCCAGAACTAAAATTCTTTTTCTCTGTCAAAAAGCTTTATTTTCCCTCTCTTCTAAAATTAAAAAAACAACAAAAGAACTTACAACTCATTGCAAGCATACTAGTAACTATGCACATCATACATAATGCTATGAAAACATTGTTATAAAGATAAAATTGAGTCTCTCAATTAACAAAACTTAACTGAAATAATATAGTTGGCTATGATGAAAAAAATGTTTGCATTAATTTTTTACTTTTAGATTCAACAACATTGCCTGAATGGCTACTTTGTGAACATACTTAGGGCAAAGTGATAAACACATTATTTCAACATATTAGCCCCTACTTTTAGAACTTGAAAGGCTATTTTATTAATGAATAAAATATTGCAGGATCATGTATTTAAGTGGCATGCCTCGACACAATGACCACATGAATTAAACACTGGAAAAGATGACTATTCTTATTTTCAGTGATTTTTTTTTACATTGAATTGATAGGGTATGTGAATTATTTTCTTTTTAAAATAGACAAATCAGGGATATATGTAAATGTGGTAAAATTTTCTGTTATAGTCTGGAAATTCTAAGGCTTCTAGAAGTATCATCTCTCCATGTGAGCTTATAAGCTTTGATTTGTGGTTACTGCATATTTCTATTCTATTAAAATAAAAAATGACTTTTGTTAAGCTTGGTGAGAGAGGAAACTGTTGTATATTGATATGTGGCAGTCAAGGCACTGCAGCAGAGAACAGAAAGTTGGTGGACTACTGCTTCCAGGATGAAGAGCAAGCTAGAGGGCCGGGAGGCAGGAGCTGGGCTGATGAAGAAGTGCACCTCTGTGTCAGACAGTGAGAGGTTAGGACTGAGTACATGCACTCCGGCTGAAATTGTGAACATTACTAATTATGTGTGCCTTTGGTAAACCTACTGCTCTTTCATACACTTCCTGATAGTGATGATTCCAAGACTTATGCATGCCAACGATGATGAGAGAGAGTATGGAGGAGATGCACCTGAGGGCCTCATGACTTTGGCTTTAGTAAACCTTGGCAGTGTGCCCAGTGCTTTCATTGACTCACCCTATGAACACATACCTATCAGGAAAGAGAATGGTGCCAGTTAAAAACTGACTGTATCCTATTCTGGGAATTTTTTTTCTCTTTCAGGGAGTAGAAGCTAATTCCTAAGAAAATAAATTAGAAACAGAAGCATCTATAATAGGAAAAGTCACATGGGCTAGAACTTTTCAGTTAATTTAAAATTTCCAAGGTATTAAGGGTTTTAGACCCTATCTCCCTTTTATTTATCTAATAATTCACAAAAACCATGAATATGAATCCGACATCTTTCTTTATGATTTCTGTACTTGGAATACAGGTTATTAAAATTATTCCTACTTTCCAGTCGCTGGCTTTCTGATGTGACTGGTAATGGAATGAACTCTTCAGGGGTACATGTATTCCTCATCACTAAGAGGGTTATTGCAGATACTAATTCTGAAGGAGAAGACACATGTAATATTCTCCAGAATTCTCCATAATTGTGAGACATAATATCATTTTTCACCTTAGATTAACTTTCTCTGTGCTCTTTGCCTATCTTAATTCTACCTCTAAGGTCTAAACCAGGTAGGGTATTCTCCCCAAATGACACTATTTCATATGGTTGCTGTGAGGAATCAGTGTGTGTACACGCAGATGTGTTTTCAATGAGTGGCACACAGTAGGTATTCAATTAATTCTGTCTTGTTTTTATCAATGGCAATAGGTTCTGTTAGTCTCTTTCTGATCCCCTACAATATTTGACTTCCTGATTTAAAAAATTAACAATTTTTTATATTCATATTTTTCTAGAAATTATTTAATGTGTGCAGACTTTATGCTTGTTGAAGATTGAGACCAAAGCTTTCATTTTTATTTCCCATAGTTTATAAAGACAAGAGCTGACCACTTACTAGATAGTCCGTGAAAATGGAGAAGGAAAAATTTATACAGGAAAATCAACATAGTTTACAATTATATTCCTTTTAATTTTTTAACCCTAGTTTAAAATTCATGTGTATAGCCTGGAAAAGTCTTATTCTTAAATTTCCTTGTTAAAAAATGGAGTCAAAATCTCTGCCCATCTTGCTAAAATTTTGTTTCCCATTACTGCTATCATCAAAGAATGGGTAAATGGATGGGACCATGCAAGAAGTTCTATGACACAGCATTTGGACTCACTTGCCCATTTAGTCACAATTTTGTAAATTAATAATGCAAAGTTTCCAATATGAAAAAACTACGGAGCAGATCATTCTGATGACAAATGCGTGACCTTTTTTGTCTGTCAAAAACTCAACAAATTACAAGCCACATAGTAGTTCATTATGCATTATAAGGAATAATACTTGCTTAGATTCCAAAATGAATAATTAAGAAATTTTAAGTCTCTGGGACACACTAGTCACCTCAGTCCTTCATTATGACTGTGGCTTGAGGGCCACATGGCAGCACTCAGCTTCTATTCAGTCTTCCTGAGAGGAGCAGAGATTCCCGCAGAGCTCTGACTAATAGAAATAATTGTGTCCAAAATATTGGAAATGCTTTCATTTGGTAACAAGATGGTTATTCTGAGCCAAAGCTTATAATGCTTGTATTTCTATTATAACATCTAGTTAACCAGTCTAGACTGAATGCAAAATCCAAAAACTGTTTTAATACCTGGCTCCACAGAGGTACCAGGATTATTCTTCAAAATACCAAATCCAAACTCTATGACACTCTCTACATTCAAAATACAACCCAAACTGTGCAGCTCAGAAATCAATGTCTTTTACAATGCAGGTTTTGCTGTTTTCCCTTCAATTTATTCAACAAATATTGACTTATTGTCTACTAGGTAACTCTGCTGTGCTGTCCAGACCACTGATGCTTCACTGTTCCTGAGCCATGCACTAAACTCTTCTGTCTTTGCTTGACCTGCTCACTTTGCCTGAAATGCATTTGCTGCTAGATGCCTGGAAAATGCTGCCTATCCAGGCTCACTTCAAAGAGCAAGTCATTCTGCCAGCTCTGTGTATGCTGGGCTTTGTGATAACAAATCTCTAGTACATCCCGCCCTCTCCCCTTCAAGTGTTCTGTCTCAGGGGTGGAGGGCCATATCTTTACTTTGGATTACTCATAGCACTTAGCTATTAGAAGTGAAAAATCCTAAAAATAGACTTACTAATTTTGCCATATTGTTTATTCATATCATTTGCTTAAAAAAAGTGATTTTAGAGAATTGGATCAAATGTTTATGAACTGATTTCTTGGAGCCTCAGTGGTGTTTTTGATAATGGATTCACTCCAAATCAGTCAAATTTCTGGGTTTGTAAGACAAGGCTCTCAGAAGAGGGCAAGAGAAATGGAAGTATTTCATTATGGATGTTTTGATTTAAATTTCAAAGCAACACTTGTTTTTTTAATGTGATGTGATTACATGTTTATTTACAATCTTGAAATACAGTCCAAAAAGTAATATTGTTTTCAAAAACATGGCAGTGTATGGTGCACATAGATGATATAAGAAGGCTAATTTGACTAATTTTACTTACTGACTAATATGTATGTATAAGAGACATCAGTACAACCAGTTGAAAATTAATGAACATAATTATGTCACATTTCTTTATCTGTAAGACACTGAATATCAACACCACTTTTCTCTTTTCCTTCTTTCTTCCACTTCTGAGATTTGATTGATTTATTTTATCCTATGGAGGAGTAATGTGCTAAAGTACATCCTCTTCTCTTCTGAGTCACTATCATTAAACCATCTACTGGCAAGGTTCAGTCTTTGGGCAGTTAGTCCAGAGCAGTGATGGCGAATCTTTTTAGAGCTTCCAACGATGACAACAGCTAACTGGTCACCACCACTAGCCTAGCAAGTGCTCCAGTCCAAGGCATAGCCTATTCCTGCTCAAGTTTCTTGGTCCCCTTTGGCTCTCTTGCCCCTCTATACTAGCCTGGACCCCTTAGGTGACACTCCACCTTTGGATTAGAGGTTCCTAAATGGATTTTTTCTGAGATCTGTCCTGCCCCTCTGACTTCTAGAATCTTCCCCCTGACCTCTCAAACAGAAGATATTTACAAGGCTGGTGGGCCTGTCAAATCTCCCTTATAAAGAGCAATTTTATTCCTCCTCCAAAATATTTCCCAGATTTTTCACCTGAAGGAGGGTAGGAGGGGAATTGAATGATTTTTTTTCTTTCTTTTTGCCTGTCCTTTTTCATGTAATGATGTCCTTTGCAGTGCATGTCACTAAAGCCAGCTGAGACCCATTCAGTATTTGAAGTAATTGAGAGATAGATGATACACAACATTTTTTACATTTTATAGTTTTGAAACTACCAAATATTTTAGATACATACATGTCTATAAATTATTCCAAATACAATAAAAGTGATAATACTTGTCTTAAAGCTAAATATTATCTATTCAAAGTTTAGTTTTAATATTCCTTATAATTATATAGATTTGCAGAGAGCTAGGAGTCAATTTTTCACTTATGAAAAACATATGCAAAGAGGGATAGAGCAGATACTTGGGAAAAACATTAAAGGTATTTATTTATAAAAATAAATTATTGTGGCCCAAATTGGTATTATTTCAGGAGGCAAACATTTCTTCCTTGATATTTTAGGGCAAAGGAACTACTTCTATAAAGGAAGACCATTAGTCATGTTACAGATATATTTACTATACATCTAACCACTTAAAATGAATGTTTATAGATTTCTCTAGGAAGATATATTATTGATGGCATATTTTGTGTAATATTTTACTGGTTCTGTTTTTATACCATTCACATTACAAAATTTGCAGAAATTACTAACCCAAGCTAAAGGAAGAAGGGAAAACCACAAACTAGAGGAGAAGTGTTTAACATGATGTAAATATTTTGCATGTAACTTACACACTAATAATTGAAATTAATTTATGTAATGAGGCAGTGAATAATGCAGTTAGTAATTATTCCTTATCCATATAAATTTTTCCAGTTAACTGCACAAAGTAAGCTCAGATGAAAGGAATATATTGGAAAGAAGTATTTAATTTTGGTTATATTGGCAAATGCAGCAAAGCTATTTTACTAATATGAAATTATCAAATTCTGAGGAGAGAAGGGATCTTATAAATTATCTGTTTCAAATTTTGCACTTTACATCTGTATAAGATTAGGAGCCAATCAAAGCAAATGACTGGCTATTTGGTGTGTATCTGATTAGGCATTGAGTTGAGACTGATTTGGAGAATTAAACAATTTGGGCCCAATTGTGTGTGCATATGTGTGTGTGTTTGTGTGTGTGTGTGTGTGTGTGTATGTGTGTGTATCACACAAACTTTAAAGTGATACACACACACACACTTTAAAGTGAAATTCATTCCAACTCCAAGGAGAATTTAAATGTTTGAGCTCACTCTAGGTATGGTTTTCCTATTCCTCCCAAAATGTTTAGGAAAGAATAAATGGATATTTAGAAGTACGTGACAGTATTTTAAATTGGGTTGTTAGAAAAAACTGCATTGGTATCCAACTCATCAGCTAATACAGAAGGAAGATTCTTCCAGCCCAGATCTTTATCCGCCATTAGTATCATTATCTTTCTCTTCTCTTTGCCATTGTACTGCTTATTACACTGGGGAAGGGGCCTCTGTCCATTGTTCTATAGAATAGAGACACTGTTTTCATTTGGTTGATTGACACATAGATAAGTTATATAAAAAGATATTAAAAAGAAAATATTTGATGAATAAGAAATAGGTCTGCGTATGAATGTTCATTTAAGGCTAATATGCATGTATGACTAGGGGTTGCAGAGTTAATCTCTATGATCTGTGAGAAATCAAACAATTTCCAAAAATTAATACTGCTTGAGGAGTAGGACAGGTCAACTTATTTCATTGATATTGTATCACAATTACTGCTATCCACAGTTTAAACAATACAGTGGCCACTTAATATAAAACCATAACCATTGAGATGTAATGTGAAAATACTGACAATATGTTAAACTGGCAAAGAACCTGGGATCCTATAATGGTGAAGTCATTTAACACCCCAGATTTCTTATTGGGATTCTAAAATAATTTTAGTTTGAAATAAAGCAATGGAAGAAAGTAAATGTTTTAATCATATAAATATTGTTCTACCATTTTGTAGATAAAAAGACTTTACAATTGCATCAACATTTCTAAAAGTATTACTCAAAAAGTAAAAGTGTATAAACTTACGGCCCTGATGCTTTCAAAATGTCCACCGTCTTTCTCAAAATCAATAGGCTGTCCTTTCAGTGTCCAGTAGAAATTGACATCCAAAGTAGCATCGTGAATTGCTTTGCAATTAAGGACAATGCTTTCTCCCACTGTTAACTCTGTTCTTTTTGGAGTAAGTTCTATCTTTGTAGGTTCTATGAAAGTAAAAAATATATTAATGATACAATAATTAACATGATATAGTGTTTCTCTTCATCCTATGCCATTTTAAATAATAGACAAAAATAAGGAATCTATACAATGTTACTACTTTTTGGATGGTAGGATATTTTTACTGTGTATTTATAGAGGACTAATGATTTTAGAGTTCCTGTCCCTATGAAGAAGTCAACTTGAGTGAAAAGTGACTAGACAATGAGAAGCTGTATTTATCATTCTGGAGGAATAACATAAAAAAAAGATCAGCTTCTGCCTTTCTGACATCCTTTAATGATCATCAAATAAATAAAATAGTTTTACAATGAAAGTGCTGCATATAATAAAGGGAAGAACACAAAGAATTCACTTCTTTATAAGAGGCAATAAGGCATGAGAAAACACCTCCCTTCAAATTGCTATCTCATAGGGATAAGCATGCAGTTCTATTGGGATATCAGTTTGTACTACCTTTGAACACTCCAAAACCCTGTCTGCATAGAAAAGAAGAAGAAACACCTTCTGGGTAATTATAAAATATCACTTCGGATAGATTGTAGTTGAGTTAATTGAGCTATGTAAAAAATACTAAATTTTGAATGTTTTTTGATAAAAACTAATTTGCATTGTGATTCTGCTGTATTAAAAAAATTACTGAAGTTACAGCAACTTTGAACTAATAAGATAGCTGTTCATCTAAAGGTTTAGTGAATAGTTAATGACTGCAATATATTGTGTTTTGAATAAAATATATCGTGTTTTGAATAAAATACAGAGGTGATGAAGACATGATTTTGATTTTATCTTTTTTACTAATTAGATACCTGGATGTAGATACCACAGGCAGATTGACACAGTGGTTAAAAGTTAGCTTAACTTTCCTATTTGAGTCACTGTTTGCAAAATTATAATCTGATAAAGTACCTCTCTTAACTACCTATCAGATATTTTAATATAAAGTGTAATTTTAATCAGTTCCTGAGAAGAAAAGACAATTCCAGGACCAGAATGCCACTGTGAATGTTGGTGTTACGCAGGCCAAATACTCAGTGATTCTATACTGTAGTTTAAAAAATGTTCTGAGTTCTGAGTAAATGCATCTCTATTTAACATGTGATTGACAGAAAACATTATTTTTTATCATTAAAAATCAGGATTTTGATGGATTCAGGATTAACTTGTTATGAAAAGTTTAGTATGTAGCAGCAATAAGGGAAAGACTAGAAGGGCTCCCAATATATGATATAAATGAAAACATTTTTTAAATTATGTTATTTCCTTCCCTTGACATTTGACTCTTTTCTAAGCTTCCAGACTGTTGGCTATTATAATTACATTTTCATCTCCAAGAACAGAGAATATTTAACATTTTCATATTTTTAAGTATACAGGTTATTAGCATTAAGTACAACATGATATCATGAATCATCACTGGCACTCATCTCCACAACTGTTCTCCCTTTCCAAAGCAAAAATGTTCATATTTTTATGGACAAAGTATATTTCATTGTGAAATATGTGCACAATTAAAAATTGAAATATAATTCAGTTGTGAAAAATATTCCTTTATTAAATAGAGAAATTCTGCTGTCTTAGATATAAAAAAATTTACTACTAAACAGCATATAGTTTCAAATGAATGTTCTTGGCTTGAAACCTTGTTCATTTAGAACTAGAAAATGAATAAACGTATAAGCAGTGATATTTATTACATTAAAATAAAGACATATAAAAGTTTGGTTGAAGCAAAGGCTCTGGCAATAATTTATCTGATTTATATACCTTCACCACTCATTGATTTCCTCTTTCTACTATTCTTTTGTTCTTGAAATAGCCAGTTGAAATGGCAACGAAGGAGGACTCTTGACTGATGGTAATATTGTTTTTGTTAGATCAAAAAATATTTTTTCTTGCAATGTTGGAGATCCAACAACCTAAGGTCCCCAACAAGCCATGCAAGTGCTCTACCATGGGACAACATCTCCAGCTCAGATGGAGGAAAAATAACAATACTGTGCACATCCTCTAACATTTTGAGGCACTGAATAAAACTTTAAAAAACTTTCTTGATCCTCTGAAAAAATTATTCAAAGCAAAATATCCAAATTTCCATTAATAATAATTTCCTATCTGTTTTGTCCTTTAAATGATAAAAAAGTATAATTTGGCTGTTTGTTCTGTATTTACAATGCATTTCAGACACTAGAGCATGCATACACATAAATGTAAATATATATATGTATGTTTCTTATGTATTTTCCTTTTGATAAGGCCAAGAAATTATGCTTGAAAAACACTGATCTACATTTTCTTACCTTTTACAGACACTGAAGCTACAATTTCAGCAGAACCAAAGATGTTTTCCCCTCGGCAAACATACTTTCCCTCATCTGATTTGGAAGCATTTAGGATCCGTAGACTCCCGTCTGGAAGAATAGCTATTCTGAAAATTATTAGAAAGTTTTTTTTTCCTGTTTTACTGCATATCAACTAAACAATTAGCAACTCTGATGAGATCTGAAAGCCCTTCTACAGTAATAAAATAATGGGTCACTGTGAAAATATACAGGGATAATATAAACACTTCACCCTTCAAAATATTATCCAGTAAACCCACTTAATATCTTCCTATATTCAAAAGAATTAGGAAGTTACAGATTATTTTTCTTAAGATTTTATTTCTTTCAATAGTTTTTGATAGTTCATTTCTTAACTTGTGGGAAAAAGTGACCCAGGACTTGCTCATTACAACCTGTTACTATAATATCACTTAGCATTATTTTGATATTAAACTTGAAAATTTTACCTTAAATCACGAGTCACCTCAAAAATCAAATACAAACAGAAACAGCATAAAAGGACCAGTAGAGAACATAAAGTTAATCATATATGGCCTAGAGAAGATTTATGGGGATTTCTCTACACTGCCACTGGCACAGCAATGGTATGGAAGCCTGACCTGGGGCCGCCTGCGCTCTCTGTGTTTCTTAAACCTAAGAAAGTGATACTTTACTTTGCATTTGGGCTCTTTCAAGACCTGTGTTAAAAGTGGGTCTTCAGTTTTTTATAAAGGAGAAAGATTAAAGCATTATTAAAAATTTTTAGAAGTTCAGGAAAATGAGATTGGCATCTTTCTTTCTTCTTTCTTTCTTTCTTTCTTTCTTTCTTTCTTTCTTTCTTTCTTTCTTTCTTTCTTTTTCTTTCTTTCTTTCTTTCTTTCTTTTTCTTTTTCTTTTTTTTGGTACTGAGGATCAAACTCATGACCTCGTACTTGCTAGGTGAGTGCTTAAGCCACTGAACTAAATCCCCGGCTGAGGTTGGCATTTCAGTTTACCATATTCGCCTGTACATTCATCATTTCAGCAATTATGTGTTTCAAATTTAATTAGTACTTTGCTTCTTTTCTCCTTCTTATGCTCCTTTAGTGAAACCTATGATTTCACCAGGGCATCAACCTCCACACACAACCTGCAGTGTGGCAGAAGCAGCTGCTGTGGTTTTAGTGGACATGTTCATTAGGGTTTGAACTTACTTGTTAGTAAGGAGGAAGTAGGAGACTGTGCCGTATAGGTTAAGAGCCCGTGACTGCACTGCATTTAAAGTCCTAAAATTGAATCCTTCTATTTGTAAAAATGGTTTGTGCTATGGCAATATGATAATATTAAACTAAGCACCAAGAATAATGTTTAAATCTGTTTGGTTTGTATTTTCTATGTTATTTAAAAATGTATATTCAATCTTGCCAATC
This sequence comes from Hydrochoerus hydrochaeris, assembly GCA_004027455.1. Lineage (NCBI taxonomy): Eukaryota > Metazoa > Chordata > Mammalia > Rodentia > Hydrochaeridae > Hydrochoerus > Hydrochoerus hydrochaeris. The sequence continues at coordinate 259,676 of PVLA01001559.1, read as the reverse complement.
AGTCAAAGCCGATAGTTATTTAGAGCACTGAACTTCATAACAAGTGCTCTTAGATCGTAGGCTGTTGGAATATTACTTATGAATTTATACTTACATATTGCCATTAATAAATATACCAGTTTAAAAACATCATATGGATTTCAATATGGATCAAAGTTGATTTACAGTGTGTAAGAAGGAAGATGAATTTAGAAAGAAGCCAAGCCAGGAATAGATAAGTTGATTTTCTAGTCTATGTCTAGGAGAGATGCTAGTTTGAGCTACTTGGAAAACACATTGTTTATTAAAGGTATATAAGCTTTTATAGATAGTCCATGAAAAATCCTGTTCATTATTTAGATAATGATCAGTTTTATCAGAATACAATGGTATTAATTTATGTCATTTCAGCCCCAGTGATACTCATGTTGCAAAATATATATTTTGAAAACAAATGTTATATTATTTGTAAAAAGAATAGGCATCCTCATTAAAATTATAACTACTGACATTTATCTAATTGCTAAGCTTTTGAAGATTATTATTAGTTTGAAACTATACAGATTTTGCTAACTAGAGTAAATTTTAATGTCTCAGGAGGGAAATTTAGATAAAAGTTCACCTTCAAGGAAATAAATATGGCACTCTGTGTGTTGGCACACAGCTGTCATCCCAGCACTCGGGAGGCTGAGCAGGACTATAGCCATGGTTTCCAGGAGAGTCGGAGTTACACCGTGAGTTCACAGCCAGCCTGAACTACACAGAGACATGCTGTCCCAACAAAACAAAACAGAATAATAAATGTATCTTAGATGCTGGCAATATTTTTACCCTTGGTTTAAGATAAATGCTTTTTTTACTGACAGGAAGAAACATTCTTTTTAAACGATAGTTCATGAACACTGCTGAACTTTGGTCCACTGAGTCAGTTGGTGGGATGAATAATTTTGAATACCATAATACTTGTCTGTCATGTATTGTCATTTAATCAAAATTCTTTGAATTCAAAATTTAAACCTTTGTCAGACATTTTTTTAATTTAAGAAAGAAAAGATTAGATAATGTTATTATGTCTTATTATTGCAAATATAATTACTTAGTAATTAAATATAGAATTTGTGTTTCATTGAGATTTTAGCCTTATTTAGGTATAAGCTTTGTGTGTAACAATTTTTTGTTTATAGTACAAAAATTATTATTTCTTTATTTTGCATGTAGATAGCCAATTGTACCATGCTTTCATTTTTAAAGAATTATTTGCTCTAGACTGATTAGATTCCCTCATTTATATAATGCTACCTCCATCCATGAAATGAAGTCTTTGGGTGATAATTAGGACTTGAGATTGGGGCTCTCATGATAAGATTGGTGCTTTAGACAAAGATAAATGAATTTTACTTTTCCCTCTTTGCTTTCTTCCATATGAAGACACAAGAAGAGGGTTCTCACCAGAACCCTGTTGGATTTTTGCGCCTTCAGAACTACAAGAAATAATTATGCTCCCCAGACTATAATAATTTGTCATGGCAGCCCAAAGGAAGACACTACTTGTTTTTCTACCTTTGCATCATTGTTGAAATTCAGTTGGCCACATATGTGTGAGTCAATTTCTTGGTTCTTTGTATTGTACCACTAATTACACATAATTTTAAAATTATAGTACAGTATCTTTATAGGACATTGGTATTATGCTATAGTTTGGATCTTAAATTTCCTGCACAGGTCCAGTGTTAAATGTGGTTCTCAGGATGACATTCTAAGGAGACCGTGGAAACTTTAAGGGGTAACACCTTGTGGAAAATATCTAGATAATTGCAGATGTCCTCCAGTAGATGACTGTGTGACTTTCACTGTCTTCATTTTTGTTAACATCTTAGTTTTACTCTGCCACAGGCTGCTACCATGATGTACAGCTTGTTATAGGTTCAAAAACAGTGTAGCCAACTGATCATAAACTGGAACCTCCAACATTGTGGCCAAGAAAGAAACTTTGCTAAGTTAATTATCTAAAGTGTTTGTTATAGTGATGGAAAGCTAACACATAAAATCCTTTGATCTTATTTATAATTTTCCCATTGAAACAGTCATTATGTGTGTGTTTTAAATTCTATAACATTGTCTTCATCTATTTGGATCTGCATACATACTGTTATAATCAAGATGCTGAAGGATTCTAACAAAAAAGTACTTCTTTACTTTTATAGCTGTAACCACTTCATGTCCCACCCCCATCCTATCTTCTAATTCCTAAGCCCTGATAAGGGTTTGTTACCTTCTGTTTCAAATTTTTATGGCATTTCAAAAATCTTATATGAGTGGAATCTTCAAGCATGAGTTTAGGTACCATACTTTCCTGTTACTCAGCTTAGTGGAGATTTATCCCAACTGTTGCTGGAAGCAGCAGTTTGTTTTTATTGCTGAGTAGGATTCTGTGGGGTGGCGTTAGCATGTTTGCCTTAACAGTTCACCTGGTGAAGGACATCTGGAGAAGCTTTACTTTTCAACTTTACAAATAAAATTGCTATGATCTTTTATATATATATTTTTGCATGAATATTACATTTTCATTTCTTCAGAATAAATGTTCAAGAGCATAACTTCTAGATCATATAATAATTATATATATAGTCCTATAAGAAATTTCAAAATGGTTCAAAATAGACGTGTCATATTGCATTCATTACCCACAGTGTAATAGTTTTTAAAACATTTCAGACTATTTTTACATCTCTTTGGGGGTACATTATAGTAATTTAAAACATGTAAACAATGCCTAATAATCAAATAATGTCTATCTCTTCAAAGTATTAAACATTTTTATGTTGTGAATTTTATGTTCTTATTACTTTGAAATGAGATTAGCAGTTTCAAACAATAGTTACCGTATCGCACTATGCTATAGAGCACCATAATAACTCTCCGTCTCCAACTGTGGTTGCTACCTGTCCCTCATTTAATGCGACTTTTACCCACCTTTACTATGCTTCCAAGTACAGTGACTACTATTCCACTCTATTCTATATGACACAATTTTTTTTTTTTTTTTAGTTTCTCCATATGGTATTTGTGTTTCTTTGCTTGGCTTATTTCATTTAATATAATGACCTCCAGTTCTATCCATTTTGTTACAAAAGACAGGATCTTATTTTTACAACTGACTATTTAATTACGTGCACACACATACATACATCATATGTGTGTGTGTTTGTATGGACATTTTTCTTGTTTATTTTATTAGCATGTATTTGTAATTCACACAGTTTACAATCATCTTGGGAAGTGGTTACATGTAAATATTATAGAATTTATTTTATCCCTTTTCCTTTTTGGCATGCCTTTAGTCTTCTATCTATGGATGCACAACCAGACTGACTCCTTTTTTTTTTTTTTTTTTGTTACCGGGAATCAAACTCATGATCTTGCATTTGCCAAGCAGGCACTTATGCTGCTGAGCTAAATCCCCAGCCCCTGATTCCATATTTCAACTATTGTGAATAGTGCTACAATCTACAAGAAGTATAAGCATCTTTTCAGTATAATGAATTTTTTTTGGATATATGTCAAGTAGTGAAATTACTGGATTATATGGTGGTTCTGTTCTTAGCTGTAAGGAATTTCCATCCTATTTTCCATAATGGCTCTACCATTTCACCTTCTTTCTATAGTATATGTGTTCCATTTTCTCCATCTTCACTAGCATTTTTTCTATTTTGATGATAGCCATTTTAACAAGTAAGATGAAATCTCTCTGCAATTTTGACTGTCATTCCCTGATGACTATTGAGAATGAGTATTGCATATACTCATGGGGCATGTGTCAGTGGTATTTTGCAAAATTGTTGTTCAGAACTTTAGTTCATTTTTAATTAGATTATTCAGTTGTGTGTGGAGGTAAAAATCTTTCCTAGTTCATTATAAATTCTGGATATTAGTGCCTTATCAGATGAATAGGTTGCAAATATTGTCTTTCATTCTATGATTATATCTTATTATATTTTGTGTAAAAGTTTTAGTTTGATATAATCTAACTTGTCTGTTTTTGCTTTTATTACCAGTGTTTTTAAGACCTTATGAAAAATAAACAAACAAACAAAAAATCAATTTGTGTACTCCAATGACTTGAAGTGTTTCCTCTAATTTTTTTGCAGTTTTTTTTTTTTTTTGTACTGGGGAATTGAACTCAGGACCTTGTGCTTGCCACAGGTTCTGTGCTGCTGATCTACAACCCTGGCCTTCATGCAGTAATTTTGTGTAGTTTTAGGTTTACAGTTAGATAGATTTTGAACTGATTTTTGTATACACCAAGAGGAAGGGATATATTTTCTTTCTTTTGTATTTGTATTTGTATGTCCAATCAGGTCAGCATTATTTAGTGAAGGAACTGTGCTTTTTACAGCATATGTTCTGGACACCTTTGTGAAAACTCAGGTGGCTGTATGAATATGGATTATTTATGGGTTTTCTGTTCCACAGGTCTATGTTTTTATGCCAGTAATAAACTGTTTTGCTTACTTCATCTTTGTAGTATGTTTTTAAGCCAGGATTTGTAATAATTCAAACTTTGTTCTCTTCCCCCTGCCCTCACAATTGATTTGGCTTTTCTTGTCTTTTGTGGTTTCACATGAATTTTAGAATGTTTTTGTATTTCTTTTCTTTTCTTTTCTTTTTTTTTATAGTTACCGGGGATTGAACTCACCACCGCGTCCTTGCAAAGTAGGCGCTTATGCCGCTGAGCTAAATCCCCAGCCCCCTGGTTTTTGTATTTCTTTCAAGAATGTCATTGATATTTTGATGAGAATTAATTGTATAGATTGTTTTTGGTATTATGGTCATCTTAACAGTGTCCGTTCTCATGACTCATAAACACAGTTTATAACATTGTAAAACTTTAATTGTTGACACAGAGGATAGAATGGTAAAACTACATCAAGTTATTATTCTTGTGCAGTTCAGAAGAGAAGACCAATAAATTCTGGAAGTTTCAAGAAACATGCAGAATAAGTTTGATATAGAACTGAAGAAACTGAGAAAAAGAGCTTTTTAGAAAAGAGGGGACAAAATGAGCAATGGGAAAAAATCAGAAGGGGTTAGAGTATGTTATTAGATGCAAATAGATGAAATAAATCAGAGCTTAGTATGTAGTGGTTTTGCTTTTAGGAAGAAAAGATAATAAGGTTTGGAAAAGTCTGATAGCAAATGTACTGTTAATAACCAGAGATACATAGCACAAAGGGCAAATGCCTTTCTCCTTTTGGTAGAAGAGGGAATAAACCTTAGGGTTTTATTACCGATCATTTGATCAAGGGTTCTTCATCCCATCTGTCTATGGATCCCAAAAGCTGGTAACTTTTACTTTTATCTTTACTCAGTTTCTCTGGAGAACACATGTTCTTTTAGAAAGTGAGATCCTTTCCGGAATTTTTACACTGGCTACAAGATGAATATGTGGTTATAAACCAGGTCACAGGACACAACCAAAGAAAAAAGAGAGTCTTTATGAAAAGGCTTTTCTCACTTTGAATCTAAGAGCCTTAGAGGTGACCTGGATTGAACATGTAGGTGCACTCCTTTCACATGACTTTCTACCATATGACTTAAGAGCATGGATATGCAAGATTTAACAATGGAATAAACTTAATTCTCACCTACACCTAATCTCCTTTTTCAGTGAATGAAATGACTATCATCTTAATGAGAGAGACAATTATACCTCAAGTGACACTTAAAGAAGATAATAAGTGCTAAATGGAGAAAATCTAAGGGGTAATAGGAATTTGCTCACTACCTGGAAAAGAGGGAAGAAGTGTTAGAGTTATCACCTACTCATTGAATAGATTCTAAGATCAAGGTACTATGGACATTTTCTGGGATGGGATTATGCATAAGACCCAGGTCCTACCCTTAGGAACCCACCTTTAGGTAGAGAAGAAGAGTTAACTAAATACATATGATATGCAATCAGGTTTAGAAATGATTAATACAGGGAGCTACTTGGAGTACAGAGTGGCGACAGTTCATCAGCATGAGGGATGTGCGTCTGGTCAGGGAAGGCAACATCTCACATGAGGGTTGAAAATTAGTCTTATCTGTATTCTGGATCAGGATGGAATAGGTAAAAAGACTCATGGATAGACATAGATTCTTTTTCTTATTTTTTTGAACTCTGGCTTTTACTCCCCTCTGCCCACCGAGAATTGAACTCAAGGCCTCATGAACTTCTTTCCATAAAATTGTGCACTGCTTCTGGATTTAATTTAAGGATCTAAGCATTCTTTCCTTTGTTCTCCTGTGGTTTTTCATTAACTACAAAATAGCATATAGCCTGGAAAAAGAGGTGAAGATTTTCACCACCTAGTCATGACTACAATTGTTTTCTACTATGTATTATAGATTTCTAAACTGTCTTGTAATGCTTTTTCAAATATGTTTCATTTATAAATTATATATGCATTATGTAGACACACAAATACATACTGTACTAATATACTGGATACATTGTCAAACAGACAATATTAAAAATTATAAAGACAATGAAAATTAAAAGCAAATATTCCATTTTCTCCTTGTCTTCTTTGTGTTTCCTAATGGATCTTCTATATCCTCTGAATTGTTCAATCTTTTATTTGGAGACCACTTCTCTATTTGTCTCAAACCATATACTGTACACTCAATGAGAAGATTCCTACCTACTTGTAACTGCTAAAATGTGCGATGTACCTGAACTCATATCTATCATCCTTAGAATCTTTCCTTCCCTAATTTTTATTTGTCAATTATCCATGCATTTGTTGCATTTTTCCGTAGTAGGCAATAAACAAGTCATTTTATCACTGTATCACTATAGTTGTAGCATTTTACAAGGCCTGAGATTGAAATGTAAAAAAAAGGTCAGCTCAAAGAATAAAAAAAATGATACATTCTATTATTTTCAATGCTCTAATAGTCAATTTTAAGTCTTCCATTGTTACACAAGAGCTACCAGTAAGAAAATATATTAAAAATTTAACATTGTATTAATCATTTCAATTATAAAGTTAAAGGTGTTATAAAATACAATGACAGCAATTTAAATTATAAATTTAGAAATATAAATTTTATATTATCAATGTAATTATTAATTTATGAATATAATTGTCTTGCTTACATAAATAAGTACATTTTTATATGAAATAGAGTTACATTTTATGATTTTTGTTAAACTGTGAGATGGAATATTTAAAAACAAAAAAGCCTATGATCTATGAAGGTCTTCAAATGGTTCTATTATGATAAATGATGATTGATCACTTTTAAAGTGTAAGGCATCATACACATTTTCTTGCACATTTCATGTTCCTAACCACTATGTGAGCAGCATATTGTCTCATTTAATGATGATAGAACTAGGTTTCATCACCATTTACTACCTTCCTTGAGGCTAGTGTGCAAGGTGCTGAGCCCTGTTTTAACACAGGCTCTCTAATTTGGCACATGCTTGCCTGTCAGTGTCTTCCTGATGAATTTGTAACTGCTTCACTTGTCTTCATAGACACTTCAATAACTGGCACTAATGTTTACCCAGCACTAGATACTCCACAAAAGCAGTTTGAGTAAAACAGTAGAACAGTGATGGCAAAACTTCTACAGTTTTCAGTGATACAGACAGCACATTGTGGTACATGTGCTATACGTTTGCTACCACTGCCCGAGGCTATGCTGGACCACTTCACCATTATAGATAAAAATGAAGGACCATAACATATAAAATCCCTTTTTAAAATGCAATTGCATATAATGTACTTTTTTTTTAATCCAGAGAGGACTAGGTTTATTCACATCATTTGTTCAGAATAAATGATTGTTTTCATAATTATTTTGGGAAGAAAAGAGGTTGTAGAAAAACACCTAGAATCTACAGTTTCAATGGCAAATTACTTCAACAATAATCCCTATTTTACATTTTAAGTGTATACTTTCATAATGTGCTTTGATAATACTTATTAAGCATTTACTATTTCCAGGGCTTTTATAAAGCACTTGTCATACATTAACTTACCTTAATACATAGGAAATATTACACTCACTTGATACTGAAGAGGAATAAAATGTAAGATAGACAAGGATAAAATAAATGTGTGGATTTCAAAGCAAGCCTGCTGGATTCAAAAATTTATACATGATGCCACCATACACTGACCCTAAGAATTTTTCAAAGGAAAGCTTTGCATAAGATCACATGCTTACTGGAAGCCCTGACCCACACTAGCAGTTGACAGAAGTAGAAACTCAAGGGTAACAAGACAAGACATGTTTCTTACAGATGATGGAAATGAGAGAAATTCATACTTTTAACTTGATCAGTACAATTTTTAAAAAGCTGAGGGCAATCCATACTTGACAGGGCTGTGCTGTCACCATGCTCTTTCTTTTAGATGCTGCTTAGCTGGAAGAAAGAAGTGAACTGACCCAGAGAGACATGCATGACAGCTTTTAGAAAGCAAGGGAGAAAACTTAAGTGCAGAAGTTACTTTAATTAATGGGCTTCTACCTCTGGCTTTCAGCATCACTGCAAGCATCCTAAAGAAATTGCAGAGTTCTTTATGCTGAGCCACCAAATAATTGCAGAACCTCCTGGCTTGGAAAGGAAGGTAAAAACAAGGGCACTTTTTTTGTTAGCTGAGTGTAGAAGCTACTTGAAGTTAAAACAAAGAAAGATAAAACAGATTTGTCTTTTATTTCTGAAGGCTATCTATGAGCATTTGCCACAGCTATGACAGCCTTAACATATTTAGGACTTATTTTTTTCCTCAAATTGTTTTACTTCAGTCTTTTCTATTTTATGTGAGTGTGTATTTGGAATTCTTTGTTTTATTTTATTTTTATTAGTATATTTGTAATATGTAGTGCTTATATTCATCTGGGAAAGTTGGTGTGTGTACATAACATGTCTTCATTTTTTTTTTTACATTCCCATCCCCTCTTCTCCCTTTTACTCCTATTTTTTGGATCTTTAATTCTGAATATGCATGTACCTATTTTTGTGGAGAAAGTGTATAATTTCCTTATTTTTAAGAGAGACTGTGATAAAAAAGACTAAGAACCATCATAAATCCTTCATAGAAGAGGTAATTATATCCAAATAAGAAAGATCTAAAGCATTTCTTTTTTAAAATCAGGAAGTAATTTAGACTACTGATGTAGATGTACCTTAATTATTTTAACCTTAGATGTAGATGTAACTTAATTCTTTTAACCTTAAAACACTTGCGTCAAGTCAGATATAGTCCATATTTTAAATGTCTCTTACCTCTGTGTGCTTGTTCCTTGCCTCTTGGCGAGTCTAAATGAAATAGGTTAAAAGTGTCTTAACTTCTAATCGCTACCTTTAACTGTGTTCATTCTAACACATTTTCCTACCCACTTTGGACCTCCAAAAAGTTCCCACAGCTTTTAAATAATAGAGTTGCTAACAAGGGTAAAGTTCATCTCTAAATTTTTGCTGCTCTTTTCCTCTTTCCTACCTCAGTAATGACAAGTAGCTGACATCCAGGATCCTGCCAGCTATGTGGAGGAGTTTCTCTTTTCACACTTTCCCCTTCCTCCTTGTGGGTGCTTTTACCCTTCCTTGTGTAGCAAAGGAGGGAGAAAAAAGCTGTCAAGGGGCCAGAAGACCTTATTCATTAAAAATCTATTGTGCTTCCTTCTGGCACATTATTATTACTCTAGATAAAGCAGTTTGTTTATAGATCCATCTTTAGTTGACACAAGCCTCCAATTCCTGGCTCTTGTGAGGACAACTATGTTGTCTATGAAACCTCCATACTGCGAAGTACACTGATTCAGCCTGCTCTTTGGACTGAATAACACAATGCCCACCTGTGTAAAACATAACTCCTTATCTCTTCAAAACATAACTCCCACCTCTAGAATTTTGCTCATGGAGCCCAGAAAGAGCATACTTACAACCTACCTTCTCCAAAGTCTACCCACTTCATGAGGAAATTGCCCACTCTTGCCTTTCCATATGGTGGAGGTATCGAGTTTTCTTCTGCTTATAGGGTGTTCAGCCTGTTATCCTTAATACTATTCTCCTGTTATTTAAACATGGCCAAAAATCTAATCAGCAATTTTGTAGTGTAAGCAACTATTCAATCAAGCATAAGATACTAGCTTTGTAATTCCTGTGGATAAGTCTTACAGCTTTCCATCTTATTGAAATTTGGAAGAAGAAAGAGTAAGAAAAACTTTGGCAGTTCCATCTAAGTTAAAGCATACAAAGAACATTTCTATCCTCTCTCACATGCCTTCTTCTATTCAAAGGGGCGAGTGTATGGAAAGGTAATGTTACACAGGGCTTATTTTTGGACAAGGAGAACTACATCAGCTACCTAGATTCTAGAAGAGGTTTCTCATTCTTACACATTAGAAAATGTCATCAAAATCCTGGATATACTTATTATAATTTTGTTATTACCTGTGGTTCTCAGGCTTAACTTGCTCATTCCACTTTCTCCACCAAATAACTCTTCATAATTCTATCACAACTCTTCAGCATGACATGAAAATTTACATAAACTTATCTGCTCTTCCTTTCCTGTCTCATCTCAAATTTTTATTTGAATTTTTATCTAATTATCTTCCATTTATAATGAACTATTTTATTCTCTCAACACTGTTTTGCCCATCATCTTGATTCTTCGAAGCTTCGAAGTCTGGTCAGATGAACCAGACTTGTCCTTTCCAGTCTCTAATCTGCCTGATAGATTATTTGTCATTGCTGAAATCATACTTGTGTAATGCTCTCTGATGCACAGTTACTATATTTTCACCCATGTATCATTATTATTAAGCCTCTCATAGTTCCATTCCACGCCTCACTCAGCGTATTCTGGTAGAAATGTTTTCCCTAGACTGAAAATTTGACTTAAGGAAGGAGGTGAGCATCATATTAACATAGTAAGTGGTTAATAAATGGTAGCAAATAAGTGCTTAAATTCTACATCTGAGTATTGAAATTAATCACTGACTTTAATGTAAATTGGCTTATGAGATCCATGCTTTTTTCCTTTGAGGAGTCTGACAAGAGCTCTGACTAGCAGCACTTGGGAGGCAAAAGTAAGATAGTAATAGGTAGGAATAGTATAACTTAGGTTAACTTTGTTTGATAGGATTGGAATTCCTGTCTGTATTTTCATTATGAAAATACTTTGCAGTATTTTCACTGGTGTAGGTGCATTTCATAGTGTTATGGCATACAAATTAACATGAATAGATAGGTTTTTCCTTAACAATACAAAGCCACTAAAAACTGAATGTTTCTTCTTGGAACCATACTTTGAAAAACACTATTTCTGGGTAGATGTAAGCCTGAGTACTTTTATAACATTTTTTCTACTTTGTATTAAAGCTGTTCTTCCCTTTTATTCTCTGGAAGCGATTGGGAAAAGCCTGTCTCTAGTAAATGAATTTTTTCATTTTCCCCCTGGAAGCATCTAGCTTACTGCTAATGAGAAATTGATCTCTCAAAGAGAAAGAAATTAAAACCAAACACAATGAAGGTAGGTAAATGCTTTTATAGTGACTTTGCCCTGGATTCTAAACTTTACCAGTGAGATATTTCTAAGACTGAAATACTGTAAATTGGATAAAGCCCAAAACTGAAAACTTTTTTAGTAAAACATGTAGTTGAGGTGGTGCCAAATGATTTACCCTGTGGCTTTTTACAGTATTTTGAACTGAATAATATATCATTTCACATTAACTTAGACATGAAACCTGCCACTGTTTCTTAGTGTGCACTAAGTGAAAAAGAACAAATATTTATAAAAAGTTGGAATCTTTTTATTTCTAGAATTTGTGTGAGGTTTTGCATTTTCTCTTCATTCTGTTTTCAGTAGAAATTTTTTAAATCTCTTAGGAAACAGGGATAAATTATTGCTCTCCTGAAACTTCCAAGGTCATAGAGATAGCATCCAGGGAAAAACTATGAATTTTTGATATTCCCACCTGGGATAGATTTTAATCTGCTTTAAATTATCCTGACCTAATTAGAAAGGTTGCCCACAGTTAAGCTCTTTAATATTAAAGGAATGCACTTCATTTAATTTTTTTAGCTCTGTCATAGAGAAAACCTCTTCCACTATTTAGCTCAAGTTACTTTCTGAACATAGTCAAATCAAATAATAGTTATTTGATTTTTATGCGTGGCAGCGAAAGGTAAAGTACACAAGGCTCTCAGTATAAAACCTTAGTTCTAATTTTACTTATTAATTGAACTTTATTTCAATTCTCTGTTTTGTCTTCTTCACCTACAAAATGCAGAGAGTGGATTAATTTTTATGATACTTTTCTCCTGTTTACCCATAGCAGTGAAGTTTTTCTCAGTCTCAGGCTGCCTTCCATGATTTTCTTTCTAACTTACACTAACAGTGTGTTCCAGAGAATCAGTCTCTATTTTTTTCTTTGAAGTTTTTTTCTGACCAAGACTGTCTCAGCATTGGATTCTACATTTGAAATTCCAATTTTCAGCCTACTCTAGACAGCAGACACTGTCCTGTCCTGCAGGTAACAGAAATGAATGCAAACAATTGCTCTGTGTCCTCAGGATACTCACTAGCCCCCTTTTCACTGGTGTGAAAACTATTGAGAAGGGTCAAGAGTTAATTTGTGTAGTTGGCAATAACCATAAGTATTTAGAAATTTTCACTCGGTATTGATGAGAATCCATGACAAAATCAAGTATCAGTTAAATATATGGTTTATATAATGTCACATTTAGAATTTGGAGAAATGTCAAGGCATTGTCTAGATAACATAATGAAAACAACCTATATGAGCCTATTTTTCAGTGTATGTACAAGTTACATGCATCAGTTATGAATTTAGTTGCTTTTAATCAAAAGTTATGTAGCAAAAAAAAAAAAATTCACCCATAGGGTTTGAGTCAGATAAACTCCACTTTGTACTAAATAACTTTGGGCAAGCAAGTTAAAAATTTTTTTCAGTCCTTGGCATTGAACTCAAGACTTTGAGCTTGCCAGGTAATGGACAAGTAATTTATGTTTTTTGGTGGGTTTTTTTTTTGGTATTGAACTCACAAACTTGAGTTTGCCAGGCAGGCACTTATGCCACTGAACTAAATCCCTGCCCTGGGTAAGCAGTTTAATCTTTATGAAATAATCCATTTGTAAAATGAGAGATAATGTGTATTTCCCTAGTAGTAGCAGTAAGAGATTTATAAAACAGTCGTGACTGTGCTGAGGCTCATAGAAGTCATTCATTCCTTTGGCATTTGTTACTTAGCACTGAAAATAACATCTATTATTCATGGTGACCCTACTATGGGTCTCACACACTACCGGGTTCTCCTATCAAAGATAGTTTGGAGAAGTCTTTTTAAAATGAGGATGTTAAGCTAAGATCTAAAGGATAAGAATTCAGAAGAATATTCTCAGCTTAGATAAGAAGCGAAAATGTGTATGGACTTAGGGATGCAGAGGGCAAGGGGAAAGGAGTTCACTGAGTGAAGATAAGTGTGCAAATATTCATACTCAGGAAAAAGTTTGAGCAGATTGGCTCAGTGGTTTAAATCCAAACAACTATGGAAGAAAAATTTAAAAATTTATAATTTTGTTAGTGGGAGCACTGTGAGCTGTGAATACAGACTTTAGCTGGGAGACAAAATTAGTATCATTCTTACCTTGGAAAGACATATGTACATAAAATTGACAAATATGACTTTAAAAGATATTGCTCTGGTCAGGTATTTTAATTGTAATTGCTTAATTCAAATGAATATTCTGGAAATCTTGGCAACTGTGGACTCAGAAAGAGCTCAGTTACCAGATGAATTTTACAGTCCTACAGTAATGCGTGATTTTCATTCTTCTATTCACTTAGAGTATTGTTGTATTTGTAGAGCATCTATCTTGTATCATCCATTGATTCATGCTTTTTTCCATAGAGAAGGTGAAGTAATTTTTTTCATATAAGAATTATTAATGGTATCTTTTACTTTCTGGACTGAAAAAGCACAGTGCACCAACACCAGCCACAATGCTTTAGATGTGGAGTGCCCTCAAAATTTCTGCTGTTTTCTCTTTGAATGGGTGACTGCTACACCATCATTTAGTTTTCAGTTTGTCTGCTCTCCTGAAAAACTCTCTCCTTCTGATACAGTCTAACTCTAGCTGTGTTTTGTTATTAGTGATGTTCCACAAAAGATCAGACTTTTCTTTAGAAAGTTGACTCCCTTAATTTGATTTGTTACTATTAATTGCTGTGATATCTGCTGTGATAATTGCTATTCCATTTTGTCTTTTTCACTATATTTGAGCTCCTCATCATATCTCTAATTTGTAACAAGGCCTAGATTCAGTGCCAATAGAGTATTTTGATGAGTGACTTTTTTTAAGAAAATATATGAGGAGTCATCTACATTACGGTGAATGTTTAAATAAAAAAGTATATATTTCAGTAAAAGATGCATTGCCATTAAACCCTGTGACAATATTCCTCCACATGTGGGACACACTTATTTCATTGTTCTTGCCTCTTTTTGAAGCCTTTCTGCAGGTCCCCTTTTGTAGGCACCATTAAGAGATGTGATAAAAATACAGTGAGTGCTGCTGCTGCCATGCAAAGGAAAAGCAGGCTTGTAAAAACATTCCAATGTGTGCTTTTTCACTTTAGCCACAAGACCTGGCGTGAGGCAACTTCTAGCATTTCCCTGAAGTTAAAATGACCACGAGTCAATTCAGAATTTTCAAGAAACCACAATAGTGCAACTAAAACACCCATGAAGGAGAACCTCCAGAAGTGCTTCAGAAAGTGTTAAGAGTGACAGGATCAACGTGTTTAAGGTGAGGGGGAGGATTTTGTGGGCTATTAATAGCAATGTGTTTGTTACTGCAATAAAATTTTAATACATACCTTGTGTTTTTATCGTACCTCACACTCTTTTGAGTGTATTGTGTCAATCATGTTAAACATTTTTGCGTATATTGAAATAAGTCTTAAGTAATACTGATAATGCCAAGGTATAGTTTTGAAACAAAAGCTAATGGATTGTGCACATAGAATAGGTCTTAATCACTCTTCAAGCACAATGAAAGCATGAAAAGTACATTGTTTACTAAATATTTTTTCATTATTTTTAATGGATACCTATACTTGGTGTAATGTTTTAACTTGGCTTCGGAGGAAGAAGTTGGAAGTTGAGGCACAGAAATATTCTTTAAAAATGTTGAAAGTGATAGGAATTCACATTGTAGCACAATTAAAGTCTTTCATCAATAGAAATAAAAGTTAAGAATTAAGTAATTTGGGGTCTGAGTATTTTTCGTCCCCACTGGCTGTATGCCATTAAACAAGTCACTTCACTTCAAGGCATTTTCTTTCATCTATAAAATTAAAAAAATTAGTCTACGTGGTTTCCAATTTCTCTTCTAATTCTTATAATTATAGCATTCTACAACTGGGTAATCCAATCAGGAAGCCCTTGGAGAAGAAAGATCTTAGTTCTTTGTTTAGCTATCTGACCAAATATGAAATATACAAGGGAAGTCAGTTTTTCCTTATATAACTTGTAAGTTCATATAAATTGAGGTCATAGATACAAACCTGATGGCTATTTCTGTTTGGTACTTTTCTGCTTTAGAAAGAAAGGATGTCAGACTCAATGGTAGGGTAAGAAAGTATTTTTCCACTAACTCTAAATCTTTATTATTAATATTTCTGTTTAAATGAGCTCTGGAGAAAGAATGATTAATTCTTTAAAAACGTTTTTGGTATAGTTACCACCAAGGTTAAAATTTAGTCCTTATTTAGAGACAGGATGGACAATGCTTCATTGAATAGTACAAAATGAAGAATAGAATTATTTCTACATTATCAGGAAGCACAAAATATCTTTTAGTGGAATATGCTTCTTTAAAATTGATAGTTAGATATTTACATGGAATACTGTCATTTGCCAGAGGCAGCACTTATCTACTGAAACATTATTTTTGCAAGGTTTTAATTATGCCATGAAGCCTGATTCTCTAATTGTTTCATAGTCTTAAGCAGTGCTGCCAGAATATTAAGACTCAATGGCACCTTATAAAAATAAGTAGTTTTTTTCACTCTAAAAAATCAGTTTCTTGCTTTCCCATGCATCATATACCATTTTATGGTTAAAGGGATTAATGAACTCAGAAATACTACCTTTGATTTGGCAGGACTAATTAAATAGACTTGAATTACTGAGCAGCTACTAATAATCCTTTAGTAGGTAAATAGGAACAAAGGTGGCAGTTTAAGGGTCGGCGCTTGCAGTCACAGACTCTATGAGACAGAGTAATAAAGTGATTCAGTCTTTAGTGGAGGCTCAAGAGTTGCATAGGCTTCCTCTCCTCAGTTACTTCCTACCATATGCTGCTTGCAAGCTCCTGAACTTCATTACCCTCCATTTGTTGGGTATAATAATTTCTCTACAATACTATCTACCATTGTTATAAGAATTAATAAAAAGGAAAGCCAGGAGATGAGCACTGTGCCAAACATGCAATAAACATTCAATAAATGTTGGCTGCCATTTCCTAATGGAATTGGAGAAATCTCATTCACTTTGTTCAAAGAAAGAATTACTTGTATTGCTTATCTGATACAGAATCATTCTAGTTCTATTTTTAAACATCTTCAACTTACTATTTTGAAAGTAACTCATTCAATTGTTGAAAAGCTTTGTTGAAGCTTTTTTAATAATAAGCTTAGAAGTGGAATTCTTGTAAGCGGATAGTATTTTGACATGTGTAGCTCTTTACAGTTCACAGAGCACTTCTGATACATTCTTATTTGGTAGAGTAACTCAATGAGGAAGGTGTGAGCCATTCATTGACTCATTTACTTGTTTATTCAGTACTTGTGACCTGCACTGCTAACAGATGACCTTATCAATTTTGCATGGAAGACAGGTGAAGGCAGGACTGGCACCATGATTCTTATGCTTTTATTTTAGTATATATCAACCAGAATAGTTAAAATGTTAATTACTTTTTTCCCAATAGGTGAAAATCTGGGTGTCAGATTCTTTACAATTCTCCCACGTTGCTTTTAACATTTCTTTTGTTTTTCCTATCATCAACTTGGTGAAGACCCTCATCCATTATCTCTTTTATTTTCCTATATTTGTGCTTTTTATCAGACTGCTCTAGGGCAAAACCTATTAGATACAAACTGAGATTGATTGTAGATTGCTTGAAAAATTATAAAAGTACATTGACATACAATGTATGCAATGTATTTTGCAATTTTCTAACTTATTTTCATTACAGTATTGCTCTTTAAAAATGTGGTTACAGGTTGTCAAATCAATTTACAAATTAATTGGAAATGTTAAGTGACTTGTGGAAGCATATAACCATGCAACTTTAAAAAAATCTTCTGGTTAAATTCTATGCTCTTGCCACTATTAAATGTTGGTTTTCTTTGGTGTTTCTACAAGACACAATATTAGTTATTTATTACTAAATTACATATATTCTTAACATTTTCATTCCAAGTCTTTTCTCTTATTTGAATATAACTGAAGTGTTATTAATGTTATCATTTATGATATCAAAAGCTATAGATAATGAAGATAGGAATTTTTGATCTTTAATTTTGAATATCCCTTTGAATACTCACTTATATTATGTATTGCATGTTTTCTTTACTTCATCTATTTAAGATACAGATTTTATAGTTTTATAACTATTCATGAACCCAGTGTACTATCAGGATTGGTAAACAATAAAAAAGATATAACCACCATATCTAAATTGAAATTCTATTAAATTAACATATCAAATTATAAAAAGATACATTAAATTACAAAGAGGCTAAATAGGCTTCAAGGGAGAGAAATTTAGAACCACAATAAAGGTATTAATCATTAATGAGACACATTTAGACCCCTATTGTTTTATTCCTTTATTAGACAGTGACTTCGGCTTTTGATGGTGTGTGCTGTTAATGCCAAGTGTTGGACATAAAGAACCATACAAGATGGATCCCAAGTGTCTGACTTAGAACTGAGGGAGGTTCTGTAAATATGCACAACAGTGAGCCAGGAGTCTATGAGGTCAGGTTAACAGCAACAGACTTGTCCTAAAGAATCTACAAACAGCCTTGTTGTTAGGGCTGTGGGCTTGAGACATTCAGCATTTTGATGTTGAATGACTTATGTAATTTCTCAAAACCTCAGTTGAGTCATCCAAAATATTTAAGTAATGATAACTCACATGCTTGTAAGTCTAGAGACTGTTTTTAAGACTACTGCCATTAAAAGTAAATTCCAAAGCAGTAATGTAAGAAGTTGTATATTATATGTGCTAACTTCAGTGAGATAGTTTCTTGATAACTGCTAGTAAATTTGTCCAGAGGAATTTTTTCTACAAGAAATGTTTTTTATAAGTGTTCATATCTATTTAGCTCATCTTTATTTCCATATGTGTATGTGTTGCTGTATTATTTTGATATACAAAATATTGATTGAGACTGCTAACATTAACATTACAATGAAAGTATTCTATACTAAGTAGAATACATTAAAAAGAATAAAATATGAGCAATTGTAAATAAAATAGATAATATTTATGAGACTTGGTCAGATTCCTTATTTTTATTAACCATTACGTCTTAAGATTTTTCACCTAATTTTAACAAAGAATAGAGCTAACTCTAAGATAGAAATCTATGGTTTTGCCGGGCATGGTGGCTCATGCCTGTAATCTCAGCATCGGGAGGCTGAGGCAGGAGGATTGTTGCAAGTTCGAGACCAGCCTGGGCTACCAAGTGAGCTCAAGACCAGCCTGAACTGCATAGCAAGACCCTGTATCAAAAAGACAAAAAGACAAAAAAGAGAAAGAAATCTATGCTTTTGACTGATTTTTGCCAAATGCTCTATAATTAATGTCTTAAAATTGAATATATTCTTCCACATTTCTAGGGGAGGCATGAAGACAGTTGAACTAGAAGCTTATTCAGACTCCAGTAGCTGCCACTAGGGAGAAGAAAACTTCATTTAACATTCTATGAAGAAACGGAATGATCTGTCACTCTAACCAAGGTGCAGTACTACTCAGAAACTTGGAAAATAAAAGTTGCCCCCAAAATATGTATTATATCCAAAGGCCTTATTACTATTAATGTGAAGGAGGATAAATTATTTGTTCCATTACCAACCAACACATGGAACACCATGTTTAAACTCCAGTTCTGTCATTTGTTTCTGTCACAAGTCTGATGCTCCTGGTTATCATTTTTTCCCAAGGGTAGATGTTAGGTGATTCTAGCTGTGTGTAAGAACCAAGTAACAAGGCAAGAAAAACAGTGGCTCACGTGGATGCCCAATACTGAACAGTGCCTTAGATTTAAGGGAAACATGCAAAAATCAATGGATTTCATTTTTTTTAATTAAAACACAGTAAATTATTCATGAAGTATAGTAGCTTCTGTTAGGAAACATTGTAAATTATGGAAAATTTCTTATAAAAATTATGAAATGTAACTAACCAAATATTGCAGGTAAGTAGTTCTCTTTATTGAATAGCAAATAATGAACTGTAATTAGAATAAAGGATAATGAGGATGGCTGCATTATCACTGAGCAGGCACCACACAGCTAGAATTTTTAACATTTACAATTAACATGTGCTGGACATTATTCTAATTTCTTTATTACTGTTAGTTTATTAATTGCCTATAGCAATCTTTGCAGGTAAGTACTTTCACTTTCTGGGTGAGAAAACTGAGGGAGAGAGTAGGAGATAGAACTGAGTGAGGTTCGGTAAATATGCACAACAGTGAGCGCAGCATTCTATGGGCAGCCAGAATTGGAGTCCAAAGAGTCTGGCCCTTAAGCCTTGACTGGATGGTGTTCCCAACTCCTTACATGCAACTCAATTTTTATTTTCTGTCAGGGAAGATGATTCTTTTCATTAAAAAAGATCATGGGAATTTCACAATTCCAAGTATATAAAATATTTAGTTTAGTAGTTTTTTTTAGGGAATAGCTTAGGCCTAAGTATGTCAATATACTTGACTAATTGAATGCAATTAATAAACATCTCTCACGTGTATGTGTTTCATACATTTTTGACATAGTACTATTCCCCTCATTTTGTAAATGAAAAAAACATAGATTTATGGTCTGAATTTTCCCTACTGACTGCTTCAAATAAGTAGTCTCAGATTAAGACATTCTCCTTGTAAAATTACTTATAATAGGTATTTACTAATATATCATATTGATCATTGCCCATGAAATATCTCCTAATATGCTATATAACTTTAAAAATGTGACATATATTTGAAGAGTGCATCTGACTTTACTGAACTTTGACACATAAAACTTAATATTCTGTAGAAAATTATAATATTTTCTAAGTCAGCACACTATAACTATAGTTTAAGGGTCTGGTTCTACACAGCCGCATATAGAACACATTCACCTTTTAGGGATAGGGCATGTCATTGAGGTGCAACCTGAGAGATGTAGTTACATTCAGTCCCTTCCACAGAGAAAGCTGGATTGATGTATTTTACATTTCATTTTTACAGTAACAAATTTCTGTCATATATGTTGATAATTTTTAGTTAGTGGTCCATAAATTACTCCATAGAATATAATGGTCTACTCTAGCCTAATGTGTATTATACAGGGTTGTGAGGTTTAAATCATCAATATATATATATGTGGAAGATTTTCTGAAAATTATTAATAGAATAAGCTCTGGAGTCTGAATGACCCTAACTGTGTAATGAATCTCCACATTTAGTTATGTGAACATACACACACACATACACACACACAATTATGGCACATGATTACTCTTAGTCTCATGATAGACTAATCAAATGTGGTTGGTTAGCAGGCTCGCAGATACTGTTCTTTACTTCCTACAGAGTTGGAAAGATGAAGTAAAATCACCAATATATGATGTTCAGCATGCTTCCTGGTACATGCTGTAGGTCTTAATCCTTTATGAAAGCACTGTATAGCTGTCGTTTGTCCATTAGTAGAAGGAACTTAATAGTGCCTATACAAATGTCTTCTGGAGAAGCTCACTTCCTGTATATAAAGCAGAGTTTATGTCCATTTAATTTGCAGAATTCCATCACTTTCTTTCTTATTCTTGCACTTTTATTCTTCCCACTTTTGAAGAAATTCCATTTCTGTTGGAACTCTTCATCACCTATTTCCATCTGTTAAAAGAGTATGCTACCTATTTGATAAATCGAGCACTTGGCAGAGTACTTAAAAAACACTGCCTACAGAAATAGAGCCCTATGGGGACTACCTGTTATTGTAGATTATGCCTATCTGGTAGATCATTTAAACTCAAAAAGTGCTTCAAATATTTACTAAGTTCATGGACATAAGTAGTATATATTGTATAACATATTGCCTGTTCATTCTCTTTCAAAAGAAACTAATGACCTTTGCTGTCCATCTTTTATTAATAAAGTAACAATTATTTAACAAAATCAGTCCCATAAAAAAAATCCCTGTATGACAGCAGAAGTATAGAAAGAATTACTCAGATGTGGAACAAAATGGAATTGAGTATGATATTCCAATGATCTCCCCATAGAAACACTAAATTGAACAGCTATTTGTGTACCAAACTAACTTCAAAAGACCTAAATAAATCAGATGGACTATCATAGCCCCTGCTTTTAATATAATAAAACAGGATATTCAGAAGAAAGCAATTTCCTTAGACATCCTTTCTCCAACCCTAAGCTGCCTAGCTTGGAGAAAGAAGCTTTCTGTTTGACTGAGAGAGAGAAAATTGTCTGGGCCTTAAGTTTAAAACCCAGAGCAAGGCTCACGATGGTGAAACAGGCCTGAGAAAAACTCCATGACCCATACCAGCAGGTCTTATAGACTTGTCACTGAAACTTTAAGCCAGGCCACTTACTCCTCCAACCTCCTAAGATAGAACAGGGGGTAAGAATTTATCCAATGAGAAGCAGGACAAAAAGCTAGCAAAGAATTTAGTCTTGGAGCACAGTAGGAAACACACTGAGGTGAAACCTATACTCAGTAGAAACCAAGCCTTCATATGTAGATCAGAGCACATAGAATTTCTATACTGGCTCCAACATTAGGTGGATAACTATGTGTCACTATAATAGATTGGAGTATCAGCTGGTGTAATTGTCAGCCTTGAGGTAGGCCTAAAGTGTGCCTGCCCTTCTATACAGTCCCCTGTGGCTATGAGACAGATCCACAGCTGACACAGCTCAACACTAGCCTTGATGACCAAAAGACTCTTTCCTCCAGGTCCCCAGCTTCAGGGAGTACAACTACTACTAGGCCAGTGTTAGCAAATGGGTTTTATATCTGCTCCAGCACCAGGTAGAGATCTGCACCTTAGCTGAATGAACTCATGTTTCAGGCTGCAGCACCAACAGGTATAGCACAAACCTATGTAACACCTGAGACTGTGCAAATCCTTATGATTGTAAGACCTGACTGACCTAATTTAGCATTAGCCTTGGTGTCAAGGGACTGCTTCACCAACACTATCCCAACTTTCAGCCAGTACCATGTGATGTAAGACTTGTATTCAAGGTGGTGGGACAAGGTAGTAAGCACAGAACTTTGCTGTAAAACTTATTGCTGGGCTGGTGGAGCCTAACACTGATCAGATATGATACCCTCATATCTGCCTGGAAACTGATCCTCTCAGACAGCTAAAGTGCCAGTGGAAGACATGTGGCCCCAGTCTTTAGGGCAAGCATCACTTATGCTGATTGCAGGAGTTTTGGGCCATGTGTGTACCTCAGTAGGCAGCCTACAGGTAGCATTTAGCTAGTCTTAGTGGATTAATGGCTCAAGGTGTATTATTGATGACTATAGGTATGACATAAGAGCCCAAGGCTGGTCTACCTAGGGCAATGATGCCTAGAGTAGGGCATGATCTCTCAGTGCCTAGACACAGGCCCTTACTCTGGCTCCAGCATCTGGACCTATGCTTGCCCCAGGAAGAAGCTTTTGGGGACAGACTCTTCTTTCTAAGTACTCTTCTAATTCTTTCTAAGTAACCCATCAGTTGTATATGTGGAATAAATCTGGGCTTTGATTGTCCTCTAATACTTTAATAGTGACGACACACTAGCAGCATGCTTCCTACAAATCTGGACCTAGATGCTGTTTAGTACTAAAATAATAGAAATAATTATACCCTGGAGAAAATAAGAAGCCTATTCAGAATTTCTGGAAATATAGGCACAAAGCCAGATCATAAATACTGAAACAAATATCTAATCCTTCAATTCCTACAAGACATCACATGCCAGCAAGCATCAAGAGATTTCATGATCTCAAGAATATTAAAAATTCAGTGCCCAAAATTAACCATGATCTCAATAATATTAAAAATTCAGTGCCCAAAATTATCACATAGCAGTCACTATGAGATAACCCTCAGAGAATGTAAAACAACTCTTTTAAGAAAATTCAGTGAGCCTTAAAACACAAAGAAAAGTTTTGATATTCTAACACAGAAACTTAACAAAAAGATAACAGGGGAAATATATCTTAAGTTGGAAAATATACCAAAATATATTAAAAATGTGGCATCAATAGAAGGATAAATCAAACAGAAGAAAGAATTAATGGTTCTGAGGACAGGCTACTATGGAAATGCATATTTGGGATGTACAACAAGATTTAAGAAGAATGAATTAATAGAGAAAATATTCAGGTATTGGGATTTTAGAAGGGCTTGAGAATGGCAAATGTGCAGAAGGCACAAGCAAAGAAGTAATAGAAAGCTATCTAAACCCAGAGAAGGACATACACATCTAGGTACAGGAAGGTCAAAAGTTATCAGTCAAATGTAACCAAGTCTACCCTAAGCAATTTTATAGTCAAGCTCTCGCAGGTGAAAGATAAGATCCTGAAGACAGTAAGACAAAAAACAAAACAAAACAAAACAAACCCCAAAAAACAAAACAACAACAACAACAACAAAAAAAACAGGTTTGTTCAAATTCATCTGACTGTTTAGCAAATCCTTACAGGACAAGAGAGAATGTCATGATATTTGCACAATACTAAAGGAAAAGTAAACCTGTCATCAGTGAATACAGTTCCCAGCAAAGCTATAAATTAAAAAGTAGAAAACATTCACAGACAGACAAAAACTGAAAGATGCATTCCAAAACAAATGCTAAAGTTATTGAAAATCAAAGAAAGTTAGTATACAAGAGGAAAACATGAGAGGGTATAAAATTCATGGTAAGGTTAATTACACAGTAAAATTCAGGAGGCTTTAACATTTGCAGGTCTTGTGCATAAACTGTTCAAATGTTTAGTGTGACAAACAAATTTTTGAAACAATCAATAACTGCATTAACAGGTTAAGAGATCATTAATATAGAAAGATGTACAAAGATATCACACATTTAAAATATGAGGATCAGAGTTTAAGTAGTTTTTAATTACTGAAGTATTTTCTCTTTCTTGTTAGTTTGCTTCTGTTCCTTAAATACATGTTAATATTATTCCAAAATAGCTTATGTTGGTAAACACAAAGCAATGATCTATAACAGACAAACCAAACATTACAAATAAAGAGCATATTACTAGGATAAATCACTAAGAATAGAAGACTATATGAGAGAATAAAAGAGGAAAAAATAAAGGAAGTACAGCATGATTAGACAAAAGTTACAACATAGTTTTATTTTAATGCTTTACCTATTAATACCTTGAATGCAAATAAATCAGATCTGCCAATTAAAAAGTAAAGAAGGACAAAACTGATAAAAACATCTAACTGTGTTGCTCACAAAAAGCTAACTTTACCTCTAAGGACACCTATAAAACTAAAAGCTAACAGGTGAAATAAAATATTTCATATAAATAAAATCCAAAACATCAGGAGTAACCATATTTATTTCTAATAAAATTATGTTAAATCTAAAGCAATAAAAAGACACAGGAAAGTTTAGTGTCTAAGGATAAAGGGATCACTTCTTCCTCTCTATATGTGCACCCAACATCTTAGAATTCCAATATAAAAAAACAAATACTAGTAGACCCAAAGGAAAGATAGAATCAACTATGACTTGGATAAATACCTTCCAAAGACCATGTGTTAAAGCCTTTGTCTTCAGCCCATGACACTAAGGAGGATATACCTTTGAGAGATGATGCATAGCAAGAGAAAGGTCACTGAGTGTGTGCCCTGCAGTGAGAATACCCTGCTTGCTTCCTCTGCCACTTGCTTTTATCATGTTGTACTGACTAGCCACAGCCCCAAAGCATAAAGGACAACTAACTATGGAATGAAACCTCCAAAACAGTGAGCCAAATTAAAATGGTTTTACTTTATAAATTTATTATCTCAAGTATACGGTTAGAGTAATGGAAATCTGGCTAACACAGACTTTAAATGATAGAATTTAGAAACTCCAATCCCACACTTTCAGCAATGGACATATCACCCAGACAGAAAATCAACAAGGGGTTAAACTGCTCCATACATGACAAATATATTAGATATCAACAGAGCTTTAAACCAAACATCTGTCAAATACACATTTTTCTCATCAGCACATGAATTATTCCTTAGGATAGATAATATGAAAAAACAAGAACAAGGACATTCTAAAATAATTAATCATATGAAGTAGATTTTCTGATGATAGTACAATAAAAATACTGATCAATAACAAGAAAAATTTTAGAAACTACACAAACCTTTGGAAATTAAACAACAAATGAAATAAATATTAACAAAAAGTACCAAAACCATGTCCATCTCAATAGAGGCACAAAAGGCTCTTGATAAAACTGTGCATCCTTTCTTATTAAAAGTGCTGAACAAATTAGACATAGAAGAAATACCTCAGGATAATAATGGCCATTTCAGCTAAGCCAATGAAAATATTGCATTAAATTGGGAAAAGATGGAAATCTGGAACAGGACATGAAAATCTACTTCTATCACATTTATTCATCATAGTGCCAGAAGCCTTGACCAAAGTAATAGGCAAGAAAAAGAAATAAAGGGACTTCACACTGGAAAAGAAGTTAAATGATCATGATCACTGTTCAGAAATGATATAATCCCTCATATTTAGAAAATGTCCTAAACCCCTAAACTTATTAGGACTAATAAATGAATTCAGCAAAATTGCAGAATATAAAATCAGTATGCAAAGAGTAGCACTGCTGTATGCCAATAATGAATTACTTGAAGTAAAAATCAAGAAAGCAATCCTATATATAGTTGCTGTCAAAAATAAATACCTAGGGATAAATTTAACCAAAGAAATTTCAATGAAAATTATAAAACATTGGTGAAAGAAATGATACAGTACACATGAAGTAGAAAAGCAACCCATATCCATGGGCTGAAACAATGCATTTATAAATCTAAAAACAAGCTATGTGGTAAAGTTTGAGCTTTAAAGTTAAGTTTGTAGAGTTAAAACTAAATAAGATCAACATATGCAAAGTAAATACTAGGTGATCTCTTTTATACAATTTTTGGATGACATTGAACATAAAATGATCAAAATTTGACATCTCTTTAAACCTATTTCTGCTATTTAAACTTGATCTGTGTCTATTTGTTTGATTAAGCAAGCATTTTTGTTGTTGCACAAATGAGATACACTTGTATATTGAGTAATAAGTACATTTGTGGACATTAACACTTTCCAAAACTTATCAGAGCTATAAAGATGTTCTTAATTATTGTCAATATAGTTATATGTTATTGTTAAAGGAAATACACCTTCAAGTTAAAGGAGTTTAAAATTTTTATTGAGTACAAACTATATATATATATATATATATATATATATATATATATATATATATAAAATTTCCATACAGCTGTGATACTATTTTTTGCTAGCCTTGTAGTATATTAAATTATATATTTTTGTTTCCCAAGTGTACAGATCTTCAAGGATACAAAACTGAAACAATGGCGACTTTCAGCTAATGTTGTTTAAGATAATAAACTCTTTTAGGCTCAAGCATCTGTATCATCCTTATTCGTGTTCTGTCTTTTGATGAAATGTACACATTAATCGAGGGTCCGTCAACCAGAGATACTTTTTCAAGACTTGTACTTTGTGACTGTTATATGTAGGTCATGTACGTGTTACAACACTTAGAGGTGATCAAACACTGTGTGGTCTAGAGTGTGACACTAGACCACTAAACACTAAAGTAAACTAAACTAGACACTAGAACACTAAAGTAAAAAGTTAAATATTAATAACTTGTGAAGTGGATCTATGGGCAGGTGCATTCTTCTATATGTCATTTTATGAAATGGTGACAAATTTAGGTAAAAATTCTTTATGTCATATATCATATAACTGACTTAAAAGTTATTCTCTATGTCAAGATGAACAATTACATGTATTTTAGAGGCAATAACAAAACCTAAGATTTCTAATATAACAAAGTCATCATGGACATTATATTAAAGTGTTATGTTGCCCTTGTTCTCAAGTTTTCTCTCTATATATGTCTTTATAATTATTATCTGTTAACATTCTGGAGGCATTCAACTTCTAAGAAAAGCATGATTGATCAATAGGGACTGAGGACATGAGAGAACCTTTCCATGGGATCCTGCAACTTGCTGAGTCACCCAATCTCCTGAGCAGGGAGATTGTTGGAACCAGAGGACAGGAGTCGATGAATGTACAGTGGTGCCAAAAAGGAGGGTTACCAGTGAGAAAAATGCCTGCAATGTTTCCACAAGAAGCCATGTGGTTAAGCAAGACCATGACCCATCCTGGAAGCTGACAGTGACAGAGGAACTGAGAGCTCTCTACATTGTTCCAAAAGAAACCCCTGAAGATCTTGGTAGATAGAAAAGGCTGGATTTTGATACTGTGGGTCTTATTTTAACTTGGCCTTAATCATTCAATAGAAGGGTATAAACAAAATATGTTTAAAATCATTACCAAGGTAATAAAGGCTAGATATAGAATAGGAGCTGATCACTCAATAAGGCTAGAGAACTACAGAGAAAGCTATAAAAGTGCAAAAATCTTTAAATTCATTAGCTAAAATTGTCCTGAAAACCCCCAAAATTCTCCATCTTCTTACAGCTAAAACTGGAGAGACTTTTGCACTAATCAATGAAATTAGCTGTTTTGATAAATAATTCAAATCTAGTGAAAAAAATGTTAAAAGACATATTGGATTTCTGGATAACCTACATCAATAGACAATCCTAGGAGCCATTAGTTCCAATCTCTATTCTGGGCCCTTAAGAGCAGTAACTGGAGGTGGCTCTTTTTCTCAATCTGCCTTTCCATTTTGGGGCTCATTCTTTGGTAATACATGTTTTAACTCTCTTAAAACCTTTTTTATTTTTTAATTCTCAGAGCCTGCTGAAGGCCAAGTGATCAATGCAGATGGAACTGCCAACAAATGTGCAATTCCCTTACCAGGATCCACAGATCAACCTTGTAAAGGGAGTTCAAAACTGCTAAACTGCAACACGACTTCTATCGAAGGTCCATTAGATGAGCTCTCTAGAGAAGGCCCCTGACTGTGGTTTCATACACGGTCCATTTTCAACTCAAGGCAGTTAGATTGGAACTTTGCCTTTTCTCACCTAACCACAGAGATAGCTCTTCAGAGTGGGGAATATTATAAGCAGCTAACTTAAACAGAAAGTAGTATACAGAGAGGTAATGAGCTGTCAATGAAGTCAGGGAAGAAGAAGGACATTGTAATTGTAGCTGGAGGCAGATCTTAAGAAGGCCATGTCTACATGCTTTAAGGATAAGGAGAACTTGAGATAATACTGTAATTAACACCACCTAGTCCCTTAAGTCCTGATACACATCAGTAATTTGGATGGGTGACCAGAATATCTGGACATGTCCCTTCCCCAAAATGCTACTGTTTTAGAACTCATAGATAAGCTACAGTTAGTGATGTCAGTGATACACCCTTATGACATGCCTCACTTTCCCATTAGATCAGTATTAGCTAAGTGGTTATACTTAAAATCTTATTTATTGATTACAGTTTGACCTGCCTTATACTCATATTGTAACTTGCCTTACCCCTGAGAAAGGGCTTCTGTGGCAACCCTCTGGGGACCTCTACTGCCAGAAGCTATCTCTCAATAAACCTTTCCTACTCTTAACTTCTGTTGCCTTTTGGAATTCCTTCTTTGATTTTTAGGGAACACAAACTCCCCACATTTGACACAGACAGGAGATTAGGATTTATATTTTTCCTATATCAATATCCCAACTCTTATAACCAGTTTTCCAAGGCATTTGGAAACTTGAAAGTGTAAAATGAATCATCAACCATCGGAGATCAATCTTTCATCTTTTTCACCACAATTATTTTCCTTACTACAGATTTTTAGAGAAATAAAGTATATTTCCACAGGGAAAGAAGAAAGCATACAACAGAGGAAAATGATTCTCTTTTGCAGAATTAAATTTTGTTCTCAACTAAAAAAGGAAAAGATATGCCATATTCATGGACTGAAAAAATCAATGTTGTTAAATGTCTATACTGCTTAATACAATCTATAGATCCACTGTAATTTCGATCAAAACTCCAATAGGAAAAAAATTCTTAAGTTCATATGAAATAACGAAAAACTCTGCACAGTGAAAGATGTCCTATAAAAAAGAACATAGCAGGAAACATACTACTTGATTTTAAAATATACTACAAATGGGTAGCATTCAAAATAGGGTGCTACAGGCATAAAAAGACACATGGGCCAATAGAAAAAATTAGAGAAAATAGAAGACCCATAGATTTTTCAGACAACTGATTTTTATCAAATATGCTAAGAACATGTACTTGGGAAAGGGAACTTTGTAGTAAAGGGGTTGGGAAAAATTTCTATTCATATGCTGAAGAATATAACTAGCCCGCTATCTCTTGTCAGTTCCTGAAATTAATTCAAAATGGACTAAAGACTTAAATGTAAGACCTAAACTGTGAAAGAACTAAAAGAAAATGTGGGCAAAACATTTCATGCCACAGGAATATCTGAGGGATTTTTTTGGCTAAGACCCCTAAAACACATGAAAGGAAAATAAAAATAGACAAATAGACAAATAAAAATAGACAAAACAAAATATTTTTGTGCATCAAAGGAAGCAGTCAACCACAGCACAGAAAGCCATCAACCTGGTGCAGACAAAGTCTACAGAATAAGAGAAAATATTTTAAACAACACATCAGACAAGGAGTTGATATTTAAAATAGAGAATTCTAAAAACTCAATAGTAAAAAAAGATAATCCAATCATACAGGGCAGTATATCTAAATAGACATTTCTCAATAGAAGGTATAACAGGTATATGAAAAAGTTTCAACATCAGTAATCATTGCTAAATGACAAATTAAAAAAATCTCAATTCAAAATATCCTAGTGAGCAAGATCACAAAGATCAAAGATAGAAGGTAGAGAAAAGGGAGTACTTTTGTAGATATGTAAATTAATACAGCTATTATGAAAACCGTATGGAGGTTCCCTCAAAAACTAAAAATAGAATTATTATATGATCCAGTAATCATACCATGGGGTATATATCTAAAATGATGAGATCTGTATGTCAAAGAGACATCACCATTCCCACGTTCACTGCAGCACTACGCATAATAGTGAAGAAGTGGAAATAAAGTAAATGTCCGTGGACAAATGAATGGAAAAAATTATGTTACATACATGCGTTGGAATACTATTCAGCCATAAAAATGAAATCTCATATTTGACAGCATAGATGAAACTCTAGATGCTTATATTGTTAAATTAGTCACAGAAAAATCCCTCACTGTGGAACTTTAAAAAAGATCATCTCATAATAAAATAATAGTTATCTAAGCTATGGGGGTTGGGCTTGGGGACTGGGTTGTGCATCAGCAATCAGTGGATACCAAGTTGTAGTTAGATAAGAACAGAATATGACTGCAGAATGGGACACCAACAGATAATAATGTGCTGTACAGTCCAGAGTTGGTGAAAAGGATTTTGAAAGTTTTCACCATAATGAAACAATAAATGTTTGAGAAAAATACATTTAATCTGATTTAAACATTACAGTGTATATATGAATTGAACATTATGTAACATCCTATTAATGTGTATATTTTCTATGATTTTATGTATTAACCAATAAGCTCAATTTTAGTAGGCATGTCCAGATAGATTTGAAAAAAAGGGCTCTATAAATAAAACTTTATTATTTTCCACTTTCCACATTTTGTCAAAAGTTACCATAATTTAGTATACTTTACCTTTTATTAGCAAATAATTTGTTAGATTCTTTAAAATATTTAAATATTTTGATACTAGGTAATACAATTACTATATCATTGATACCAAATAAAATATTATGGAATAGTTTTTTCTCCATAAAATTTTTTTACTCACCAAAATTACATGATCACTTTTTCAATATTGTTAAAATGTTCATACCAACTTATTTACAGTCAAATGTAATCCCTATGAAAATACCAATGAAAATGTTTATTTTTAAAGTGAGAAATGTTAATACTCATTTTGTTTAACTGATAATCATAAAAGTCACTTTGCTTTTATAATTATCTATAGATTTGGTCCCTGCATTTCTTTTAAACAAGAATAAAGTATAGATCAAAATAGATCTAATTTCTTATTTGTTGTACATTTTGACCAATTTGGGGATAATATCATACACATTTCCTTACATTTTATTAAGTAGAATTTTGAAAATTTTCAAGGGTTCTACAAAATCTTCTACTTAAAAGTTAATACATTTTAAAGTATTTGCAATCAAAGAAGTTAACCTACTTGTTGAAGTCATAAGTAACATTAAACTTGATTTTGAGAAAATGAGTGACTTTTAACAGATTGTGCAGATTTACTGATAATAAAATGCAGCATTACTGTGACAAAAAAAAACTAGTGACACTGTAAATATTATATAAATGATTTTGCTGATTAGAGTTTGATTATTTCAAATTCTAGTTGGATTCTAATTTTAGAATGTTTGCTCTGTTGCTCTGGTTCCTTATTGTTTTTCATAAATCAGATGGAATGGAAAATTACAGTTTTATTACTTCTTTCTGTTCTCATTTTTCTGAGAATACTTCTTGTGGTTAAGTCATTAAAAATTAATGCTTTATGGATAAAATGGATAAAAACAGTTCATGTCTTCTTTGTGACTATGCTCTTGAGTTTTGGAAAGGGAATATAAGGTGGAGGTACATCCTGACTCTGATCTTAATTCTGTCCCATTCTGCAAAGAACCTAAATTTGTGAACCTTAGTTTTTTCAGCTGTAAAACAAGAATGCTACAATCTACTTTAAACTTTTTTTAGATGATGTTTCTTATTTTGAGCTATTTTTATGATGGCTGTTGAAACATAACAGTAAATGTGAATCAAAGAGGGTGTAGAATATGCTAAAACATTTGAGTGCTATTTTTAAGTATTGTAGATATTCAAGGTGTTTAGAAAAAATGTCATTTTCATTTAGGAAAAATCCCCAGCAATGAAAAGCCAAATTTTTTTCAATCAGTAGATACTTATTAGTCATGTACTAGGTGTTCCAATAAATTAAGTTCACCTTCTTACTGTGGATGCCTGCTTTTCATTCATAAGAGTCCCCCACCTTCTGCGTGTGTGAGGGCAGGGGCTACATATATTTGTCTACTTGGCAGTAAGTAAATGGGAATTGCTTGCCACTGGGAATAAGGGGACCTGAATTCCAGGTCTGATTCAGCTAGTAATTGGCCATCCAGTCTTTAAAAGATCATTGATCAAAGAGCAAAATAAAAAATGGACAATAGCAAATAGGGAGACAGGGCTTTTGCAAATGGAAAGGAGACCAAGAGTTGTCACAGTGAGGAGGGAGAAACAGGGAGGCATGAAAAAGAAGATGTGTCATTTACATGTATTAACTGTCCACAATGAATACATTCATTATATATCACAAACATGTACTAAATGAAACAAAGATCACTAACCATGTTTTCAAGTCAGTTTCTAGTGCTATGTACCTAGAGTTAGCTTTAGAGAATGCTGTGATGGGGTAAATATCAACTGAAATAACAGTACCAACAAACAGAAAGCCCTTGCAGTTAAGAAAGATGAGATAAATGAATACACAGGATTCAGGCAGGGAGCCAAGTCATAGCCAGGGCAGAGTGTGGTGAAAGCCTGATTGGTGATTTCATTTAGAAGGTCAAGGTTAAAGATTGCTCATTTTCTTCGCGAATAAAATTGTGCCTAAAGGAATTGTGGTTAAAATTATATTATGAGGAAGGGTTAAGAGTATTGGAAAATTTATAGACAGGTTCAGGAGTGAATTCTGACTGAATGGTATTAAATAGAACTGAGTTCATAAGACTGACTTCACCACTCGCCAAAAGCTTTTCATGTAGCGGTAAAAATATGTTACACCCAGAAGACTAAGAGGCACCCAAACCTATTATAATGTGGCTAAAGAAATTTCAAAATACTTTTCATATGCAAAAAATGTAAGGAGCAATCAATCTTTGGATAAATAACTTAGATAGTTTTACACCAAGGCAAAGGCTTACCACCATGGGAAAAGCTATCAAATTATGCTAGATTATTTAATAGACACAACTGGAACAGATATAAGGACCTAGAATGAAAAGAGTGAACAAAATAAGTTTATAAAATCTACTCAAATTAATGCAAAGAAACCATTTCACAATCATGCAAATAAATATACCAGCTAGCATGACCATTCAGAAGTCAGCCTAGCTTAAAAAGAATTCTAAACAGCGTGTGTGTCATGTGGCTGGCACTTCCACTCAAATATCTTCCCTTCAGTAATCAGCTGGAGACTACTACTGGACCCACCATCTGGATTTCTGACCACCCTTATTATTTATCAGTCAGATCTTCTAAAATTCCTATACTGCCCACATATTTGCAGTAATGTTGATTTTATTACATTTGCACTGCCTCTGCCAACTGCTTCCCGATTCCTATCCCATTCCAGCTAAAACTTGATGATCAATAATTATAATCACTTCTCATAAGACTATGCTTAGAATTATAGAAGAATATAATTAGTATCAGAAGAATCACAGTAAGAATATGCTTGTATGACATTACATACAGGAATCTCATTTCTGTAGGGGAAGGGAAGGGAATAAAAAAGATGATGAATTATGTTCATGGACCAACTCCCCAAAGTTAATATAATCATTGTGTACTTTGAACATGTAGGAACAAAATAAAATAAAATAAAACAAAACTTCTTTCCTCAAAATTTCAAAGCTTTATTCCCTTTATTCTCTAGCATTTATTCCCTCCAACCTGATGAACTTGATTCTTATGTTCTTCTCTTCCTCATGCATCATGCTGCATCACTTTTACCATCGCTGCCTGTTCCTACTCAATAGCACAAATTCTGTCCCTTTCACTTCATCCTCCCAACAATTCAAGGACACAACCTTGCTGATATTATCTGTTTCTTGCATAAGTAGTATAAAGTATTTGGACTTTATCCTGTAGGCAGGGTAAGATGAAGACAGTTTCAAAGATATAATCACACTTATTTTAAAATATGATAATTGATTGTAAGAGAAACACTTAGGAGGTTACTGAAATAGTGAAGTAAAAGATAAGGAATACATAGGCAGCAGAATGGAGATCCTCTCTTATATTTTATTTGCATTGTTTATGGTAATAATACAGATGTGACATGATAAATTTCTGCTAGCATGCTTCATTTTAAAATGTTCATATACTGCTCACACCATTTAAAATTCACCTTGCCTATGCATGCATAATCTTATATTACCTTAAAGCTAAAAATATATTAGAAAGAAATTAATTTATTTCACATGTAAAACCACAGATTCTTTATAATTATATCATGTTATTTTCAACAGTAAATATAACCTACTTAGTGCAGCTAGTAAGTACTCATTCTGTGGGATTTTGTATTTTTCAATTAGAAAAAGTCTTATGGAAATTACATTTAACTTTATAAACTTAATTGTCACTAAAAAACTGAAATTGAAAAGTAAAGATCAAAATTTGAAACAATGCTTAAGAGAGGTTAGCAGCCTGTTTATTTATATTCTCAGTCACCCCATGATGAAAAAAAAGAGTCAATATTAGGAAAAATATAGTGATTAAATTTTGCATGTGTGTCCTTATTATAAAACTTAAACAATAAATATAGTAATATGTATGATTTTTAAGTATATGAAGATGAAAATAAAATTTTTTATGATCCCATCATTCTGATATAATTACTGTTTTGCATTTTGGGCTATTTTTTCCCAATATTTAATGAAACCTATTTATATAAGGAAGAACTGTAATAGAGCTACCCATAATTAAACTCTGAATTCAAAATCTTTACATATTATTAATAATTGCTTCCTTCCTAAAGTATAAAAATTCTAGTTGTTGGCTACAAAATAATCCATGTTTATAGCTATATAGCTATATTTCTATGTTCACAGGAAATGTCTCTTTCTTAGGATTAGGTCTTATATTGCTTTATGTTGAAATAGCTCATGTATTAAGATAAAACTTTGCTACTCTGTGGTCCAGGATTCTGATACTGGGCAGAAATATAACCATGGAATCATGATTGTCAACACTGAATCATTATTGTCACCACTGAATCATGATTGTCTGTGAATGGAGTGATTTGGATACAACAGTAGGACAATTTTCAGATCCTAAGTCCTTAAGGTCTTTCATGGTTTGTGATCAACCTTCATTTACTTCTTTGAATGTGTCTGTTGAGAAAGCCTAACCCTGTTTGCTTAGAACTGCAGGATTTCTGTGGCTCAAGCCCCAGGAGTGTCTGGAATTTCAAGCCTTGTAGTCAAAAGTAAGTCAATAAACCTTCCTGTATCTCTGTTTCATTGGTAAGATGATAATAATGGCTCAGAGAATTGAAAGGAAAACAGTGATGGCAAAGCACTTTGCAAATACAAGTATTTAATTGACTGGTCATTAAGGAAACCTATTAGGTAATGGTAACTCCCTGGAGATTACCATCAAGTCACTTTCCATCTAAATAGAAGCCATGTGTTCACACCTGTTGCATATGTGTAACATAAACACATCCCTGGTCAAAGTCACTCTTTAGAAATTTAAACTCATGTGCATTCACTGAGCCAAAAGATTAGTAGACAACGAACAAATGAGACAGAGATATAAAATGTTCCAATGCAGGCCACAACATGACTTCAGGAAGGACATGTGTGATAGATACTAGTGGCTGATCTGAGTGGTACCAGTGAGGGAGATCATAATTGTTTGATGAAGTGCTAGAATATTTACTAAGTGATTTATAGGGATGATTTTGTATATTGTTTATAAGAACTATATGATGTAGGTACTATTATTCCTATTTTTATAGCTACCAAAATGAGACCTTATAGATTAACTTATTTTCCCATGATCACTCAGCTATTAACCAAAATAATATATAGATATAATATATTGCAATATAAAATGTGTATATATATATATATATACACATATATGAGGTATGATCACAAAATAGTGTGTTTAAATTTAAAAATATTATTATAGTAAAAATTACATGACCATTAATCCCCAAAATAATCTTCCTCATTTCAAACCTTATTCCATCATTCTTTCAACTTTCTGAAATAGTTCTCAAAGTCTTCCTTTGTGATTCTTTAGTTGTACTGTCCTGACTGTCTTGATGTTCTGAATCAATTTAAAATGTTTAGCTCTTATGGTCATTTGGCTTTGGGATATAGCCAGAAGTTGCACAGTGTCAGATCCAAGAAATAAGGTGCATAGGATAAATTCTGTTGCTTTTATTTGACAAAAATTGCCATAAATAGTTTGAATGGATTTAAGCAGCCATGAAAAGACACTCACAAAAAGGACTTTGAGACTTGCTTCTGAAAGGGGTAAGAATGAAGTGTGTTTAAAATGAAAGGGAGTATTTTGAGGAAGTTCAGTGGCAATGTGTTTTTCACCATAATTTTTAAAAATTTTATTTAACCATTCACTTTAGTTTTTGACCATATATAGAATTTAAAGGTAATGGCTCCATTGGGAGAATCCCTCACTCATTATGGGAGACTGGCATCATAAACTTGATACCTAACGTGACAAAGACATGGTGAAACAGAAAGGTATGGATCAATTCAAGATGGATAGATGAATGGATAGATAGATAGATAGATAGATAGATAGGTAGAAGATAAATAATTAAAAGAAAAACAAAGAAACTAGCAATCTGATTTTTGAAGAATAATAAAAATTTTAACATAAAAATCAAGTAGAAGGACTTAGTATAGAATATAAACATAATGTATCTTTGTAATTTTTTGCTTTACTAAAATAAAAGAAAAATCACCTAGATTAGCATTTTCTAACTTTATCTTATGAGTAATATCTGAATTTCTGGGATAAAATAAGTGCTAGAAAGTCATAGTTGTATCCCTTGTGAGAGTCATAAAGAAAATGCATATATTAAATGTCCCATGAAGTTCTTATTTAAGGGATCGGTTTTATTTAAACCACTGTTTAAAAATGTGTTTTACAAAAAAATTCATTTCAATTAGTGGTTGAGAAACTGGTTTATGAAATATGGATCTACAGAAATGAGAAATAGTGAATTTTGATAAAACCTGTCC
Source organism: Hydrochoerus hydrochaeris (assembly GCA_004027455.1). Classification (NCBI taxonomy): domain Eukaryota; kingdom Metazoa; phylum Chordata; class Mammalia; order Rodentia; family Hydrochaeridae; genus Hydrochoerus; species Hydrochoerus hydrochaeris. Next base: position 222,053 of record PVLA01001559.1, on the reverse strand, counting down.
TTCATTTATGATTGAACCTGATTGGTCATATAGAAAAACAGTTTTTAAATGGTAATAAGAATTGTTACAGAGAATACTTACAAAAATTATGTGAAGAAATGCCAAATATTTAGGGAGGTAAAATCAGAAGTATACAAAATAGGCATTGAAATGGGAATGGGTTTGAGAATAAAATTCTTTGGCTTGCCTGTAGACTGAATTCCTTCCATAAATAACCAGAATCAAAACATCTGACCTCTCAATACTGATGCTCCTGCCAGCATCACTCTGGCTTCATTGGGTCTGTTCGTGTTGAATGCTCCTACACATATGCACAGGAAAATACAAGTGCCCTGAAAAATTTCTCCCTTAGTAGAGACAAGTTAAAATGTTTAAAAAACACTCACATAATATATACAAAAATATTTTGAACCAAATATCAAAGAACCTGGCCCAGGATCCAGCTTGAACACTGGGATATATGGACGTTGCTCGCCTCATCCTCTAGAACCAGAAAGGTCTTGTTTTGTGAGCTGGTTCAACTAGACTGCCATTTTGTCCAGGAGTTATGTAGACCTCAAATATGGAGTCTTTAAAATCTGATCTGAGACCTGATCTGTTTCCTCACCTAACCTAGTTTTGTTGTTTGTTCCATTTTTTCGTGTTTAGTTATTATTTGTCAATGGCAAGAGTTGGTTTCAAGAAGAACTCAGGGGCTGGCATTTAGTTTTTTCTAGCTCTAACTGGCTTCAGTGGTAGAATACTAACCAAATATGGTTCATGCTCTGATAGTAATGGAGTGGGATGTTTTCTTACAGATATTGTGGAGGAAATGTGCCTCAATCTTATATAGACATTTTAAACATTCCTAGGAATAATAAAAAACTAGAGTGGAATCATTCACACACATTGTAATGTATTATATATATATATATATATATATATATGTGTGTGTGTATATATTATATATATATATATGTATATAAAATAGTTTAGAGTTTACCATAGATATGCAATATACTATTTCACTGGCTCATCTGTCAGCTTACCATTTCTTATATCATTAATTAATTTATATAATAAATTTTGACTTAGAGGACATCTGTGCCAAGCACAATGGCAAACACTGGGAACTCAAAATTAATATGGTATTGCTTGCTTTCAAGATGCTTGTATTCCAACTGAGAAGACAGATGCAAGGTTATGTTAAATGCCTTCAGGGATATATAAAGGGAAGTAATGATCTTATTTTCTGAGACCTTGATAAATGCTTCTCCTTCTTCAGCCACTGCTAACAGAAGTCAAAATAATATTCTGATGCCAGAATAATTTTATACTTCTGCTAGCCATGCAATGGAGATCAAGAAAAAGCCTCATGTTTACAGTTTCAGGTACTTGAGATTCCTGAAGTAGGATCCCAAATTCCTAAGCAACTAAGCAAGATCCTGCCTCAAAAATAAAAGTTAAAAAGGAGCTAGGGATGCTGCTCACTGGCAGAGCACTGATTCAGCATGCTTCATCCCCTGGTGTCCTCTACCGGAATTTACAAAAAAGCCGCAGATCTGCTTCTGAAAACAAACCCAACCATTCTCTACTTTGAAAATAGCAGCCTCAGGGCTGTTTTCTGCTCTGCAAACCTCAGAATTTGGCTGGTCTCATTCTGACCCCTTTTCTTGCTCTTTCAGTTGTTGCAATAATCACAAGATTCCCAGGTCGTTCACTATTCTCTGGGCCCTAATCCCCATGTAGCTCTCTTATTGTCTCTTCTAACCCTTACTTCTACTTCTCTCAAATATTTAAAACTTTTTGGTTTTATTTCTTAATAAAAGTAAGTACATTTTGGCTTTGTTTCTTAATGTATTGCACAATCAGAAAAAAATACATCATTGAAAAATTTGTTCTTAACAAAATGTAACTTAATGGAAGCAGAGATGTTCCCATGTCAAGAGAAAGCAGGCAGGCATTTATTGAATGAATGAATAATAATCCAGAAATAGTTATTATCAGCTGCATTCTTTCTCCTCAGTGCTACAGTTAAATCTCCATTTGTTTATAGGACATTTCCAACTGGCTATTCCAAAGGCCCAAGTAAATCAAATATCTTCCTACTCTAATTTTCTTATGTACTTTATTTATTTCACTCTTAACTAAAATACCACAATTCAGTCTGAATCTAGATGACTCTTTGTCCCTTGTTTTTCTTTCTACATTTTGTATATCAACCAAGTTCTCTTAATTCAGTCTCTAATATCTGTCAAGTTATTCCTTAATTATTTAAGTTCATTGCCCAGTGCTAGACTTAGGACCCTTTATTTTTACCTAGAGATTTATAATATTCTTTGTATAGATATCCCTGGCTCTCCTTCAAGCTCTCTCAATGTCCTTTAAGTTGAGAGAATGACTGCTAAAAATGCAAATAACGTTTTTGGGTTTTCTGTAGGTTTTTTTGGGTCCCATACCATCCTTTGCATACTTTTCTTAAAGCACTTTTCTATGTATTTCAATGATTTCCTTCTTGCATTTTCTCATAAACTTGATAATGCATTATATAATTTAACAGCAGAATTAAAGCTTATAGTAATAATGTAGTTTGCCTAAATTCCCAAGAGGTGCCTAGATTCCAGGATTTGTGATTTCTACTTCAGAACATGATATATACACACATACACATACACACACACAATCTCCAGGCTTTTCAACTGAGATTTGCAAAATACTAAGTGGATAATTTAAAATAATTCTGTATCAAGAAAAAAACCTTGGATCTCATTTTTTTCAATTAATCATCTGGATTTCTCAGATTTAAAATTATTGTGTAAGCATTTGCTCTCTCATGAGAATCCTAGATTTTAGCATAATATCTAGCAAATAGTTGGTTCTCTGTAAATATTTTTCTAAATGATAAATACTTGGATGGTGTCTGATATTCTTCTAATCTGAAATGAAAGTTGTACTTGGAACTCTGAGTTACTGGTTAACAGTTGGAATTTCATATTGAAAACCTCCCACACAGGTAAAAGAATATGAATATTGAAATGAATATTTAAATTTTATTTTACATAATGTCTCTGTTAACACATGTTTTGGCATAGTGTTTTATACATATAAAAATGAAAAATAAAATCTTCAATAATATATATTTACTCTCTACCTCAAATACATCATGTTCCATCATGTTTACACCTGAGTACATATTTTAGCCAAAATATAATTTTGCATACGTGAACAAACACCTGTGCATATATATATTTAAGTAGTATATATTTTCAATTACTATGTTAACTTGATTAAAATAAGTGGCATCAATTATAATTTCTCTATTTGTCCTTATAGAGATAGATAAAGTCATATTACCATAGGCCTCTCTTGGTGTGCAATTTAAATAAGGATGGGAAATTGAAAACATTATTTTTCTAAGTGTTTGATATCTTGTGTTTTTTTTTTATTTTGAAAAACAAGGTATATGCTACATGTTTACATTAATTCCCTTTTAATTAAACAGTGCAGTATAATCTCTGAGAATAATTTAATAAATATTAAATAAATACTACTTTATTGAAAACAAAAAATTATACATTTAAATCATCATGTGTATATATTGTGTTTAAATAAGTGATTGTCCTCTTATCTTTATTAAGAAATATAAAAGCTGAAAACATAGTTGCTAATTATGATAGTATGTCATTTATCTTTTGAATAATGATAATTGTTTAAAAATCACTGACAAAAGTTAAAAGAGCAAAGAAATCTAAGTCAGTTATTTTTCTGCAGACTTGAAGATGTGATCCTTGAAATAAATAGAGCAAAGTTCATTTTACTTCTTCAGAGTAAATGAGAAGAAGAGAAAAAGAATTTGCATAAATAACACTTTTGTAAGGCTCTATATCCAAAGCATAGATGAATAAATGATTGTTGGAAAAGATGAGAAAATGAATACATGAATGAATACATGGAGAAATTTTATTTCATATTATATTGAATGGAAGGATTGAGATAGCTTGTATTGGAGACCACACTGAAGAGCAAAGTATGTATATTAAGTTCCCAAGGGCAGTATTATTGTGATGGCTGTATTTTATATATTTACTTTGACAACAGTGGTTTTAAACTGATTTTTGTTGATCTATGGATGATTTAACCACATCTGTTTTTGTAATTCAACCATACACATTCAAAGGTTAAGACAATACTGAGTGATTTACAGATAAGGATTATTGTTTTCATCTCCTCTGAGTTTAACACTGAAATTCTAGATAATAGTAACAATGTCATGAAACACTATTCACTAAATTTTATGGAACAATGAAGGTAGACTTAACTGAGAGAACAGCAAAGATGTATCTATCAAAGCAGATGACAGATCATTATTTAGAGCCATCCTGTAAGTTACAGTTGAAGCTATTGGAAACAAGATCATAAGCCCAAATGAAATGGAAAAAAATTATGAAATACTACTTGTAAATACAAGTGTGACAATAGCCATTCCTACTAGTCAAGAAAAAGTAAAGTGCAAACTTTTTGACTCAGAAAGCAATGAAAGGGGAAGTATTCATGGGTGATTTTACTCTTTCCGCAAGATAGTGAGCCATATTACTTTGGGCAAGCAGTAGGTATTTAATAAATATGTTACTTATTTAATAAATAAGATTAGTGATAGAAGACAGTTAAAGGAATGAACTCTCCTAGTCCTCCTAACTGTATAGTAAGAAGCATAGTTGATTAATTGGAGAGATTTAAATATTCTTTTAAAATACACATCTTTTAAAAAATTTCCTAGATCCATCAAAAGAAAACACAGTCTTTAACAAAAGAATATAAATATTCCTGATTAGAATTTAAACAATTCATGTATTTGTTGTCTGTTGTTAGAAATCCTTAGAAAAACGATTAATTTTAATAACTAATCCATAACATTCTGGATTTCAGGTGCCTCCATGTTGCTACAAATGATTTATACTCATCCTTCTTTATGACAGAGTAGTACTTCTGAGTAGTACAAAGCAGTAGTTTAAATATTGCATTTTCATTATCCATTCATCCGTTGATGGACATATAAGCTGCTTCCAAGTTATAGCTGTTATGAATTGCACTGCTATAAACATGAGTATGCATGTAAATAATATGATGTCTTTCACTTTTTAAGCAAGATATCTAGAAGGGGAATAGCTTGGTCAATGAAATTTCTGGTTTTAGTTTTTTGAGAAACCTCCATATTGATTTCCATAGTAGTTGTACTTATTTATGTTCCTACTAACAAAAGGGTTCCTGTATCTATGTAGCATCAGCAGCATTTATTCTTATTTGTAAAAGGCAAAAGATTTACACGATCTGAAGAGAAACCAGAGTATTTTTTATTCTTATTTGATTTCTTGAGATGCTCATTCTTTTTCAAATAATAAGGTATCTCAATGTTGTTTTATTTGCATTTCTCTAAAGATCAATGATGTTGAACATTTTTCATGTATTTTTGGACATTTGTACTTCTGAGAACTATCTACTCAGCTGCCTGTCTTTGTTTGGGTTTTTATTTGGGGGAGACCTAACTTTTTTGAATTTTTTTGTATATTATTCCTCTGCCTGAGGTGTAGCTGGTAAATTTTTTCCCCACTCTTTAGACTGTCTCTTCACTCTATTGATTGTTTTCTTTGTTGTGTGAAACTTTTTTTTAATTTGATATAATCTCCTTCCCTAGTTCTTGATGTTATTTCTTGGGCAATGAGGGTTCTGTTCAGAAAATCCTTGTGTACACCTATGATTTTAAGAAGTTCACCTACCTTATCTTCCAGCAGATTATGTTTCTTTTTTAATATTTAGATCTTTGAACCATTCTGAGTTTCATTTAGGGTGTGGTAAGAAATATGTGTTTAGCTTTAGTCTTCTGCATGTGGATAGCCAGTTTTCCTAGCACAATTTGCTAAAGCATCCCTCTTTCCACCAGCATGTTTTTGGCTTTCTGTCAAAGGTCAGGTGACCGAATTTGTCTATAGTTGTTTCTATGTACTCTATTCTACTTTTTTGGCCCACATGTCTGTTTTTGTACTGGTATCATGTTGTTTTATTAGTGTAGCTTTCTAATATAACTCGAAATCCAGGATTGTGATGCCTCCTCATCTGCTCTTTTTACTCAGGATTGGTTTTGCTCTTTTGGGGTTCTCCTGGTTCCATATGAAAATTAGGACTATTTTATGTAGCTCTGTGAGGAATTCAGTTGGTATTTTGATTGGGTTTAAATTAAATCTGTTTATCAGTCTTGGAAGGAAGGTCATTTTGAGTTATTTGTTCTACTTATCCAGGAATAGGGTGTTTATATCATTTCCTTGTGTATAGTCAAAGTCTAATAAACCCAGAGAAATAAATTAGAAGAAACAATACCATTAACAATAACAGCAAGAAAAGTAAATACTTCAGAAGTAAATTAACCAAGGAAGTAAAAGTCTCTTCATGGAAAACTCTAGCGCTCTGAAAATAGATCAGTGTATAAACACTTTGCATTTACATCTCATTTAAATCCATACCCTTCACTTCATATTTTGTGAAACTGAAGCTTGAAAAGCAAATTTGGTCAAGGGTTACAGTCAGTAAGATATAGGTGCTGAAATTCATCACAGAATGCCTCCCATTAAGCAGACCATAGATAAAAGTGATTGTCTCAGGACAATTCTGAGGGCTTGCCGTGTACCCTTCAAAGTTTGTCTTTCATTGATATTAGTAAAAACTAAGCTTAAAAGGAAAAGTCAGGGTAGTTCAATTCACTTTTGAATGCAATTGAATTTTGGAAACAGGTAGGGGCCCTTCTCTAATATAAAGACACAATTTTAAATCATTTTTGTTGGTATACTTAACAGGTTTAAAAATATCTAGTGTTTGTCTCTTTAGCAACTTTAATCTCATTTCTCTATTTGACTTTTATGATTTTAAACCTGGGAGCCTTTTGTTATTTTCTGATGTGCTAACTCTTCCTTTTACTGGTTTCCTTAATTATAAATCTAGCTTTGGTATCATTAAATATAATTTAAATCAAGTGATATTATAAATTGAATTCGAGAGAGACCCACCTTTAAAATTAGACAAAAATTGTATTGAGCAATTTTTAACTTTAGGTACCAGCAAATAACTTGATTTCATGCCCTTGGTAGCCTCCCAATGGAACTGATACAGATCAGTAACAAAGGGTGAGATCATCTAACCCCCAGATCACACAATAAAGAGACTCAAGCCTATTGCTATGGAGAACAGAGCAGCTTAATCAACACATGTTGAGGGAATGAGTGAAGGAGAAGCATTAGGGCCACATTATAACTTCATATGTTCCTTTGTGAATTGCTGGGTCTAAAAGGTCCTCAAAAATACATTCTCAATACAAAAGTGTAATTATATTTTATTTATACCTGTTTGTACTGCTAGAGAGAAGGCAATTTGAATTATTCAACTTTTACTGCACCACATTCATTGACTTTATGTGCACACCAGTGAAAAACCATATTCTAAGAGAAGAAAAATTAAATATGCTAGGCTGAGTCTGACCACAAACCAAAGTGAATCCCATTAGCCAGCTGGACCTCCTAACCGGAACAGTTAATCCTCTCGCATTGGCAACACTTTCTGTATCTGTTGGTGACAGTATAATTTGTGCAGAGAATATCTAAAGGCTGACAGCCTGAGGGGAAGGTGACAAGGGTTGAATTTGCCATTAGCTGCATATGTAATTTGCTAGTCATCATTAAGGTCATAGTCAATGACTGCATATAAATCTCAATATATATAATCTCTTTTAAGTGTGCGCTCATTTTTGGTATAATTTCTGAAGGATTTTAAAATATCTTTCAATTCTGTCACTCATTTTTAATATAATTTTTGATAAAGAATATAGTTCTACTTTATGATGACATAATGTACAATACAGTCTATACACCTATAAAGAATATTAAGAATAAATTTGCTGCTTTTCTGTTTGCATCATACAATAGAAAGTTTTCTTCTATATTGAAAACAAAAAGAGGTGTTCATATATATGAGATTTATCAAGGCAATTAGTTTATATGCAAGTAATACATATTAAAGTGGACATCTTTCTTTAATAATAGAACTTTTAAGGTATTAATATTAGTGCATCATTTGGTTTCTGTTCTAATAAGTGCAAATTAAACACTTGGAGATTTTATTGCTTAGTTGGATAAAACTTAACTCTAATGTTACATGGTATTCTCAAAAGATAAATGTCTACACCATAAGTTTTCCTTGACTTCCAGACTCTTGGCCTGCTGTCCTCCACACACTTACACTTCTAAATCTTTTCTAAGCATCTGCTCCCTGAGCAAAGTAAAAAGTTAACAAAAACTAAACCTAAACCTGTGACTTCCTGTGTGTCCTCAGCATGATTCTAGAAGCATCTGATATCATACAATTCACCCAGCTTACACAGCCTTGCTCGGTAAGACCTGGGCTGCTTCATCTTTTGCCTTGAGAGGGGTTGATTTTACTTCTAGTACTTATATGCAACATCAATTCTTCCACACATAAGGCTTGCTCTTCTCAGAATGTTTTTCACTCTACCTATGTACACCAACATTAAGTTCTCTTCTGTTACAGCCTTTTTATGAGGTGCATGAGGACAGGCACTGTTGTGTTTGCAGCTGTCATATCTAGTTGCCTTTCAAAGAAATATACTGAATAAATATACAAATAAATGGCAGAAAGAAAAGAAAAAAGAAATTGATAAAAAAGAAACATATAAGTTTTTGAATAATTATTCCTTGAAGGTATTTGGATTTTAAGATTTATTTTTATTTTTCTTAAAGAAAATCCAAATTGTGAGTTTAATTTTAATGTGTTTCTTCTTCCTTGGTTTCTGTTAGAAGGAAGGTTACTTGCTTATTCTTTTATGGATAGCCCTGGTCTGAACTGACAGTATATCTATGGAAGTTAGAATGTGCTTTCAATTGATGATTAGGGGCCAGAGATATAGCTCAGTGGGTCAGTGCCTGCCTGGCAAGTGTGAAGTCTTGAGTTCAATTCCTGGTGCCTACAAAAAACAAAAAATCTTTCTCTTGTTCAACTGATAATTATTTACAGTCTTAATTACTGTTTTAGAAAGTTGTAGTAATCAGAGAAAAATAAATTTTATGGATATGTAAGTCTTTATGTGTAATTTTAGAGTTGAACTAGAGGATTCTTTTGTATCTTACATTCTAAGTATCTTATATAATTATGAGAAAAAGAGTATAGATATGAAAAATGGTAGTATTTTCTTTGGTAATATAGTAATCTTTAGTAATGTGGAACTACATAATTTGTAACTGTCTTCATTTGAGGAAAAATCCAATATGCTTGTCAATTTAAATGCACTTAAAAGTAGCCAAAAAACTTCTGTGGCTCCCAAGAAAATCATAACATATTCTCTGTGCTCTGAAAGTCACATTTGTCACTCTTTGGAAAGTCTGATGAAAATGGGCTTTAGTCATACCCCTAAGCAACTGCAGTTTTATCTGTGATTGCAATCTTTTTCTCAGTCTTTAAAGAAATTTTGAAGTGATGAGCGTTTGCATGAATTGAAAAGTGGAGGCATAAAAATGGTCATAAAATAGTGGATGACTTATGGATGGAGACTTTTTCTGGTCCATTGGTCAGGATTAAGACAAACTTATTTTGAAAATACATCTTGAAATTTTTTAAATTAAATTTCTAAATGTAAGTTGGAAAAAGCCCATCAGAAGCAGCGCTGCTTTAAAAATATGGCTGCTTTAAAAATATTCCTGAATTGGCACATTTTGGTGTCAGCATATTTTATAACTACATGTACCTAACATTCATTCATTTATTGATCAACTGATTCAGCATATATTTTCTGTGAACCTACTCTATTCCAGGTACTATGCTAGTTATTTAAATATAGCAATAAATAAGTCAAATATAACCCCTGACTTAATATTTCCTAGTGTTTCAGGCTACAGGGGAAACACAAATGTCTAATTCTTTTACAATTGTTACACAGATATTAATTAATTGAAATTGTACCAGCAAAAGATAAAGATGGAAATATCAAGGATGACTAAAGCTTCTGGTAGGAGCAGGTTTATTGAAATAATAAAAATGAAGGAAGCATATATTTAGGAACAAGGTTGTGTATGATTTCAAGTTAGAACATGTTAAAATGAGATCCCCAGCCAAGTGGAGATCTTGGGCAATTGTTGGAAATGTGCATTTAGAATACAGAGTAGGTGCCTGTGTTGGAAACACAGATTTTTGAACAATTAATGAGTGGGTGACAACTGAGATAATGGACATCATTGGTAGAGGCAATGTCAGAGCAGAAAGTCTAGAGCTAAGAATGGCCACTGTTCCCACACTGTTGTAGTGGTACTTCTTCCCAGGGCACAGAACCGGGAGTATTCTTATCAGCTATCTTGGTGTCTGCCTTTGCCTCTCATCTTCATTTCTCATATTTCTAACTTGTGTGTGATATTTACTTTTATCTGTTCTCTGGCTTCTTTGCCATGTGCTATAATAATTTTCCTGACATGTATTTATAAGCCATTGGCCTTATATTTTATTAAGATAACATATCTCTAGGAAAATGTGATACACTGAATAGACAATAAGAAAGATTGACATCTGTCCTATAATTACCAATTTTAAAATGTTCAATTTTTAAGACTGTTGACTTCTGAGTTAGAATTCTGGGTTCAAATTTTACCTATTTTTCTGACATGGTCATGAAATTGAGACCACAATAAAGGCAGAAAAAAAAAACCTCTAACCTGTTACTCACTAAAAATGGGATTTGTCTTTTCTTTTAAAAATGGATTTAAAAGTGTTTTTTTTTTGTTTTGTTTGTTTGTTTGTTTTGCTAAAGGGTATGACTCTTACTTGGACCTGCAAAAGCCCAAACTAAAAGTAAAGCAAGCTTGACTTTCATGGAATATATATTCTCGGTTCTGCATATAATTGTATTAGTGATTTTAGAAGTGAATATCTAAAAGCTGGGGAAAAAAAAAAAGGTTTACTAGTCCTAACTTTACCTGCCCATCTCATCCTTCAAGATTGAGAACACCTGGGCCGATAAAGCTTCACTGACCTAAATGCATGGTTACCTCATTTTTTAGGATAGCTTCATATGATAAGGTGCCCCAAGTCATGAGAATTTCTATGGAGCTATGATACCAAGAATACTCTAAAATCTGTTTCCTTTATAACTTAGTTCTTTACTACAGATTCAAGGTAAGTTGATAATGGCATAGTAATTGGAAAATATTTTTCTCTGACATTATAACTAATAATTTAAAAATATCTTAACCCTAGTGATGCTCAAAAATATTGGTACGTGTGTTACTGGTCAATTTTGTTTAGCAATATATTTTAATGTAATAAGATTACAAATCTTGAACTATTAATTTTGTTTGAATCATTGACTCATATTAACTTTGAGTATTACTCTCTTAAAGTTAGATATCTTCATCTGCTTTTATCTTTTTCATTTCTTAAAAGATCTTGAGCTATATAACTTGTTTTGAATAACCATTCTTGGTTAGAGTACAAAAGCTACCTCCATTTGCTTTAGGAAGTTAGCTATTAAAAACTAACTCAGGGACAAATTCTAAATTAGTAAAGACTAATTTTAACATTTAAATGAATTACTTGGCATTTTAATCATTTAAATGATATTAAAGAATTGACAGTAAACTGCTTAATGGTACACTTGTGATTAGCATGAAAGTCACTATATTCATATTTATTCCACCCAGAAGGTTAAGATGTATTATTTATGAATTTGATTCATCTGTGCATAAAATATTAAGGCTCAATATATAGGATGATATGTAAAAATGCTGATTTTTTTTCATCTAACAGTAGTAGAAAAACCTCGTGGCAAAAGCATTTCATATTTAAGAGTAGAAATTGTGTTGGATTCATTTATGTACTAGTGCTCAAACTTTAAAGCTAGTTTTGTCAGATTCCTGAAATATGAGACAAAGATGAATATACTTTGAGAGAAAAACCAACCTAGGGGAAGGGTTAGAATTTCTACTTTAAATGTACAACTATGCTAAAAGGTAAATTAAAGGATGTGTCTCATAAAAGTTATTCACAGAAGTCACAATTAACCCTTGGTTATGTAGAAGTGTATCAATAGCTTTGTAAGTTAACTATAGTTAAATATAAGAACATATTATTTTTACAAAGTGACCAAGTAGTTAAATAACAAGTACTTTTAAGAAACTCTTTATTGATAGTATCTGCAGGAACACTATATTATATACCTGCAACATGGATCCATCTTTTCTTTGCACTCAGATTTTTAGCTCAGTGAAAGCATTCTCTCTCAATGCAATAGTCCTTCAGTATGGAGTATTTGGCGATAAGAAAAGTGAGTGAGTGAAGAAAAGAAAAAGCAGAAACCCTTAAGTTTTATGGAAGCTACATCTCTGCCTAATTCATTCCTCATCTAGCATTTAGTTAGACAGTGATAAGGAAGCACACCTTATACAAATGCAAGTAGTTTGTTTTACACAAATACCACAATTTCCCAGAGGACAGGGTATGATGGTTACAGAGAGATATCCAATTTCAGGGATGTGGTACTACCCCAAGAAGTAAGTATAAGAATAAAAGTTTAATTCTGGAGAACTATTTTTGTCCTTCAGCTATTACCTTAGGAACAAATTTACATTTTTAAACAATGTAATTTACTTCTTTCCTACCTCACATCTAAACCATTAGCAAATCAATCCACATTAGCTTCAAAACTTACCTAATTTTTCCCCCTGGATTAGAGCAAAAGCCTCTAATCAGATCAACTGCTGTCAGTCTCATTCTCTAAAGTCTGTGCTCCATAGAGGGGGGAAACTAGACACAAGTGTTATGATATCAAGGCTGTGAACACACTCAGGAGAAAATCTACTCCATTCACCCATTAAGTCTTCAAACACTTAAACCTCCTCTAGTGTTGAACCTGGGCAGTTGCCTGCCCTTCTGCTTAAGGGGATTCCCCCAGAGGTTCACCTGGCTCACATATCATTTACTCAAATTGCTGCTCAGATCTTCCTTCTCCAGGTAGGTGTTTCTGTACATTCTACCCAAGGCAGTGTCCCTCCATTAGTAAGTAGCCTTTTATTCTACTTCTCTTCACAATGTTGTCCTCCATTTGGCACATATGTTCCTCAGTTTCTTTGTGTCTATTTCCTCCTACTTGATTAGGATCTCTCTGGAAAGAAAACAGATGACTCTCTATCTGCTCTTTTCTCCATTAGATCCCTGCAGCTAAACCAGTGCTTACAGTGGGGTAAAGATTCAACAAATACTGGTTTGCAAAAGTACTAAATTAATATGTGTGGAATTATATGTATTATAATACTAGATGATGTTTCAATAAATTCATTTAATATTACATTATCACTAATTCATTTTGTTTTTATTTTTTGTGAAAAAGATTTTTTTGCCCAGTGTTCGTTTTTTCCTTAGTGTTTGCAGCACATGATGATTTCTTGTGTGCAGTTGGTAAATGTACACAACACATCCTAATTTCCTCATTCCCTTCTCATACCTTTAATCTTTCCTTCCTCCATCCCTTGGACCTCTTTCTATTTACAAAACATCTATCTCTCTATTTCCTGTTACCTATCTTTTATTTTGTTTTTTATTTATAATTTTATTTTCTTGTGTAAGAGAAACTATGAGATATTTAAGCTTGACATTATGATCTTAAGGTGCATATATTTTCTACAAATGACTCTGGTTTATCCCTCTTTAGGACTGAATAGGGCTCCATTGTGTATAAATACATTTTTAGTCCACTCATCTGTTGATGGAACCATACATCTGGTTCCAAGACACAGCTAAAAAGAATTGTGCTGCTATACACATAAGTATACATGTTCATTTTAAACAGTAATTTTGGGATATGTATTGCTTAATTTCTCCCTTATTATCTGTTTCATATAGGATCAATCACATTTATAAAGAATTATGTAAGAAAAAAGTTTAAGTTGTCACTTTCAGTCTTATGACTTTATGAACAAATCTACAAAGTACATTTGAAAATAAATCTTGTCTTCATATTGCCCCAAGTGTTCTTAAATTCTAGTTTTTTCTTTCCTATAATTTATGGCTTTTTAATTATAGGTAATCCGGTATTGAAAAGTCAGATTTATCTATGGATTATGATTCTTCTGCTGAGTCACATGTCTTTTTATTGCACCCTCCCTTTCTGACTACATTAATCCAGTTGAACTCTTTTGATTGATTAAAATCCTGTGAAACGCAGAATTAAAGAAACAGAGTCACTATTTATTGACACTATTTATTGACAGTTCAAATGGAATCAGATGAAGCAACTGCCATCCTCTTTGACTGTCAATGATGGTGTACCCTGGATGACTTCCCTGGAGAGCAGCTTGTCAGTTCACACAAAACTCTTAGATTATCATATTGTTTGATACAGAAATTCTGATGTAAAGTGAATATTGGACATGGAAGCCAAAGATGTATATATATGAGTATTTACATCTTAAATGGTATATTATACTGAATAAAAACATTTAAACATAGAGTATTGGTTAACTAAGTAATTGTAGATGCATAAGAGGAGATATAGTCATTCAGTTTTGCTGTTTTATAAGAGAAAATAAACCTTAATGTAAGTGAAAATATACAAAACTGACTAGATGAGCCAGTAATAAATATATCAGCACTCAAAGTAAAATTACTTTCATTTTGTAAAAGAAAAAAGACATCAGAACGTTAACATTATTATGCAGGATTCCTATATGCCTAATTTAGGCAGCATAATAATCAGAACTCTCATGACAATCTTTAGGCATAAACATACTAAAGATGAGAAGTGATTTCATCTAGCCTGACCTAGAGACAAGATTTGGAAATAATCAACTTAATCTTTAGCTTCTTTCCATCTATCTTTAAGTATCTTTTCTAGTGTCCTTTTTTTCTCATTCTGCAGAAGCAGTTTTCACAGCAAGAATCAGTCTCTTAGATATTTGTCTAAAGTTGTTTTCTTTGTTGTTGTTGTTGTTACTATATAGATACTGATCCCAAATCAAGATGAAGTCATATTCATATTTTATTCATTCTAAGTTGCTTTAAATTGCTTTTTTAGGAAATGCAGAATTCTAAAGCATAATTGCTTTAGAAAGTATTTTTGAGTAATTAATCTTGGACAACTTAGTAGGAACTCTTTTGTTGTCTGATTACTGGTAAAGTGAAGTTGTACTTTTCAAGTAGTAATTTACATGTAAATAGCAATCACTAAACAGCAAGAAGAACATAACAATAATTGTGCAGCTGTTTGCATACCATTTTCTTCTTAGAGACCCTCAAGGAGAAACATAAAGGAATAATCATGAACAAATTAATCTTTGTTATTTTGCCATAGTAATACTGTATGTGTTACTAGATAACCTGTTTCTGGGTTAGAACAGAACAATACTGCGTTAGTGCTACTGTATAGTTCTCTTTTTTTTTTTTAATCGGTACCAGGGATTGAACTCACGACCGCATGCTTGCAAGGCAGGCGCTTATGCCGCTGAGCTAAATCCCCAGCCCCTACTGTATAGTTCTTAACCAACTCAGATAAGGGACTAAGCTCTTGAGAGAGTGCTATGCCTCTTGGATTTCACAAGAGGCCATCCTGGAGACCTACTTAAAGTGTTTCTTAGGGTTGGGGGCAAAATGCAGAGAATGTCTGGAATCATTTTTTGGAATGAGACTATTTTTATTCATTAAGTTTATTGGTATATTTTAGGTAAATGTAATGATCATGTTCATCACATGGAACTTGCACCTGTAAATGATACACCCCAATTCTTATTTATTCCCCATTTCCCTACCATCCCTTTAGCTCTTCCCCTTCTTATTTATAGAAGCTTTATTTCTAGTTTATCTTTATTTACTCATTTTTTTCCTTCTTTTTTCCCCTCCCTTCCCTTTGGACCTTCCCATTTAAACATTTTCTTCCTATTTCCCTAAATCTGTTATAAATTTTAGTTCTTATTTATTTCTCATACTAGAGAAATAATGTGCTATTTATACATGTGTGCTTGAATTATTTACTTAAGAGTATGGTTTCTAGGTGCATCCATTAACCTAAAAATGTCTCAAATTTATTCTTCTTTATGGCTGAATAGTACACCATTGCAAAAAGAAATCACATCTTTATGCATTTATCAACCGATAGTCATTGTACTGTTTCCAGTATTTAGCTATTACAAATTATGCTGCTATGAATATAAGTGCTCATATATCCCTGTGGTACAACACTTTCAATTCTCTTGGGAAGACACCAAGAAGGGATATAGTGGGTCAAAGGGAACCCCTCATCCTAGCTTTTTGAGGAGTCTTCACACTGATCTCCATAGCTGTTGCACCAGTCTCTACTCCAAGTAATAGTGGAGAAGGGTTCCTTTTACCACACAGACTTATCAGTATTTGTTATTGATTGGTTTCTTGAAAATAGCCATTCTTTCTGGAGTGAGATGGCATCTCAGGGTTGTTTTAATTAACATCTCACAAATGGCCAGTGACACTGAACATATTTTCATATATTTATTTGCCAGTTTTATTTATTCATCTGAAAAGTATGTGTTCATCTCAGATGTCCATTTTTTATTGGATCTTTAAATTTTGGGTGTTTTGTTCTTTTCAGTTCTTTATATATTCTAAGTATCAGTGTTGTGTCTGAGGTTCAGTTAGCAATATTTTACCCAATATGTGGGTTATATCTATTCTATTGGTGATTTCTTTTACTGAGCAGAATTTTTTTTAAGTTAACAAGATCAGATCCTAGTTGTTGAGTCTTTGTAATATTTTCTGTGCAACTGGAATTTTGTTCATAAAGTCCTTGCCTGCACCTATGTCTTTAAGAATTCTAATTTTCCCTCTTTCAGCAGATTTACTGTTTCTGTTTTAATATTTAGATCTATGATCCACTTAGATTTTAGTGTAGAGCATGATGAGAAACATCAGTCTAATTTTAGTCTTTGCATGTAGAAAGCCAGTTTTTTTTTATTTAAAGAGGAAAAAAGCAAAACAGAAAAAGGGGTAGAAACAATACAGAATTTCAGAAAAAAAGTAAACAGTAAAAAATTACTAGTTGATAAATTACATATTGTCTTCTTAGACACAGTTGTTCAAGTTACAAAATTAAAGCATTATAGAGTGGACATTCAAACAGTGAGGCTTCAAAGAAGTTCAATGATCCAATAACAACTTAGCAACATGGTTATCAATCCTACATACTTAAACATAAATGCAGTTATATCCTTCAGAGCACTTTCTGTTCCTCCTTTTACTTTTTTTTATTTAAAGAGAAACAAAAGCATGTAAAGGATAGAGATAATACTGAATTCCAAAAAAAGATAAACAATAAGAAATCACTAGTTAATAAATTACATATTGTGCTCTTAGAAATACTTGTTCAAGTTACAAAATTAAAGAATACAAAGTAGATAGTCAAACAGTGAGAGTGTAGACAGCTATGTATGCATGAATCTCTACATGTATTTCTATCCTTTCTGTATTAGAGGTAAAACCAAAACTTAGCAAGACAAAACAAAACAAATTCCTATAAAAACATGAAACCAAAAAGTCATATAAAACCACAGTACAAGGTGATCTACAATGATTACTGTGTCGTTTCTTATTATCTTCAATAGAAGTCTATATCATCAGGCATAATTGAATATAGCAGTATAATTGAGTATAGCAGTAAATAACAATATTGTAAAAATAAAACATTGTAGACAGTATAAAACTTCAAAGGCAGGTAATAATCAAATCATAGTGGATATTCTAGTGGATCTGATCATCTTAAGTGCAGTTGCCTATACTCTCAGACTTGATACTATCAATCATAACAGCTTTGAATAAAATCTTTCAATACAAAACAGCAATCTAACAAACCAGATTCAATTACGATCAGTCATGGTAAAACAGTGTAGGTTTTACAGAGCTTTAGATTAAGTTAATAGGAAATTAAGGATGATTACTATACTATATCCTGTTATTTTTGGGATTACTGTCTGTGCCCTCAAATCTAGTACAGGTAGAATGACTGGAACAGAATATGATACATCTAAGCAGAGTAGTGTAAGTAATGTGGGTTTTAAATCCTGGTACACTATTAACAATATAGTGTACAAGGCCATCTATGTTAGAGATTCTAGTTATGCTTCTCTGCCTCATTTCTGCTATGTTATTTTTCTGCCTTTGTTTGTCTAGTTTTCTCTTTCATTCTACTTCCTGCCCCACTCACTGAGGCCTTTCTGCCACTGTTCCTAAAATTCTGGTATTTTTTTTTCTCTCTCTCTCTAGAATGTCCTTCAGTATTCTCTGTAGGGTTGGATTGGTGGTCACAAACTCGCCCAGTTCCTCTTTGTAATGGAAGCATCTTATTTCTCCATTAATTTCTAGTGACAGTGTTGCAGGGTACATCAACCTGGGCTGGAGGTTATTTTCTTTCAGGGCTTGGAATATTTCACTCCAAGCTCTTCTTGATCTGATGATCTGTGTTGAGAAGTCAGCCGTGATTCTGACGGGCTTTCTTTTATAGGTAATCTGTTTCTTTTCTCTGATGGCTTTTAATATTCTGTTTTTATATTGAATTTCTGGTATCTTGACTATTATATGTCTGGGTATAGATCTGTTTTGGTTGTAGGTGGCTGGAGTTCTGTATGCCTCACATAACTGAATGTCATTTTCTTTTCCCATGCTTGGGAAGTTTTCCTTAATTATTTCTGTGAGTAGCCTCTGAAATTCACCTGTATGTGTTCCTGCTTTTTTGTTCACATTTCTTATTCATAAATTGTAGATTCTCTTGTTATCTTCTAGCCTTTGTATTGTTACCGCCTTTTTCCTTGTTGTTTTTAAGAGATCTTTCTTTTCATGATCACATATTGCAAACTTGTCTTCAAGTTTTGATAGTCTATCCTTAGTTTCTTTTAAGGAGTTTTGCCAGCTTTCAATGGAGTTTTTAATTTCCTGGTAGTCTCTTTGAATCTGCTTCATACATTCTATATTTTCTCTATATTCTTTATTGAATGTTTCTCTCCTTTTTTTTGTGTTCCTCCCTTCTCCCATCTGTATCATCCTGAGAGATGCTTCCTGAGAGCATTTCTTTTATTATTTTACTCATATCTTGCTTTACCTAATTTAATATTTCAGTTTTGAGCTCGTCTACAAGGTCCTGAAGATATCTCTTAATGTCCATTGAAGCCATATCTGATGTTGTGTGTTTGCCGCCCTCAGGCTCCCTTGTTTTTCCTTCTCCTGGATCAGTGTTCTCAGGGTTCTGGGCTGGGGGCCTCCTCCTGCCTCTCTCTCCTGTTATGGCCCTGGCTTCCTCCACACAGGTTACAGTGCAGGTCCCAGCCACCTTCCCTGTTGGCCACGTTTCCTCCAAAGTATGCTGGTGAGGGCCCTCCGCCCTCTCCTGCCTGCTCTTGTCACCGAGGTGTAAGCATCAGCTGCGTTTGCCTGCCCCTACTCACTAGGCCAGCCAAACTTCAGGGGCCTTCACTCAGTTAGTGAGTGCTAGGCACAGGTAATTGATTTGAGACAGCTCATTGGGTCCTGGCCAGGGGCATGGCCCAGTCCAAGCAAATCCCAAGAATCTGCTCTGAAGGAGGGAGCAACCAACTGAAGTCACTGTCGCTCCCAGTTCAGGCTCCTCCTGCCAGGTTCCAACATGTCATCCATTTGGTCGCACCCTTCCTGTGGCAGGGGGTCTCATTCCCAGCACTGACCATGGATTAATGAAGGTCCCTTCACCGGCTCTGCTCTCCGTTGGGCTCACCAACCCCGGACTTCAGCACTGCTGTGCTTTCTGTGAGTGGTGGCAGGAATGAGTTTGGGCAGCTCTGCCTGCTGGAGTGGATTCAAGCTGGTGCAAACTTGGCAGGTCACCACCAAAAACACTGTGTCCCATAATTTTTAGCTGTCTCAGTTGTAGTCCTGAAGTATTTGACTAGATTTTTTATGTTTTAATTTCTTCCTGTGTCAAGAGGATCCATCTCCCTCTGTCTGGGTCTCTCCAGGGTGTTTTATTCTGACAAATGAGTTGTTTCTCCTGGTAGGCTTTGTATTTTGTTGCTCCCTGATCAGCCATCTTATCTTCTGAAAACCAGTTTTTTCAGCACCATTTGTTAAGGAGGGTGTTTGACCCCTTGTTGAAGATAAGGTGTCTTGAGAGTGTGCTTGGAGTTGTTTCTTTATCTTCTAATCTGTTCTTTTGATCCTCAAGTCTGTTTATTTCCAGCACAATGCTGTTTTACCACAGTAGCTCTGTAGTATAATTTCAAATCAGGGATTGTGATGCCCCCTGCCTTGCCTTTGGTGCCCAGAATTGATATTGATATTTTATGTCTCTTTTAGTAATGTTTTCTCTAGTTCTGTGAGGTATACTAATGGTATCTTAATCGAGGTTGCATTAAATTTGTGTAACAGGTTAGGGAGTATGGCCACTTTTACCATATTGGTTCTTGCTACCCAAGAACAAGAGATATCTTTCAGTTACTTGATATCCTTTCTGATCTCGTTTTTTCAGAGTATAATACTGTAGTTTTTAAGTAAAGATCTTTACTTCATTTGTTAGTTTAATACATATTTTATTTTTTGATGCATGTGAAAGGGGTGGTTTCCCTAATTTCTGTTTCAGTATGTTTGCTAATTTTGTACAGGCATACTATTGATTTTTTGAGTGTTGGTTATGTGCACAAGTATGTGACTGAATTTAGTTAACAGAGCTATACATCTTTTGGTAGAGTTTTTTGGACTCTTCTATGCAGAGTATCATGTCACCTGCAAATAATGATTGTTTAAATTTTTCCTTTTCTATCTTTACTCCTTTTATTTCTTTCTCTTGTTCTTGCTCTGACTAATGTTTCCAGAGATATATTGAATAGGAGTGGTGATAGTGGCCATTTTTGTCTTTTTTCTGATTTTAGAGTGAAAAATTTCATTTTTTGTCCATTTTAATTTTGGCTGTTGGTTTTGTCCATATGATATTGGCTGTTGGTTTGTCATAGATGGCTTTTATCAGATTGAGATTGAGATGAGGTTGAGATTGAGATTGAGATAAAGACAAAGACTGTTTATTCCTATTTTCTGGAGAGTTTTTAATCATGAATGGGTGTTAGCCTTTGTCAAATGTCTTTTCTGTGTCTACTGAGATGACCATGTGATTATTTATTGATTTGCATGTGTTGAACCATGCATATATCTCAAGGATAAAGCCTACTTAGTCATGGTGTATGATCTTCTTAATGATTTGTTGCATTCTGTTTTTTTGTATCTTACTAAGGATTTTTGCATTTATGATCATAAGGGAGATTGTCCTGTAGTTTGCTTTTTGGTTGAATCCTTCTCTGGTTTTGGTATCAGGGTAATACTCGCTTTCAGGAATGACTATGGTAGTCTTGCTTCCTTTTCAATCTCATTAAAAAGTTTGAAGTGTGTGTAATGACATTAGATTTTTCTCTAAATTTCTTGTAGAATTCAGCAGTGAATCTACTGGAACCTGAGCTTTTCTTTGTTCCTAGGTTTTTAATTACTTCTTCAATCTCATTGACTGATATTAGTATATTTGGAAATTTTATATCTTCTTGACTCAGCTCTGATAATTCCTGTGTATCTAGGAATCTGTCCATTTCTTCTGTGATGTCCAATCTTATATGAATAAAGAATCTCAAAATAGTATTGAACTTCTGGATTCCTGCAGGATAAAATGTGATTTCACTCTTTCATTCCTAATTCCATGACTTTGAGTCTTTTCTTTCTTTCATTCTTATTTTTTTTATAAGATCATATAAAGGTGTCTCAATTTTAGTTAGTCTTTTAAAGAAGTATTGTTTTCTTAGCTTAATTGCTAATTAATTTATGCTCTGTGCTTCATAATTTCCTCCTTAAAATAAACCTTCAACCATTCCTCTTTTTCTAGAAGTTTGAGGTTCAACATTAGATTGCTCATTTTCACTTTATGTTTACCTGATGTAAGAATTCATTGACATAAAATTCCCTCATAGGACTGCTCTCATTGTGTTCCATAAATTCTGGTGTGTTGTATCGGCATTATCATTTAACTTAAGATACTGTTCACTTTCTTTAATTTCATCTTTCACTCACTGGCTATTCAAAAGGATGTTATTTAAGTTTCTTGTGTTTATGTAGTTTTTGTGTTTTT
Organism: Hydrochoerus hydrochaeris; assembly: GCA_004027455.1. Taxonomy (NCBI): domain Eukaryota; kingdom Metazoa; phylum Chordata; class Mammalia; order Rodentia; family Hydrochaeridae; genus Hydrochoerus; species Hydrochoerus hydrochaeris. Next base: position 199,888 of record PVLA01001559.1, on the reverse strand, counting down.
TTTTGCCATTGATTTCCAAATTCATTGCACTATAGTTTGATAATATAAATGGGATAATTTCAATTTCTTTGCATTTACTTAAGCATGTTATATGTGTATATTTTGGAGAACATCCCATGCACAGGTAAGAAGAATGTGTATTATGATATTATGGGGTGGAACATTCTGTAGACATATTAAATCCTTTTGTTCACAGGTTTGGTGTCAATATTTCTTTATTAATTTTTTATGTCTATTTGGTCTGTCAATTTGTGAGAGTGGGGTATCAAAGTGTTTGATACTATCTTTGGTAGTGTTCACTTGATTTTTCATGTCTATTAATAATTGTTTTACAAAGTTGAATGTCCTGGTATTTGGTGCATATATATTTGTGTTTTTTATCTCTTCTTTTTGTAGTTTTTCCTTAACAAGTATGAAGTGACCGTATTTGTCTCTTTTGTTTAGTTGTGGCTTGAAATACACTTAATCTTCAAATAGATTAACTATCCCTACTTTTTTCCAGGTTCCTGAAATACAGAGTATAGTTTTCTAACCTTTGACTTTGTCTATAAACTTCATTTCTGAGTTAAATGTGTTGCCTGTATGTAGCATATTGTTCAATCTTTTTTATTAATGCATTCTTCCAGTCTATTTCTTTTGATTGATTAATTGAGACCACTTACATTGATGGTTATAAATGACATGTATTGGCTTATTCTTGTCATATTATTTTTCTATTGTTAGTTTCATGCCTTTCCCTTCCGTTTAACTGCTTTCTCTTCCTTGGTGGCTTTTTAAAAAGAGATTAAAAACTTACACACCTACATAGTTAATATAGAATATTTTTGTGGTTTATGAAATGGAGATTTCAAATGCCAGCCACAGGATTTCAAATTTTTACTAGATGAAAAATGTAGTTTGAAAAATACAAAGAACACTTTGCAAATAATGCTTTTCAGTTACTATTTCCATATTTATTTTATAATTTTTAAAGTAGAAATGTCTAACAATATATTTAATAAGCATTTTAAAATTAAATGACTATTCTTGAAGAGAAAAGACACATCCTCTCCATTAAAATGGCTTATTGTATTCAAAAGTCTTTGAATGGCCAATTTTGTCAACCTTGTGTGGTCAAGTAATTGGGCAGGTCATAAAATATGACATTAATACAATATCCATTTCCAAAATTATAAAGATGTATTGGTTAAAATTCAAACTAATTATAAATCCCATTAAAGCAGCCCAGCTGAAGACAATAGATAAGTCTAAAATGTTGTCTGGCTTCAAAAAAATTCCTTGTCATTGGATAAATTGCAACCAGTCATTTATTATTGACTCATAGGGTCACTTCTGTTTTTCAATGATTTTGTAAAATTTTTATAATCAAATGAGAGGCAGACATGGTAAAAAACTTTAATCCATAAACAGCATTGTGTTTATACTGGCCTTTTGCATCTTTGTTTGTCCTGATTACAAGAAATTCAGAATCACAGAAAAAAGTAAAGGGCTTTTTATACTGCTACAGTGAGCAGTGGTCTGGGGCAATGGAAGCAAAAGAATTTCCTGTATCTTCCCCCAAAGTCTAGATGTGGAAATATTATTATTTAAAATGATTTACAGTCATTCTTTTACAATTATATGATCTATTCAAATGTAACACAAATTTGAAGGTAAATGCCATATTTATCTCTGGCTATAGCTTTGACATATTGGATATTATTTTCAGTTTTGACAAACCTCCGTATGTTAATTATTACATGTCTATTATATGCATGGGGAATTAGAAACTGAAGTTTAATAAATGGGGTAAAATTTCCTTGATCATAATGAATTTACGGTAAGATTTCATTGCAATGCCCAAATCAATACCACGGACCAAGTCAGTTTCTAGTATGTAGACTACTGATGAATTATATGTTCATTCTTGAGCCCAGAAGTACTCTGTCCAACTGATTCATTCATTCCCTTACTCAAGTGAATACTATTCACTTGTTGAATGCCTAACACAGTACATGTTCTTTTAGAAACATTATAGTATTTGAAATATAACACTTGGCATATTGAAATGAGAATTCTTTAATAAAATATGTCCTATAGAAGTTAGTGTACCGATTTTTTTTTAACTAACTTTAGATTTCCAGGTGCTTTTACATCCTATTATCTCAATCCTAATAATCATGGAGCACATTTGTACTCAGCACAAAGAGATTTTCAGGTAGTAGAGAAAATTTTAGTAGCATGAGATAGAGATAGTGACCCTGGGACAAAGGAATTAGCATTTCTTGAGCACATGATTGTTACATGGTAGATACCATATATTCATGTGATAGTCTCAGAAACAGTATTTTAGAAAAGATATTATCAGGCTAGGAGTCTTACTTATGTTTAACATTTTGTTATTTTTCTTCTTAAAGTAGAATTTGGTCACATATCATATCTTATGATAACCAGAATCATAAAGGAGTAGTTTTTGGAAAGAGCATTTTATAGAGAGGAATGGAAGTTTAGGAAAGTAACTTAAGGTCAAAAAGCAGGTCAGTGCTCAAGCTAGAAGAGATACTAAAACTCAGATCTTGGAAACCTATCTAAGTATGTTTTTAAGTAATGGTGCCCAGTGACTTTAATGCACACACCATTCTCTTATTTGAAATCTACTGTCTTTTTAGAAATAAGTTCTCATCTTTAAAAAAAAATCAAACATTTATCTCAGTATTTGTTTGCTTCTTTAGCCTTCTGAATATAACCACTGCCAAGTAAGTAGCACTGGCCATGTGATGCTGGTGGCCACATTTTCTGGCTGGAGAAGATCCAGGGAACCTGTGAGTTTCTTCACCTGCAGTCTGTGATGTGCTTTCAAGACAGGCAATTCAATTTGCACTATCAGCCCTAAAGAGCTCCTTAGAAGATGTTCCCTAGTATTTCATTTGATTTCCTCCGTGCCAATGCTTTAGAACATACTCCTCAAAGCCCTCCCCCACAAAACATTTCTCTCAAGATTTCTGGTTGCTTTTCTTCAAAGTTAGCTTATTTCTTATGTTTTACTTTTTATCAAACATTCAAACTTGCAACTAGAAATGTGAAAAATCTTCATAAAAGCATGTTGCACAAGGATGACAACAGTCAGTGATAACATATTAAGAATAATAAAAAATATAGGAATCCTATTGCCATTATATTAAAGTACAATTGTAATAGGTAAATGATACCTCAATCTCCTTCAGAAAAAACTATTTTTAACATTTCTTGAAAAGAGCAAGTAAATAAAGAAAGTGGATTTCCACTCTTCTTAGGTGATCAAATTTTGAAACAATTTTTGTTTCTTTTTTTCAATTACTTGTGATAGTCAAAAGACTTGCCACTAGGAGAAGAATGCATTATGTTTGTACTCTTCTGAGACCATTTTATAACCAAAGAATGTTCTATTATACTAGATAGAACCCTGCTCATGGTTTAAGAGTGTTTTACAAATTTGCAGTTATACAACATAAATATAGAGATGTCTTTCTTTCACTTTACTGTTAATTAATACCTTTGCATTTGTTCTCAGCAAGGTAAAACACGATATGTGCTTTTTTAATGGAAAACTTCTGATTTTAGAACAAATTATGGATGAATTCTACTTATTTAAGAGTCAAAGGAAGTGAGGCTTCTACCTCTTTATAATATTGTGTAAAGATGATATCCAGTTATTTTATAAATAAAAATTTTATCTTAGATATTCAACAAGGAAAAATCTTCCAATTCCACCAAATTTATATTTTCAAAATCATACATTATGATTCAGTTAAAATTAAATTTATTTAAAAATATTAGTCCTTTACCAAAATATTTTTGATGTAATCTGAGACTGTGGTTTTTCTTTTCTCTTTTCAAATTTTGGAACTCTTGGTAGAACGAACAAGAGAGAGGCATCTTATTTCCTATTTCACTGTCTTCAACTGCTCTGTTACATTTATATATGCTGGAAATCTCCATGTGTTATTCTGCCATATCATTACAGGATACAGCATGCTTTAGAACATACTTCTCAAAACCCTCCCCCACACTTCTCTGTTTCAAGATTTCTGGTTGCTCTTTATTATATATATATATATATACCCTTACTTTTTCATTAGATTTATAAGTTGATGAGAATAAAGACTGTAATTGCAGCATATGAAAATAATCCAGGCTATTTTGATAATAATCTAACTGGAATTTCTAGACTGAAAGTTTTAGAAGCAACCAGGATTATGTCACATTAATTGGAGCTTTCCTCCTAACTGTAAATCCATAAAAAATTCACCTGGTCCTGCTGAGATATTACCAGTGGAGGAGTTGTTCCTAGCTAAAATACTAGTGGCAGAGGAATATCATATAAATACTTGATGGAGATGTAGCATTCAATATACACAATGCATGTTACTAATGCTGTCTAGTAATGGTGGGTGGAGTTAGGTAATGCTTGGAAAGTGAGACAAATGAGATAAAAGGTAGGCAGTCCTTATCTGTCTTTATAAAGTCATAATAGCATTAATATCTACTTTATAGAAGTTAGGGTTCAATCAATTTATAAAGCACTAATCATAGTAGCTGGCACCTGGTAAATGCTCATTATGCATTTGTTGAATGAACGTAGGAGGTGACATATGAACAATCTAGAAGGGGGAGAAAAAATTTGTTTGATGGATGAAAGACAGATAGCTTTCTAAATGTTTTAGAACACAGATTTTTTGCAAGAATTGAGAAATTATGTACAAAAGAAAGGAACTGACATAAGAAGCTCAAGCTTTGAATAACCTTTTATACACTTGCACGAATTGTTTTAAACAGTAAGTCTTGGGAGCCACTGAAGTTTGCTAATAATGTGAAATTCAAGTCAAACTGTAAAGCAGATAACATAAAAAATTGTAATATCAGAGAAATCTTAAAACATAAAGTTATTTAAGATTATGATTAATGCAAATGTCTTAAGTGTCTTCCTGCCACAATTTTGATTGTTATTTAAAACTGATAACTTGAAATGTGATCTAAATATAGATAAATAAAATTGGACTGATATCAGTAAAGGTGTAACATTAATGATTATAAACAGCATTAATAAATAGCATTAATGATTATAAATTGCCAAAGTCTTCTGAGTTTACTCACAGAAATGAGGAAAGAAACTATCTGAATTTTGTTTCCAATAAAATTTTGCTTATATCACAAAGATAGCAATGCCTATTTTTGGCACAGTACAATGAAACACAAGTAATAGTATTTAATTAAAATTTCTGAAATATGAAAGCTTGAATGGATAACAAAAGATCACTCTTTACTATATTCTGCCCAATTAGTGATAGAATAGGGTTGGTATTTATGTGAACTGCAGTTATAAATATATCAAGAACATACATATTCAGGATAGATATACAGTTAAATGTGAGGACCCAAAATGACTCTACTCAAAAATTTGAGACTTATTTAAATGGTAAGTTTCAGAAATCTGCTTCTGCTTCTGAGACACTCACATAGTGATACAATGTTAAGCATATGTTAAAAGGCAAAATCATTCAAATTTTACACATATGGAGACTGGATTTATACAAAAGCAAAACCTAGGAAACAAAAATTTTATGAGTTGCTTACAAGTCATTAAGGCATTTATAATGATGTCATATTTGTAGGAAATTATACTAAGAACTATAGAAATATATTTCGTTGGTAGATTTTGATTAAAAATGAGGAAAGAAGTGTATAAAATAGTGCTCACAGTGTGAAATCTTTCCTAATACAATTTTAGGAGACACAGGACATTTAATACTGTTATTTGCAATGGAGTACTTTTCCATTTACAAAATCTCTTTTTATTATGCCCTCATCCCCTTTAGTACCTTTTATGCAGTCCTGTGTACCTCAGTGATAAAGTTTTAGCGTTGATACCTTCTGAACTTGTGATTTGAAACTACAACTTTAGACTCAGGTAATAAAAGGTAGCAGTGTAAGTGCCTGCCTGTCAAGTGCAAGGTCATGAGTTCAATCACAGGTACCAAAAATTTTTTTAAAAAAATAAACATAAAAATAAAAGGTATAAACTTCACTTTCAATATAACAGATACTAACTACATTTTGGAATTTAAATAACAGTTAATGAAAAATTTAAAAAAAACCAATTATTCACTTCTTCAGGGAAATTAACCCAAGACTAAGTGCTCAGTGGTAGGGCTACTGTACTGTATAGTACAGTTCTGTACTGTACTGTATAGACTGTGTCTTTGATCACAGTAGTATGTGTGGCACAGCACTGAAGAGGATCAAATTGGATTCTGATAATGAAATTCCAAACAAAACCTAATAAAAATATAGTCGTCTATATTTTCCCCAAGTTATTAGCTTGGAAATAATAAAAAGGATACATTTAAACATGTTTGATGAATGGATATGTAGAAAATCATATTTTGATCATCCTTTCTTTTTGATAGATATAGCTTCTGAACTTTGCTGTCCTCTTAATTGTTTAGTGAAACATTCTTTTTTTCTCTAATTACACAATTTTATACTCAGTGTAAAGTCATGTCATAACTGTAAGTTTGAAACTGTCACTTCTTTGTCATCTTTAGATTTGTGTCATTCAATCAATCTCACAATGAGAAGAATGGTTACAAGAGAGAAAAAAGTACCCTGATTGCTCTCTATTCTGTCATATTTTTACTACTCTAGTCATGAGGAATGAACATGTGATTGCTTAAGCTTCACAGTGCTTTACAAAGAAGTGAATTGTGCCAAGTATCCTACCATATATCTAAGTATTGTATTACAAAATTACAGTTATAATATTAGACCAAATTAGAATAAACTAAAACAATGCAGAGATGCTTGCTGTATTAATTTTGTCTGATAATTTATATTACTGAATCATGTTTTAAAATGGAATTACTCAGGTAGGGATGATCATATGCACATGTAATCCAAATACTTGGGAGTCTGAGGCATAAATCTGAGACCAGCCTGGTCTACATTGTAAGACTCTGTCACACGCAAAACAAATAAGCAAAAAAAAAAAAATAGAATTTCTTTGCCAATATCAGTGTGTATAGAATCAGTTTTTATGTACCGGAAAGCAATAGCTAAATTTGCTTTTTAAAAACCACAAAAAGCTTTTCACACTTTACTCCTGGATAGATTTACTGAATATCCACTGACCGTTCCATTTATTTCTGTGTTCAAACTCATGACTTAGTCAGTTTTGGTGGCAAATGGAAAGAGAACGTGACAAAGCAGTCAGGCTATTAAAACACCCTCCCAGAAGTGACACGGGCAACTTCCTTATATTTTATTGGGAAGTAACTCACACAGCTGCTGCTAATTTTAAATCAGCAAAGTTCTAGTCTACACATTAAGAGAAAGATAAAGTCAAAATGTTTACAAATACTTAAAATGAGTATTACTGAGGGAAAAGAAGCACTTTAGGAAGTGTATTTCTATACACCTTTTTAGAAAACAGAGTTAATAAATTTTTCAATTTGCCAGGGAGAGAAAGATAACAACATTATGATTCCACTTAAGTTTTTAAATTCATCAAATATATAAACAAAACTAAGAATTGATGGGAAGTTATTGATCAATAGGCAAAAATTTCAGTTAAATAAGACAAATAATGTCTAGAGATTTGCTGTATAGTACTATAGCTCTAGTCAACAATAATGAATTATCCACTTAAATCTTTTAAAAGTTGCTTTCTAAAGGTTCTTATTACAATAAAATGCAAAAGAAAACTAAACTACTCAATACATAAGCAAAAAGCACTGCAAAGAAGAAAACGATAATAAAATAACATTATAGGTGATAAACAAAGATATATTTTCCGCTTTTGTTAGAGAGGGAATAATAGAATGATTTTGAGAATGTTAAACTCTTTTTGACTATGAACCAAACCTTTAATTCTAAACACTGCTTCAGGGATATATATATATATATATATATATATATATATATATATATATATCCATTACTCTGAATCACAAAAGTAGCTTGGTTAATTCATGTCTTTCATTTTTTTCTGTCTCTTTTTGATGTTGCTCATCAGTACTTAATTAAGTCAGTCTGTTCTTATAATTTTCTCATTTTCTAGAGTGAACAACTAAATAATAATTTAATTGAAATTGGTACCAGTTATTGAAACATAATATCCCAAAAGTCAGGTAAGTGGAAACAAGATGGATCTAACCTTTTCCCTTTCTACGCCCCTGTATCTGATATTTGATGTTATGTACAAACAATGTTGGCATTTAGAGGACCCATATTAAATCTAATGGATTTCTGTCTTTTGCCTCTGTCTTACTTGCTCTCTTTTCCCTAAACCCATACAGTTATATACTATTACAGAGAAATTTTGTGCTAAAAATTTACTTTGGATTTACATTTTTATATAGATACTTTGGGAATAGCTCTATTCCAGTGAAGAATATAGCTTTAAATAACCTATAATTCAATACTAAGTGGATTTCTGTGCTATCAGGGACACATGCACAAACCCTGAAAGCTAATAAAATGACATTGTTGATGTTACCTGTGTTTAATCTTTTTCAAACATCCTAGACTGAATGACATCAATCTCCCATTTCACTCTTCATGGTAAATGGTTCCCCTGACACTGGACTTCTATCATTCTTTGATTCTGAAGATGTAATCAATTAGCCACTGGATTTTTAATTTAAAAAAACCCTTCAAGGTACTGTTTACAAATGTAAGTCACTTTTCTCTAACTGTAGAAAATTACAGTCTCTATTATGAATTTCAAATGAGATTAAGAGTAGTTTGGCATATATTACATGTTTTACAGATTGTTCTTTTTCCTTCCCTAATGTACTTTATAATTTCTAATGAGAGAACTCATATTGAAATGTATGTTCATATTATGAATTTGAATATTCATTGCTTTTAGAAAATTTACAACATAGTATAAACATATTTAAACTATCAAACTGGAAAAATAATGATCTTGTACTATTGCAAAAGAGTAATTTGGCTAGAACTTCTTATACTCACACAAAATATTGTACTTCCACTAGTGGGTATTGATCAAATAGTGTTACTTGGTAAACTGGTTAGTCTCACACAATTCCCTCAATGCAACAGTATGTTTTGGATATTTATAATTTATACAGAAAAATCTGTTCAGTTTATGTGTTACCTTTGCATTTAGACATCTAGAGTATGTACATGAATGACTTTAAAGTTAAAGAAGAGATGATTTCCATAGACCCCCCACCAGGAACATGAATAAAGTACATGTTTGCCTTTTTTCCTCATGCACTACATTGTTAAACTGTGCCTTTCAAATTTCTTTTTGCTTTAACTCTTAATGTTCATTTAAGTAGCAAAACCTAACAGAAATATAATGTGAATTATGGGTTATCATTTTTTCTCTTGTATCTAAAAAAGAACAATTAAATCAAAGTTGGTATTTATATTTTGTCAGAAAAATAAAGAGGGGGGGCCAGAGCCAGGGTCAGCTCTGTGAACAAGTAAGTAGGAAAAATGAGTGCATGGGGGACCCCCATATTGTTTCTCAGGAATATCCCAAATATAGTCATCGAGGGATTCATTCCTTTTTTAAAAATACTCTTTAAAAGTCAAAAAGCCTTAGCATTATTTATGATTTTTATGTCTTAATTTTACAGTTTTCTTCTCTTTCATAATGACAGACTATAGTGACATAATGGCACTAGATGTTAAAGGTGAGAATTTGGTCAAGGCTATTGGACTATCACTATAAAATGGAACAAATACTAACATTTTTGTCCTGTAAACATGTCTGACTGATCACTTTGTGCAATAAAGCTAGAACCAATAGACTGCCAATTTTAATCCTTCAGACAGCAATGCATCATTGGCTTTAAATTATTGAACTTTAATGTATGGTAGATACAATAATAAGAAAATGTGCATTATCTGTACTCCAGTAGACCAGTTGGGGCATTGGCAAGTTTACACATATAATAATAAACAGTTAATCAAATGGTAAGAAATGCAACAAATGAAGAACCCAATATGGCAAAAGAATATGTAATGGTAGAGGCAAGAATTACTCATCTCTCACTATTCACTAAAGTAAAAATGAATCAAAAATCTAAACATTAGAACAGAAGCAATCTGCTGGAAGACAAAATAGGTAATACTCTTGAAGACAGAGGAGTAGGCAAAGACTTTCTGAACAAAGCCTCCTATTAAAAGCCAAAAAAAAAACTCCACAAACAAACAAACAAACAAACAAACAAAAACCTTCTGCACAGCAAAGGAAAAGACTAATAAAGAGAAAAGTTATAGAATGAAAAAAAAATGTTTTTCCAACTACTCCTCAGACAGAGGACTAATTTCTAGAATATATAAAGAACTCAAAAAAATGAGATGCTCCCAAATTTAAAGACATATTTAAAAAATAATCATATGAAATGAATAGATACATCTCAGGTGAAGAAATACAAATAGCCAATAAGCACACAAAAAAATTCCCAACATTGTTGGCCATATGAGAAATGCAAATTAAGACAATACTGACATTCTATCTCACTGCAGAGAGAATGGTTATCATCAAAAAATAAACAGTAACAAATGGTGAGACTGTGGAAAGAAAGGAATACTTTTCCATTTTTGGTAAAACTATAAATTGATATAACATACTATGGAAAATGGTATGGAGATTCCCCAAAAAAACTAAAACTGGAAATTCTTTTAGAACAAGTTTTTCCCCTATCAGGTCTCTTCCTGAGAGATTTAAAAACACACCACAATAATTTGTATACACTCATGTTGATAGCAATGCAATTCATAATAGCTAAATCTTGGAAGCAACCTACATGTCTATAAACAGATAAATGGATAAAAAATTACGTATTTATACCCAGTGGACACTACTGTGCCATAAAAAGGATATATTTGAATCATTTGTAGGAAAATAGATGTACCTGGATACCATAATGTTACGTGAAGCAACTCAGACACACAAGTTTAAATATTCCAACTGTTTCTTTAACTTGCTTTTTATGGATGCCCAATAACATTTTCCAGGCAATACTAAAATTATATGATGTCTGTATTCTCTGTAAGAGTAAGTGCATTCCTTAACCTGGTTTTAGGGAGCCCTAAGATATGATCTCAAACTTTGTTTGAAATATTCTCACTCCTTTATCCTTCCACCAGTCTTCCATACTAATCAAACCAGACTAGAAAAATGTTATTTACTAACATTACTTAGAACTTTTCTTTATGGAAAAGTCTATGTGATACTCTCCATTATGTTCAGACCTACTCCGACTCACCTAAAACAAACATTTTTCCCTATAAACTATGCTATATTACTTTTTTGAATAGTTTGATTTTATGTACACCTGTATTTATCTATGCATGTATATTTATTTACATGTTAAATATGTCTATCCATTATAATCACTAGGTTATAAAAGCTTTGTAAAAAAGATTTACATTTATTTTTTATTTTTGTACCAGGGATCAAATTCACTATCTTGTGCTTGCCAGGCAGGTACTTTGTGCCACTGAGATAAATCCTTGGCTCTGAGATTTACATCTATAGGCTATGTATTATATAAAAGTTTCATGGATTTTTTTTGTGGTAATACAGAGGAAAAGTACTACAAATCAACTACCCAACAACTGTAAAACATTTCAAAACATTGATACATATGTAATACCTTTGTTTTGTTTTATTAACGTTTTAATTCAATTATTAAAGTTGGTTGTCAGAATGATTCCTGAAGCATTTATTATATTTTATTTTACATTGGTCTAAGTTTAGAAACCAAAGAGATACATATGTAGATTTTTTTAAAAAATGGAACTGTAGCCTCAACATCTAGAAAAAAATTGATGAAATTGCCATAATTAGAATATTGTAATATTGTTTATACCACAAAATTTTTTCATTAAGTTTATTGACCTCATGCTAAGATCGAAATTATTTTTAATAAATAAGAATTTATCTACTAGTTGTCAGAAACTTTTGTATTTTACACTAGGGGCTTTTATTTTCCTCAAAATCTGCAGGGTACCTGGCAGGAAGGAAATAAAACCATAAATTACTAACAGGGATGTAAGCAAGGCAAGGTGGAAGAAAAAGTGGTCTTGGGGATACATTTATTAGTATAAGTTTATTATTAGTCTCCTTTGTTAATGTCTAAGCCATATGTAGAAAACATTAATTCCAAATCCACTATCACCAAGTTCCAAACCTACTAAATTTCAGTGAATTTCTTTATTTTTGCTTGAGCTTTTACCTACATATGAATAGTAGTTAATATGTACTCCAAATGCCAAAAAAATTACATTGCTTTCAGAGTTTCTGGGCTTTTTAGAATCTAAGGGTTTCCTTGAATGTAAGGCTAAATAGAAAGTTTCAGATATCTTCAACAATGGTAGGGTATTTGATTTCACCTTGTCTGGATGAAGACATCATTTTATGCAAATACTACAATATCTTATGATGTTTTCTACTAAAGAGAGGTACTAATGTTATTTCCTTTATTTGTTTACACAAATAGTTTAAAATAATATCATAGGCAAATGCCTACGATCAAATTTGGATAGTCATACCATCTGCTCAACAAATACATTTCATTCTTACATTTTCAGAACAGTAAAAGGCTCTGTTTTTCTGTTATATAATACATAGTTTAAACTGCAAAATCAGTTTGTATAGGTTTGTATTGTATATGTTTTGGTTTCTTAAATTGCAGCATTAGAAATTTATTCATTTTGTATGCTTTTTTTAAACCTCTCTTCTCTCATCTGTCTAAAAGTTCTTTTCCTTCCATTGCCAAATTGCCCAAACCTAAAGAAAGTAATTTTTGGTAATGCTTTGGAAATAGTTTTGCACGTTTAGCGAATCCCTTTCCATCTGTTCCTGTACACCAGGTAGATGACATATTCATATTAAGAAAACAATTTATACATTTGTTAATGTCTAAGCTGTGTTTAGAACATAGTCATTCACTAGCTGTTATTCTCTGATTGCCTGAGTGTGTAAAAGCTGCCATTCCAGATGTGTTCTTTTTAAACTCCCTTGCAGCTTTGTTGTGGTTTGATGTAAATGTGACAGAAACAATATGCAAGGAAACCTAGCCCCTGAATCACCACAATTTGCATGACAGCACTTTCTGATCAGCAGCATTGACTTGAACTTTTTATGTGCTTCAATCACATTCATTAATGTTAAGCCTGATGATTGTGGGCTAATCTCCCTCATACACTTCCATTTAAAATACACTTTGTACATAATTGAGCATCAAATTTCTGTTATAATGTGTAGTCAATGTTGTGAGAAAAGAGTTTTTCTCTTTTGAAGAATTTGTGCCTTTTCTTTTCAGTTCTGGAGACTGAACCCAGAGCCTTAATATTGAGCTACATCACTATATCCCTTTTATTTTTTATTTCGAAACCAGGTCTCTTGAAGTTGCTCAGATGAGATTCCTCCTGCCAGAGATATCCATGGTCCTGGCATTATAGGTTCATACCACAATGCTTGGCTATAATTTCTGCTACAAGTGAAAGGGTTTGCTGCTGTGGGTACCTTGGGCATGGTATACAAACTTAAAAAGGTAGTAGTGAAGATTTTGTCTTGAGTTGGTATTAGAACTCTGAAGGGAGTAAAGGACCTGAAAGACTTAAAAGGGTGGAAGCTGAGAGTTGCATACAATGAAAACAAGGAAAAAGAAGCTTAGAGAGTAAACTCTTGGACACCCACTCAAGCCAGACTTATATAAGGAGATTTAGTGGGAAAAGAATGAGTCCTTTCTGGCAATGTTTTGTACCTGTAAATGCTTCACATTCACTGGGCCTATTTGAGGAGTTGCATAAGCCAGCAAGACACTTGGAGTTGTGTTTTGCTAGGTAGGTACGCAAGTTGTTCTATAAAATAGGCATCTGCAGCCACTATTTGATTGAGTGAAAAATCTCACAGAGGCCATAGTTGCTTTTTGTCTGCAAAGGGAGCATTGTGTCACTGGCCTTGCTGATGTAACATATTTTTCGGTTCAGTCTCATCTTGTGCTTTTCTTTTAGAAACAATCACTGAAAACCAGGTGTTCTGCTGTGTGGAATGCTCTTCATGACACAGATATCACAATGATAGCTGAAGTTTGAAGCCAAGTAATTGCTGTGTTCCAATCTTCCCTCCCTCTCTAGCAGCAAAGTAATGCCAGGCAAGCTCAGGCAGCCCTTTTGGCTCAAGTAATCCCTCTGAATCAGGTAGCTGCTGAGGGTTAGTTCCCTCAATTGCAAAATAGACAATATAAAAACCTATTTTTGGGGCCAGGGATTTAGCTCAGTGGCATAAGCGCCTGCCTGGCGAATGTGAGGTTGTGAGTTTGATCTCTAGTACCACCAAAAAAACAAAACAAAAACAAAAAAAAACAAAAACAAAAACAACCAACTTTTTCAGTTGCAATGAAGATACAGCTCCCCAAGTCAATGCAACATACACTGTGCTGTCTATGTTATGGAGCTACTGCAAGCACAGATGTTCAGTTCATATTACCTAGTGTAAAGTAGTGTGTCTTCATGTGAAATATAACATGAACCTTCTATGTACAGATACAGTGAAGAACACTGGCATAGGTCTAAAAGGGGGAGGCATTTGTTAATGATTTGCTTAGTATATTATGGATGTCTTCACTAGAAAGAGAAAAATGCCAGCAGATTCTGGTGCAAAACTGGCAGGTAAGATGAAGTAGTGATGGAGGTTTCATCACTTAATGTGTATTATCACTTGCCTACTCTCTTTAAAGGAAAATAACAGTCTATCTATTTATCTTTCCAATTTACTTAAAATCAAGTGTTGCCTTCACCTAAGAATACGAATAATACTTTATACTATTGTATTTTCTTTCAATGAAGCCAGTCTTGAACTCATGAAATTACCTAGTATAATACTTGGTTTCTAATGAGTACTCACCAAAAGTACTCTGTGTGACAACTTGTTCTAAAATTTGCTTACTGTACTTAAGTGTAGTAAGATGTCTCAAAACTATTCATTTTAAAAAATAACATTTTAGTCCATGTCTTCTCAGAGTTAGTTGATTGTTTAATGTATGAGAATCAAGTAATTGCAAAATTTTCATTTCTATTTAACAAAGGAAAATAAAAAATAAATTTTGTGACTTGGTAAATGTTTTTATAAATTACATTTACTTCATAAATTTTATTATTACATTCCTTGGCTATAAGTTAAAGATCTCTATAACCTCTTGTAGATAAGTTGGAAAAAAATCATTAGTTTATGAAAGTTTCCACAAGAGCTGTTCTTGTTATAAAAACCTTTCTAGTAGAAAATTCTCCCAAACCTAAGGAAGTCTTATTATGTCTCCCATTTCCTTCATAGCATGTACAGGCACTGCTAGGTAGAGTATCAGTAATTTAAAAAGACTACTTTTCAACCCCTCACTGTCTGGAGCAAAGTAGGATTTGCTAGGATTATGTCTAGTCTTTCCAAAGGTGAGTGAGTTCATAGATGAAACATGTAGTACTGAGTGTGGAATAGTGTTATTAAAAATGAGATTTCAAAGTGAAAGGAAATAGCTACATAAAATTTCACCTCATGGAGGCAAGGTTAGAGAACTGTAAACATTTGGAATACTTTTCCCACTGATTTTAACAAGAAAAACATAATGACTGTTCAAATTCCCATTACAAGGTTGTCAGAGCAAAATTAGTACATGATGCACTCCAAGACACAGATTGTTCAAAATTTACTGATGTGTGAAATCAGAATTAGGCAAAGTAGTAGAATCATGAGAAAAGCTGGCAAAGACTCATTTGTAGCTACTGAAGTATCAACAAGTATTTTAACATTTTAAAAAACAATTTCTAAATACAGTCTACAGGACATTAGAAATGTACACATGCTAATTACTCTTACTTACTGGTTTTTAGTATTTTCCACCATTTTAAATATTTTCACTTTATAAAGAAAATATGAATTTAAATATAGATCATACATGCAGAATAAAGGTATTTCACTCATAAACATATCTTCTAATTTGTTTAATCAGAGTTAGAACTAAAAGTCTAAGTGTATTATTATAGAAACGTGAACTTACACGTAACAAAATGAAATAAATTGTCAAATAATGTGTTGAAAGAATTCTTATACCGCATGAGTATGACCTCTAAACTTAGAAATGCAATTGTTCCATGTTTTGTCCAAAACCACAGTTAGAGAATGAATTCTTAGTCAATATTAAATTTAGTGATACTGTTCAGATTGCAGACAATGTAGAAGGAAGAAATAATCAAACTACAGTCAACACTTACTAGCTAAATCCTGATTAATGACTTATTTTGGAAAAATAAAATATAGAGTAAGATTCATATTAAGATACATAAAATATATAGTAAGATAGTAAAATAATATATATAGTAAGATGCATTTTATTGCTACCTTTTGATGACTGCTCTTTTTAATGCTTTCTATTAATTACAAGATGCTTGGTGAATCCTAATATTTTTTCTTCATTTTTTGACCTTCTTACTTGCACTGTTTCTTTCTTTGATTGACCACTGAATAACTACATTTTCTTCCACTTGTCTTATTCTACAGGCTTAATTTCTTTCTTCTTCATTTTTCATTGTTCAGGAAACATGGGTATTTCCTTATACTTGATTTGTACTTAGTGTACGTACACCTCATAGTCTCAAATTTAATGGCATTCAAGTCTCAGCCTTTAACCACAGGTTCTGTTACCTGAACCCCTAGTTGGTGACCATATATTTCAATAAAAATTTCTTCTCCCATTTGCCACCATATTCCAAATAATTCAATATTTCCTGATCAAAACAATAATTGTCCAATTATGTTTTCCCTGCAAGTCATAAATTGCATCCATTTAACTAATTCACTTTTTTATAATCCACTTTTTCTTATAATTATTTAGTGAGTAGTATGTGAATAGCAGTCATTGGTCATAGAAAGTTAACTTAAACATTTGATGTGGTCATAACCCTGTAGTAGCATGAAATGGGTAAAGAAACTCCCTGCTTTACTACACATAAGTATCTCAGGAGTTTAGGGTAAAGGTGAAGCAGAAGCAGCCATAGGAACAAAGACATTGAGGTCCAAAAAGGTAATAGATTCAGTGAACAGAAGAAAGTATGTCATTTTGGACCCTAAGAGATACATAAGTGAGTGGTGAAGGCCAAGACTAGAAAAAAATGAATTGTCCCTGCCTTCAGAAATACAAATGCATGTTGTTCTCATCCTGTTTAAGCATGTACTTTTCTCCCCATTTTCTCTATCATATTAGGTCTGTCTGATGGAAGCATATTTTTGTCACCAGTATTTTCTACTAAGCTTTCATAAATGCTTAGTAGTCTATGTTCCTCTGCCACTTACATATACCAGTATGCTAGGCTAACCTCTCTCCTCTCTCAGCTTCTTTTCAGTCAACCTCAGGTCAAGTCAAACTTCTGTCTGTATCTTACATTTAATTCTTGTGAGAGTCTATAGTGCTACAGGAAAACACTGTGATACTTTCATTTTACTCAGTACATGGTGGTATTTATTTTATCTAAAATATGTTATGTTTTTTTCTGCCAACCTAATTACTACCTCTCATTCATTACAGGTCTGGATAAAGCCCCATGTCTTCCATATTCTTGTTAGTAGGAAATCCATCCTACTCATGATTTAGTCTTATCTACTGTAAAAAGATGCCTAAATTTCAGTTGCAAATTTAGGTGATGCAAACTGGAGAGACAGCAAGCCAATGGCTGGCCACATCCTCTTTCCACTGGCCAAGTCCTGCAATTATACACACTTGCCAAGTTTTAGGAAGACACAGGCTGTTGTGAATATGGAAGAGCTCCTGCCCGAGGAACACACGCCAAGAGGAAGTCTAAAATACCCTCTTATTTCATTTCACATGTTCATTTCGCATTTTCCTCTAAAACTTTACTATTTACATTTAAACTTATTTTTAACTAATAAAAATCATAAAAACCTTTACAGTAATGGAATAATATAATGTTTTGATACATCTACACATTGTGCAACGTGCGAGTCAGGTTAAACACATTCATCTCAAAAATTACCTCTTTGTGGTGAAAATTTTCAGAATTCTTGTAGTTTCTTGAAATGCACACTTTGCCACTGTTATCCATAGTTACCCTACTGTTAGAAAAATAATGCCTGGACACCTACCATGAGCTGTACAGAAAAAGTAAATACTTACACTAGCATCAATAAATTTAAAGAATATGGAAGTGACAAATATTTTATGATATTATAAAACAATAGGTGCTATTGTAGAATAAAGAAGATACCTGACTGAAAAGGGAAGAGTTACATCAAGAAAAGCCTCCCAGAGGGAAAACAGTCCAAAAAGAGTCATGAGGAATAAGTGGGAGTGTAGACACACAAGTAACCAAAGAGACCAACTATAAAGTCTACTGAACACCTATTATATGCTCATTTTTTTTTCTGGAATCTGTGAGGACTTTATAAATATATCCAACACCCCGGTTTCCGGTCAGAGAATGCCAGGCTTCTGTAGCCATGGAGTTCTCTCCATGTCCTCGTAATAAAAGCTACTTTTATATTATATTTTTTCTTTCTTATTGTGCTGAAAACCTAACACTACTTTTATTCAAAATGAATGATGTTTCACTAAGGAGAGTTACACAGATGAGAATTGGGGCTAGCATTTCTTACTAAAAGTGTAAGTTTAACTGTTGATAGGAACAGTATACTTGAATAACAAAAGAGTTAGAAGGAAGAATTTTGACTTTTTATCCATAAATGACAAATATTTAGGTGATAGATATGACTAACCTGATTTAAATGTTGCATAATGTAAGTACACATTGAAACATCACATGGTATGGCACTTGTTGGTATGTACAAGTTTGTTTTATGTACAGTAAATATGCATTTAAATTATAAAAAAACGCATCCTCTGACTCCATAAGATTCAACTGCTAGTGTTTACTGTGTATGTGGATTTTTGCAATTACATTATTTTTATCAATCTCAGTATTTTTTGTTATAAAATTTTACAATAAAATAATTATTTCAAAAGGGTTTTATAGATGAAATTAGTATTGTATCACATATACATTCAATAAATATAAATTATTCACTGGAATAGCTATGCACAGCAATAAAATTTCTATTCCTTGACTAAACTCTTAATGTCTCAAACATAAAGTATTTTAAAAAATAGACAAATGCAACCCTATACAGAGTATTTTGGGGAATATGACAGTCTCACATAGTCACAAGAGGGCAGCTTTATTATTGAAAATATCTTAACTTGGACACCCTAATATTATTCATGTTTTGTGATTTACAATATATCTTTGAATAATGATAGTTATTTCTTTCTGGTTTAAGTAGGTAATCACTACTCTTTCAGTTTTAAATATAACAAAATCTGTTATACAAAAGTTTAATATAACAAAAAATGAATAATATGACATTTACTTTATTGTCTGATGAAACAAAATCAGTTTGCTTTTAAATAGGTATAATTCATTCTGAAATGACAATGGATAATTGCATTCAAAGTTTATACTCCTGCAGTTCTCTCTGTACTTCTAATAAACACTATGGAAAGAATCTATGTTGTCTATTTATAGAAGCTTATAAGGGACAATCTCTCAAGGAGTTCATCTTACAGAATCTGGATAATTCTAAACATTGACAAATGAAAATTCAAAAAAATTTTTTCCTAATTAAATTTATTTTACAATGCTCATCTTTGTTCTTTGTTTATGACTTACAATTTTACTTAACCTGCTTTTAAAGGGAAATACATGGGGATACTTCAGAGTATAATTTTGCCAGCAGTGAGGATGTACAATGTTTCATTACATGAAAAATGAATGGCTATTTTAATAACATCTGTGATAACGCATGAATCTCTTAGTCTCTAAAAATGTAAGTAACACACATATATTATTTCTTTGGAACTTTTTATCTCAAGTTTTCTAAATAATTCTCAAGTGAATGTTAAATCCAGACATCATCTTGCATTCCCTACATTCTTTCTTTCTTTTGATCTGAGAAGAGCCAAAACTTGATTTATCTCATCACATTATTCATTTGCCTGTCATTCAAACTTTTTTTATGATTTCTTTCCCTTTCACTCAATTGCCAGGAATAACTTCTTTTATTCTATGCAGGAATAAATTCTTTTATTCTATGTAGGGTTTTTTTCTTTCCATTTTTACTAACATCCCTGCACATAAGCATAATGACACTCTTCATCCAGAAAACTCTTTCTTTTTAACTCTAACTTCCCTTATTCTCATGGAAAATAAACCTGATTCTCATTATTCAAGGGCAGCATGACATTCTGGGAATGAACTTGACTGAATATTAGGAAGGCCAGTTTCATGATTAGAGACAAATAATTTCACCACTCTCATCTTTGGTTTTATTTTGCATAAAATAGTGAAGCTAAAATGAATGATATCCAAGTTTCCTGCTGTCTTGAAGAGCATCTGTGACCTCAATTTGAAACACTGAGGGAATTAGGTCATATTAGAATTATAAAGGTATTCCCTGCTCCAGAACGAGTTTGGAAAATTAATTTTATACTATCTCAATGGTTAATGGAAATTATTTCACCAGGTTGCTTTTTTAGTAAAAGATTTGTTGACCCTATACCACCAATTCCTTCAAAAACAGTATGATCTTGAAATGCAGAAGAAGTGAAGTGAAAAGGTGTGAAGCAACTTGGAAATCCTTTTATTTCCTAGCCCCTGCATGTACATTAGCAGCTTGGAGAAATATTTCCCATCAATGGTCCAGTTTCTAATTTCCTGTCAAAGTAAATTTTCTCCTTTCTCTCTACATATGGGTTTGAAAGAGTGATATAGCAAGTTATCAGGAATAGCTTGGGAGAACAGAAAACGTTTAGAGCACACTAATATGCTCATAGAAAGTGATGTTCCAGTAATCATTTAATGTGGTAGAATATACAGTCTAGATTTTAGTGCAGGTGAACTTGGAAACTGGATTTAAATCAATAGGCTGAGGTTGTTCAAGAGTGATGTAATCACAGTTTACAAGTGATTGTTATTTAATACAAGCACAGAGAAGCAGTCTGTCAAAGAGGACTATCATTTCAAGCACGGATTTCTAGAAGAATGGTGGGATTTAACAGAGCTCTGAGTGGAGGGGATTTAAGGTGTCAGTGAAGCATGCAAAGTACACATTATACTAGCCAAGGGTATGAGCTCTAAGGAAAAGGCCATCTCAGGATAGACATATTGCATGTACCACCTGTACATAATGGTGTTTAACATGAACCATATATCGCATGAAACAAATTAAAATCAGGCTTTCTTTGTTTTTTTTTCAGAAACAATGATAAAGTTATCATTATCCTACCTTTCTTGTAAATATAGATGATTAAGTTTGTAAAGGTTAAAAAACTTGCCTGGGACTGCAAAACAAGCAAGTAGTCATGTGCTAGGGCTAGCTACAATGTTTGTAAGCACCAGTATAGGATAAAAACATGAGGTTCCTGTGCAAAAATTAGGAATTTCACTTTGGTGATGCCACCCCTTCTTCGGGCATCTGTTAAGAATGGTGCTATGCTGGGGATACTTAGTGGCACAGTGCCTGCCTGGCAAGTGCAAGGTCCTGAGTTCAATAGTTCAATTTGCGGGAAAAAAAAAAAAAAAAAGAATGGTGTCATGGGCAAGTGCATAGTCCATCTGCTTGTGAAACGCCTTGTCTACCAGTAATTATGCCCAAGTCTGGACCTGTTGCTGGGACTCTTAATCTCTATCATGCACCCTATTTCCATTTCTGTTGAAGAGAGAATGGAACTGTTTTGACAAAAGTATACAAATGGTAGTGTGATTAGAGAGATAGACATTAAAAGCAGCTCCGTTAAACATATTGCTTATATAAATCACAAAAGCACATGTGTACAAAAACTGATAGGTATTTTCTGTAATTTCTTTTTCTTACAGGCTCAAGAATCTATCAGAAATAAGGCTGTTAGTTTAAAACACAAAGTCTTACATGTAAGCCTTACCTGAGTCCAAACTTCAGACAATTGTTGATGGGGAGAATGTGGACTAAAGAATAGGACCACACTTTTCAAATTTACATATTATCTTGCCATGTTATGTTCCAACAGAGCCTCTTTCTTAGACCATTTTTTTAAAAAGACAAATTTGAAATTAGGAATGTACAATTAACACATGCACATCACGCAGGTAATTGCGTGTGTGCTACAGACATCAACTGTGCTGTGTGCTATGCTTCATTTTGCTATGTCTGCACACTAGGAAACTAAATGCTGGCTTGCATTGAATGCTTTCAAATTGTAAGTTGTTAATAAATTATAGGAAGGTGCTAGATGCTTTCACTCAAAAACATGTCAATGTTTTTAGAAACTCACTGGAATTTTACAAAGCAACATCTGATAGTATAGGATCTGTTGTCTAATGTGAGTCTTGCTTTTTATATTATATCACCTGAGCTCATTGCAGTAGTCATTCCTTATCCTTTGGCAATGTATTCCAGGTCCCACAGTGGATTACTCAAGCTTAAAATAATACCAAACTCTCTGAATACTGTATTTTCCTCTATATTCAAACACAAAGTTAATGCCTTTTCCATTTTAATGAAGGTTGTATAACAGTCCGTGACTGTAACTTTTGTTGTTTGAGGTGTTACAGCAAAACTAGCAAAATTTTCACTTTTCTTCTTCACAGTTTCACAGAGAAAACATTCTTGCCATAAAGCTTAGTGAAATCAGCCTATGACTTCATTTCTTAATTAGGTTGAGAACTTTCATCTTTTTTCTTTAAAGGGAAAACTTTACAACTTTACTTTGGCCTATCCAAATTGTCAGTATCACTCCTGTTGGACTTAGGATCATTATTAAGTGAAATAAGGGTTACTTTGCCAAAATGAGTTTTTAAAAAATTGATTTTCAAATACAAATAATGATGTATACTAGGTTTCAGTTTATGTTAGGCAACGAACAAGTAGTCACAGAATGTATTGTTGCCTTTTTGACTGAACAAATATGAAACAGACAAGTTCTTTTTACATTTTTCATCTTCTTTTCCTTTCTTCCTCTTCTCCCTGCATCTGTCTCTCTTCCTTTTTGTTTATTTCTTTTGGCTTTCTTCATCGTGGGTCCAGGGGAAGCTAGCTTTAATGGTCAACTTAGAACAAGTATGCCAGAACACAAAGGCACCCCTCTCTCCTTCTTTCAACACATTCCAGATCTTTACTCCAGTGATTAGGAGAAATTTATGGCTAAACATTTCATGAAGTCAAATTTAAATCATAAAGTACTTAGAATTTGATTTTGAAAATCAAGGAATCAGGATAAGAGAAACATAAAAATGTCACATCTGGTTAATGATTATTTTTCAGCAGAGATG
Source organism: Hydrochoerus hydrochaeris (assembly GCA_004027455.1). Taxonomy (NCBI): domain Eukaryota; kingdom Metazoa; phylum Chordata; class Mammalia; order Rodentia; family Hydrochaeridae; genus Hydrochoerus; species Hydrochoerus hydrochaeris. The sequence goes on along the minus strand of PVLA01001559.1, from coordinate 176,518 downwards.
GAAAGGTTGCATGGGTAGGGTTAATCACGTGTTCAGTATGAATACGAGTGGTTACTAATGAATACGAGAAGGAGAAGCAAGACAAGTGAGGAGAGAAAGTAGGAAGGAGGTTCAGGTCAAGTGGGAGCACACTCAAGTTAAGTCTGCTGACCCTGGTTGATGGCATTTCTGGATCTGCCTGGGAGATTCTTGCTCTCCCATTGTCAGCTGTAAGTGTATAATTAACACCCATTATTTGAGAAAGTCTAAGTAAGCCTGGCTTTATGGAAACAAAAGGACCAGAAGCAAGTTATGAAGGAACTAAGTAAATAAAAGGAACAGAGACACAAGTTATGAAGAGACTGAGTAATTAGAGTTCATTGACAGAAACATGCAGACTGAGAGTCTGTCCATTAAATCCTAAAGGGAAATGCTAATCCTCAACAGTTGTGTTTCCTAAACCTCCTTAATCATGATAATCACATGTGCACTGAAAAAGTTTGATAGCGATCCACCCATATTTGCTATAGCAGGTATTTCAGGTCAAGTGGTCTGGGTGTCTCTATTTGTAACAAGATCCACGTGTATTTTTTATAATTGAGCTACCTGGCAAAAAAAAATTATTGTGCAATCATCATGAAATCAAGATTATGTCCACAAATTCAACAAAAGTTGAAGAGACTATAGAAAAAATTCAAAAAATCCTACTGTTTTTTTCATCTTGCCTTCATAAAAATCACTTCTTAAAGAATACTGCACATACAACTCTGAAACTTTCAAAAGTAACTGAAAAATTCAAATTACAGTATAATCTGGAGGGCACCTAAAGAAAGAAAGGGCTGTCTGTAGCAAAGCTGGATCCATGAGGTCTGAACAAGGGGAAGAAAAGAGTTCTTCCTGTTGCCTGTATACTCCCACCAGCTTTGGATAAATCATGAGGGGCTGCAAAGCACTTGGATAATTGGGGACTCTACTCTGAAATGGTCACTGCAAAATGATGAGCTTGATACCATACAATGCTGCTGCTGTTGAAAATGACTCATGAGTCAAGAGGATGGGAATAAGCCTTTTCCCTTCACATAAAAGCCTGAACCCTAGGACTATGTATGATGGAAGATACTAGAGTGAGTTAGGATCCTGAGATATCCAGAAATCATGCCATTTACAGCCTGCCATGTTATTAGCAGTGAAGGGCCTTTCCAAGTACTGGTCTGATTGTCCTTCCATAGTCCCTGAATGCAAGGATTATGCTACAGAGAGTGTGTCTTGTTTCAGTATTATTGTGAGCATCAGGAGTCCTAACCAACCTCAAGAGAAAGGAAATTGGAAATCACTGCATTAAATCCATGTGCACAGGTGCATGCATATTGCTTTGCTCTGTCCCTGCCCTCCTCCAAGCGTGGACACACACACACACACACACACACACACAGGGTAATCACACTAGAATTAAAGCATCAACCTCAGTATGGTGAAAAAACACAATCCGATTCCACACACATGACTTATACAGATATAGCAGCTCTAATGTGGTGTGCCGCCCTCTAAATTTTTAAAACAATTTTATAATAGTGTTCAAAACCAGATAGGGACAGTTTGGAGAGTGGAACTATATCAAAGGGTTCAGTTAAAATGATTTACTTGTGGATTTAAAATAGCATTAAGTGGTTTGTGGAAAGTGGTCTGATTTGTGCTTAATTTGGATGGTGCTTAAAAGTCTGGGCACCAGAAAGGTACACCCCGGGAGACACATTCACCAGGAAAATGCAGGCCTTAAATACAGTCAGGTGTTTGCTTCCCAGACTGCTTTTCCGAATATTAACTTTCAAACCACCCACAGAGGCTTTGCAGAAGCTTCAATGGGTAAGTGAGAGAGAGAGAGGTGGGGAAATTTATATCTCACTGTTATTTCTTTCTTTACAGATAATTCTAATCAATTTGGTTGACTAGAGAATGAAAATTTTGACTAGCACAGATGAAGCTAATGCAGAAATACAATTCTGTTTAGTTAATATTCTAAAATTAAAACAACACAGCATCTGCCTGGCAAGCACAAGGTCTGGAGTTTTATTCCCAGTACCTCCCCAGCCCACTGCCAAAAAACTAAAACTAAAACAAAGGAAACTGATCCACCTTCTGCTTTTAACTTTCTCATTTGATTTTATGTTATTTTTATTTAATCACATAAGAGAAGCCTTAAATCCTTATGTGAATAATATGAAAGTAATCATAGCATAACTTCTTTTATCATATCTTTCTTCAAAGAAATTTGGATGCTGTCTTTTCGAATCCTCATAACATCTTTCCTAATGTGTCTTGAAATATTACCTTCTATATATACTTTTTGGTGGTTGTCATAGGGATATATAGAATAAAGCCTGCAAAGGACTTGGGCACACACATCATCCCAATAAATCATTAAAAATACTCTCTAGTCTCTAAAATATGTTGAACATGATTCTAGGCTCTGGGTTTCCTGAATGGCAGCCAATAAGATATCTGCCTCTTGGAGAGTCTATTCAAGGCAAAAATAGAAAATGTAAAGTAAATAAAAGATAAGTACACTGCATCGTATGAGAAGTGATTTGAAGAATACACTATAATTTACACTCTGAGGTGGTGGGAAATGGGTAACTGGGATGGGAGTACTATTCATAGAAGCCCAAAAATGCCTCCGAGAAGGGAACATTTGACCTGAGAAATAGACAACCCAGGAGGAGACAATAGTGAAATGTTCTGGAGATAGTGCCTGGCCCTGAGGCAGGAGTAAGTGTAATGTGTGCACAGAACAAAAAACAAAATGATGGGACTGAATGTCCACTTTATGAGTAAGATGAAGTGAGAAATTAATGCAAAATGAAAGTGAAAGTAGTGGTGAGCTTGTAAAGGAACTCATATGTCATGGTATGAAGTTTTAATTTTGTTCTAAATAAAAGGAATATGTTGGAAAGTTTCAGGGGATAAACTGACATCATTCAAGTTATATTGTGAAAGAAAACTGCCTGGTAGGTAGAGGATGCTGTATGTAGTGAGGGTGGATAAAGAGAGACTAGCACGGAGGCTACTTAGAAATGCTGGATCAATCGCACGGATCCTGAGAGTAGCTGGGAAAATAAAACTACTTTGAGAAGTTTGAAAGATTTTATTTCCCTGGCATAAAGTGACTCATGATTAGCTGTGAATATAAATAATAGGCATTAACAAAAAAAAAAAGAGATTTCTACCATGCAAGGACACGGTAAAAGAGATGCTGCTCATGATGAAAGTGAGACTTCATCAAGAAGTGAGTTTACTAGAGCCTTGATCTTAAACTTCTCAGCCTTCAGAGCTGTGAGAAATAAATTTCTGATGTTTGCAATAAAATAAAATAAAATAAAATGAAATGGGTCAGGGTTTGCTGCTTTTTTGAAAGATAAAATTCAAAGATAAAATACAAAAGTCCCCTCTTCCTAGCAGATAAGGCTAGCTCCTGACCTACTTTAACATGACTATCATCCCTGTCCATACGATAATGACAGTAGGAAGGACTCCCATATGTCAGCTGATGCACAATATTATGCCAAATCTTAGAGTTTCCCAGAAGTCCTCTGACTTTGTTATCTTGGTCTTATCTTAGGAATGAGGAAATTAGGGCTCTGAAAGGTGATTATATAAGTCCAGGATATGAGAGACAATGTTTATTAATTGCTTAATTCCAGATGTGAACCTTCCACCCCCATCTCCTAACTGAGAAACTGCAGAGTAGGACTTGATTCTGTTTGTCTACAAAATGGAAATGATTTAAAAGCTAACTTTTGGTAGTAAATGAGCTAATATGTATAGTACATTCAGTCTTTCAAATCCTGCTGTACCTGTTATAAGCTCACATTAAAACTTTTTTGTTTTCAGTGCTAGAGATCAAACCCAGGGCATATGCTAGGCAAATCCTCTGTGTCACTAAGGTAAGCCACACCCAACCTCTGAATATTTGCTTATTATTGCTCAAATCATGCAGATATTTAATGGTGGTGCATATTTCTCTTTAGTTTTTTTTTATTTTTCAATATGTTGACTACAGTGAAAAAATTTGGGCCCAACCAAACATTATGCAAATAGGAAAGTTTTTCAGATTTATTTATTTACCAGTAACTGTTGTGAAGTGTTGTGAAGATTTCCAAATACTACTTCAATTCTTATATAAGAGTATAAGAATACGTGAATGTGTGTGAATTTGAAGTATATTCCAATTAACATCTTACAATAGATATTAATATTAAACCTTCAAAATGTGCATATATTAAATGATGCATTCCATCAGACAAACCACTAGTACCAAAATCAAAATTCTAGACAAACAATGAACATTGTTCATATTTTTCTAGGAAATTATAAATAGTACCATCCTAATCATATATATACTCAGGCATTTTCACATTTTTTTCCATATCTCATTTCTACTCACTTGTACACACATGAGCCCCTGACATAAACACAGAAAAATACACATTACCTCATCTGTCTTCTGAAAAGACTTAAAATAATAGCTCAAATATAAAAGATAAGTGTCTTTGAAGGTCTTTAAAAGGATGTAGTTTTGTTATTATTTATGTTTTTTTCTTCATCTTACCACCAATTTATCTCATTTCCATATTTTCCCTTAAATGTTAAATATAACAAAACAGAAAATAGGCATTAACTCCCAAAGGGAGCTAACATTGAAGATCTTGGCTGATTTAAGGCGTAAACGACAACAAAATAATTCAGGCTCTCTTGTACTATGTGCATTTCTAATTTGTAGCTTTATATCGCTAACTAATTACCAGTTTAGCAAACAGTTCATAAATTCTACTTCTAACTATGGTTCATTTACCCCAGTTACTATAAATGGCTGCCCAAGTTGCCTGGTTGTGCTCTTCACATAGGCACAACTTGAACAAGACATTAATTGCTTAAAGGCTTTTCTTTTTCAAAAGCCCCCCAGACTACAACTTCCAGCTTAATTTGTCCTTAATACAAACAACATCTAAAACACTTGGGAATTCAAGCATCTAAGTACATGCTACTGACTGATCCTACCACCTCCCCAAGTGACTCTTCAGTGAACATAAAATAGTGAAGAGAGAAGAATCTGAGAATGTTTAGAAAAAGGGCTTTACAGAGGAGATTTTTCACTTCCTCTGAGAATTACAGTCACTTCTTTTCAGTTTTTGCATAAATCACAATCTAATTTAACTGTGATTAATTCATAATGGGAGTTAAAAGGATGGTTACAAATTAGAGGATCAACATATGAACTGCAATGAAAACAATCTACAGGTAATTTCCATAAAAAATAACCTGAACAAATTTTATCATTATATGTTTGCTTCTCTTTGCTCTAATAAGATGCACATACAAAAATTGATACTATATAAATGTGGGTATATATATATATATACATATATATATATGTATATATATATAAATGATCATTACATTTTTAGTTGTTTCTGGAACACTCAGGGAATTGATTTAATCTCATTTCTCTTTCCAACTGCAAATGGTAGGTCTATTTCTCTCTTTCCTCATACTACAGCTACATGTTACAGGAACAGGTGCATTCAATTTTTTCCAAAGAAAACAAAACTTTATTCAACATATACTGAAGATAAAACACTATGCCAGTTTAAGTCAATAGTAAATAAAAATGAAAAGGCAAAGATCACTTGTTTAGTGGGGGAATAAAACTATATGAAATCTGGAACATATTGTTCCATAGTTGTTCCCATTGAAACAGCAATAGAGACTACAGTTTACCAAGCACAGGATATTATATATGTGCAATGCTTTATTATATTCTTATAATAATATTAGTAGAGGTATAATTATCTCTGTTTTAATAACAAGTCAAAGAGAGTATGCTAATATCCTTAGCAAGCAGAAAGCCAGTCCAATTTTGTTTGAATCTTAAAGAAGATATAAAATCTCCTGTATCATATAAAAAAAGAGAGTTCAAAAAGGAAAACATAAAATTTGGATAGAAAATGAAAAAAAAAGTATCTTGGATGAAATGTCATGTGAAATGGTTCTTGCATAAAATTTTGGCTTATATGGACAGAATGTATCTCAGGGAGAGAATTCAAAATTTGTAGAAGTAGGATCATGAATCCAAGACAGACACTTTTGTGGAAAGTAAATATTCTTTGATCAAGGAATAGAGCATGTATAAAAATGGAAAAAATGGGATAGAACAGCTGAAGACAAAGTGAGTAGAATATATAAGGCAGATTGATTTTATTATTGACTTAGTAAAAAAAAAAAGATAGTCTCTAAAGATTGGGTTCACATCCATTTTGGGGCAACACCAACACTTATTATTTAATTTTTAAACTGACTTTGGGTAAGTCACTTGATCCCTTTGAATTTAAATTTTAAAATTTTTATAATGGAGATGACAATGCAGTAAAATTTACAAACTTCATCAATTAGTTATAGGAGAAACAATGAGTTAAAATCCAACTTAACGCTATAAAAGATATAGCTGCATGTATATTTAGGTGTGTGGGATTGATAACCATATTTCTAGGTTCTTGTTGGATTGTTGAACAGATCTGTTTGCATTCTCACTGCTTGAGTGTCCACTTTGTGTGCTTTAATTTTGTAACTTGAATAACTATTTCTAAAAGAACAATATGTAATTTATCAAGTAGTGATTTCTTACTGTTTATCTTTTCTTGAAATTCTGTAATATTTGTACTTTTTTCCTGTTTTTTTTCTCTTTAAATAAAAAAACTACAAAAAATCCAACTTAAATAATTTATCCATTATCCTGTTATTTACACTTCCTGATAATTGTATTTGCTTGAAAATTGTCAGTCCTGATGGACCTTAATGTGTTAATCCTTTCTTTTGAGTAGAATTTCAAATTTTATTCAGAATGAATGTCATTGGATGGAAGAGAAGAAAAGGAAAAGGCACAACTAAAATTATTAGGTGAGAAAATAAATGCAGGACCTGTTCTGGGGAGTTGTTACTGTCCAGTGTAGCTTGAATGTATAGTACTTGGGACTTTTTACTGGAGTGTGGGAAACAGAGGGGCAGTAATGAATATAGAAAGAAATATGAGGGAGAAAATAACTTAATAACCAAAGAGGGTGGTATAGAGTTGTGAAGTGCAGGTTGGGAATTAATCTTTATGTTTAATTCATTTCATTCCTGATACTGAGATTGTAGGTCATAAGTGCTTACAAATCTTAGATATGGCCATGTGAAACTGAATCACTACTTATTCATTTTTTTTTAGTAGAAGATGACACAATGAAAGATATACTCTGGCAGAGAACAATGGTTTACATAAGGAGGGAGAAAGAGGTGCAATAAGAAGCTCACAACTAACGATATTTGCTAGTTGAAATGTCTTACATTGCCAAAAAAGACTGAAAGAAAAAAGAAATTAATAACATTATATAACTCAAGAAAGAATGGCTAAACTTGTATGTCTCAATAAAGCTAAACACTTACATTTCTGTTCCCTTGGGGTCTGTTTAGATTGTCAATTGAAGGAATGGTAAAATAGATGAGGGATCTATCTGAATCCTTTTCAAAATCAAGTTTTTCTCCAAAAAGATGTTGAGAAATGTAGCCAGAGGAGTGATGATATTCTCTAGGTTCAGATCATGTATAAATTATTTGAATTATTAGACTAGCATTATATGCCAATTAAACTTTCTCAACAAAATCTGTCCTAAAACATGCTTCTATAGTGACTGCTGGTTTTGTCAATATGCAACATTCTTAGTCTTCTTTGTCTCTTTCCACTATTTCTGTCTCGGAATCTCACCCTGAGATACAAATTTTTAGGTCAGTCAGGTACATAGCTCCTGAGTTTATTAGGGCTCCAGTGTAGCTCCATTAGGCTGAAGTAAATTGCTATCTTTAATCTTCTCATCATGATGAACATGCAGGGGTAAATTTACTTCTGGAAAATGTGAAAGAGTCCGTAAAGTTTAGTGGGATATTCCCTTCAGTGACTTCTTTTGAATGTACTGCATTTTCACTTTTGTTGAGAATTTATCCATAATTTGCAATTGTCTTAGTTAATTTTGTTGTTGCTGAGAAAAAATACCCAACATTCACAACTAAAGGAGTAAAGATTTATTTAGCCCACAGTTTGAAGTCATTTCAGTACCTAGTTGCCTGGCTCCAAGACAGGGTGGATGACAGATAAAGATCATAGAGAAGAAACAGTATGGTGGGCAGAAAGTAGCAAAACAAGCAAGCAAACAGTTACAAGTAACTAGCAGCAAATCTTTCTGTCCCTTATATTGTATTCAAGCTACTTGACTTTAGGGAAGTTATCACTCACACCCTTAACCTAGTAACATAATCCTGGCATTTCACTATGAATTGCTCATATGCTATATAGATCCAGTCACATCTAAAAAGGCTCTACTAGTGAGTGCATGAGGCTTTGGGGTGACATCTAAACACAAAATGTAACCCTATAACTATAGCACCAATAGCTATAACTACAACAGCAATAACTATAATAACATCATTAGCTATAACTTTGTGGTTTTTTGTTTGTTTATATATATGCATTTGTGTTTATATTAGCATTTTAAAGGGCAAGTGATGAAGGTAAATCACGTGCAGCTTAGTTTTCATGAAAACCAGGAATGTGCAGTCTAATCTTCCAATAATGAGCATGTTATTTCCTCCTCATCCCTTAAGCTCAATGGACATATGCAAAAGCAAGATACCATCTCTGAGTGATAACACAGTGTGTCCTAGCCATTCTCAGCTATTAAATTTGATGAAGTGGGATATCATCTTTTCCGTTAGATAAATAACGTCACTTTGATCACTGTATTTCCTTTGAAAACATGATTTTTAATTTAGGAAGTATATTAAATGATATATTGTTGATCTATGAATGTTCATTTTCCCTCATTATACAACTCCTGAGATACTGAAAAAAACCAAGACACCTAGGGTCTACATTGTTTAATGGTCTTAATATATAAAAGACATTGTCACTGAGGAAACAACAAAACAGCTTTTTCATTAACAAACACAGCATGTATGTGGAAACAAAGGGGGTAGAAACAGGACCCTAATTATACCCATGAATTCCTCTTCTTCCTGAGAAAGAGCAAGAAGACCATGCTTTCCTTTCAGTAGCAATGTCCTATAGGGCTTTTATGGAGAATATATTTTCCCATATGTCTGTGAGTCAATATATGAACTTGATCATTGTTGTCTCATAAACACAACATGAATTCCCACAAGAAGACAACTAATGGGTACTTCCAGCACAATTTTCTATATATGCTAAATGAATTAGTTAAAAATTTTGCTATTCTGTGACTCCTTTGGTGATCAAGAGGATATTACAAAGGACTTTGGGTAAGTCTTTGCTTAGATTATAGTTCCATTAAAGCACAATCATTCTACAATGCTGCCTTTGTGTAGGAAAATGGTGTGTTTTTTAATTCAGGATTTAAGTACCCATTTGAATTATCTGAATTCTATTCTATCATTTCTGGAAGGTGTATCTTCATCTTCCTAGAAATTAAAGTTGGATAATAACTGTGACTAATTTTATTATAACATACAGGGCATTTTAGATGTGGTTAAATGACATTTTATGTATATGTTGCTGGAAATGAAACAGAATAAATTTTGTCCCCATCTCAAACTATATAGTTTCCGTTTTAGCTAGGATTATCTTTGTTCACAAAAAGTACAGAAATTTCATATGATAAAGAACACTTAATATGTGTGCATTACTGGAGTGCTTTTGGATAATCATATTTTAACAAAAGTTAATGGCCAAGTAATAGAAATAATGAGCTGAAGTGAAAATCTAATATGAATTTGATGAGCAGAACATTCTGAACCAAAGTATGTTAGAGGAGAAAATCCTCATGGACTATTTTACTTCTTAGTACTTCTGAAGTTTATTAGTGTTGGTATTAGAATGGACATGATGGTAAATGAACCTAAGTCAGTGTGTGCTGGTGATCTTCAGAAGATATAGGGGAAAGGCTGTACATCTCTTAAAGAAAAAAAAAAGTCATAAAAACTTCATCTCTATTTCTCTTAACTCAGAACTGATGTTATTTATTTGCACATAACCTATAAATCTGATGGTGCTAGTATAGGACTCTCTATTACAGAAACAAAATAATAAGTAAGTGAAAGATACAAATGGCAAAATGAGAAATAGATTAAATATCTGGCATCATGAGGGGCAAATAATGACAATTTGAAAAGATAGCAAAGAACAAAGATTCCCCAAGAGAATATCTTAGTGCTAGAGAGCATCAGTTTCCTTAACTACTGAGAAAAGAAAAGGTTATAGTAATTAGTTCCAGACTCTTGATAACAGAAATATATGCCAGCATTTAAACAAAGTTTCAAATGGAATTGTTTTTATTCATAACTCCACTACTGCTATCATCTTTATGGATTGATATTACATGATTCCAAGTAATATCTATTGAATGCTTAGTAGATACTATATACCAGCCCATGTATCTTACATAAAAGGTTTAACTCAGTATTCTGTGTCAGTTTCTTTTCTGTCATTGCTGAGAGAAAAATACCCAATGTCCAAAGTTAAAAGAGGAAAGGTTTATTTAGCTCACAGTTTTACAGGTTTCAGCCCATAATCAGCTGGTTCCAAGCCAGCATAGCATGGTGTAGGGGCAACAGTTCAAAGTAGCAGAAGACAGCAAAAGCAAGAAGAGCAAACAAGGAGAGGGGAAGTCTCATTTCCTCCCTTATATTATATACAGGCTATCAGCCCATGCCATCAGATGGTGTGAGTGCTACCCTGCCCTCCAGATAATGTATGTTATGACTTGACAGACATTTTGTCTGCATTTTACACATGTTCAGAGACTTTGCCTGAGACTAACACAGTGGATTAATTAATCTAGCAGAAGAAATTTCAAGGCAATTGAATGCTGAGACTGTATCATGGCTGCTATTGGGGACTTTTTAGTCAGATCTATGCTGAGAATCAAGAACAAAGAGCCTAGCATGATGATTTAAAATGTTATGAGTTTTGCCAAAAGGGAAATTCCAGTAAAGCTGTGGTTTGCAAAGATTAGAGTAGAGGAGATCTTAATTGCTGAAAAGGAATGGGAGAATAGAAAAGATGGCCTAAATCCCTCAGAAGAAGCAGAAAGTCTCTACCTTTTGCAGCCTAAACACAGTGAAAGTGAAAGACTTTTAGGAGAAAGCCACAGAGCACCATGTTCCTTAATGGCAGCAGCACAGAGAATTTGTTCCTCAGAATTGGATTCAGAGTGGCCAGACAAGCAGGCACTTGACCCATGCAGTCAAGAGAAGGAGAAGCCTATCTACTCTTCCAGGTGGCAGCAGAACTTGGCATCATCCATGTGATGCTGGTTTTAGATACATGCAGGATGCAAGAATTGGGGTGTTGGGAGTCATCGAAGCTGGAAATTGAACACATGTGCAAGGCTGGGGCATGGCTGGGGCATGGCTGAGCTCAAAACACAGAAAAGCCTTGAAGGGCAAGATTACGCCACAGTTGGACACACCTGGCTCCAACCCCAATTAACAAGATAAGGGATTGTAGCTGCAGGCATTTCACTCCTGTAATGAATGTCAACCTGGAGACTTTCTCCTAAAATAGTTCTCTTAAATTAACATAATCTGTTACTTGGAAAAATCCTTGAACCACTCCTAAGATCCTGCTAAATTTCTTTGGCTTTCCACTCTAACCCTTCCTTGTTTGAAAAACTAAATAAACTGCCCAGAGACATTCTTTTGTCATAGCTCCTAGAGTCTCCAACTTGGTTGAAGGATTTTCATCCTCCTGGAGCCCTAAAATCATACCACTTGTCTCATTTATTTAAGACTTCACCATACACTCATTTGGGATATTGAGGATCTTGGCCAGGTCTCCGATATTGGGGAGTAAAGAAGGCTTCCATCTCAATTTCAGAAGGCCTTGGAGGCCAGGCAGTGTGCCCCTGAGAAGGCAAAGCAAGAAGCTGTGAGGATGAAGCCAAAGGTGCAATGGAAACCTCAGAAGTTTGGAGAAGCCAGGATAGTGGATTGTCTAAGGAAAGTTGCAAGGAGAGAGCAAAGAAATCCTAAGACAGAAGCTATGGGAGTTACAGCCAGTAAGTTGATAAAGTGATGTCAGGGTAGAGTCACTCAAATTCTTTGGAGCTGACAACTTGCCACAGACTGTATTAGGTGATGCACTGGGATCAATAAGACTTGGACTTAATGTTTGCCCTGCTGGATTTTGGACTTGCTTTGGTTCCAATCCTTTGTATGACCCTGTTTGTGACTTTTGGAATGAATATGTTACTTTGTGCCATTGAATGTTGGAAGTGTTTAACTTTTTCATTTGTATAGGGACTTGCAGTTGAGAGTTTGCCTTAATATTTTAGAGGAGCTGTGTGACTTGGACAAGAAACTGTTAGAACTTTGGCAACACTTAGAAAAGGACTAAATGCCATTTGCACAAAGATGTGCATGAGTCTTTAGGGGGCCAGGGATGAAACGTCATGATTCTAACATAATATAATGTTGATATAATGTTGTAACATAATACTTGTTCTGTTAAACCAGGCGTGGTGGATCATGCCTGTAATCCCAGCACTGGGGAGGCTGAGGCAGGATGATCTTTGTGAGTTCAAGACCAGCCTGGGCTACAAAGTGAGCTCAAAGCCTGCCTGAACTGCATAGAGAGACCGTCTCCAAAAGACAAAAAAAAAAAAAAAAAAAAAAAAGAATTGTTAAATCTGTGTTATAATGTTAAAATTGTGAAATAAGAATAAGCATGTCTATATCTGGAGACAAGTTTAAAGAAATGTGTCTAGTTTCCCAGTTAAAAAGGGGTGGATTGTAATTGTTGATACACTATATCAACTCAAGGAGTTTAGAAGTTTAAGCAACTCAGCAGGGGGCCAGGGTGCTCAGTTTGTAAGCATCCTGAGCCTATCCAAGAGGAGGGCAGGGAGATGGTTTGAGTGCTAAAAGAGCCTCCCCATCCTAGGGAATAGGGGACGGGTAACCTGCTTACAGTATAAGGGGAAAAAATGAGGCTTGCTCTTCCCCCTTTTGCTCTTGTTGCTGTCCTCTACCACTTTGAAGTTTTGCCACTGTGCCATGCCACTCTGCCTTGAAGCCAGCTGATTACCAATTGGAACCTTCACAAAATGTGAGGTAAATAAACCTTTCCTTCCTTAACTTTGGGCAATTGGGGTATTTTTGTCTCAGAGACCAGAGAAAAGCAACTAAGAAAATTCACAACTCAGAAAAGTTATTCTCTTAATTCAAATATTCTAAGTAATAAACCCTTAAATAATTTTTAAAAATTTATAATCTGAAGGCAAATAGAATAACTGAATCCCCTTCTTACACACTGGATTAAACCATTACCCACAATTTTAAAATGGTTTGTGAATTATAAATGCTACAGAATTACAAATGCTCATCATCATTAAGAACCATGAAATTGAGGAGTTCAAATTGTTTTGTGATAGAAATGATTACTGTGATAGAAACAACCACCAACTATAAACAACTGATAAGCCCTGTCTCCTTCTGTAAGAGTATGTATTTAGGATTCATTGATGAACAAAAGAATGCATGATATTGTAATATATAAGCAGATAATTTATGCACTAATTAAATTTATTCTAAAAGTCATTGTGTTGTAATTATTCAAGTATAAACTTCAGGATAATTATTTCTGTATTTATTTATAAAAACATAAATAAGAAATAGGCTATGTTTTGGTGGCCACCTATCAAAACAAACAGAACCCTAGAAGATTCAGTTAAAAAATGGCAGAAAGGGTTAATTAAGCCAGTTGATTATTTGGCACTCTAGGTAAAACAAATAATTGATGCAATCCCTCAGTTGTAACACTGCATTTATAGCTCACAGTTAAATTTTAACAAATTTTAGAATAAAATTCATTTTTTGACTTTCAGATACATTTTCAGATGGTTAGATTTTTTCTGCAAATCAACTTTATAGTTCATTTTTATGTGACTATATTGTACATAATTTTATGGTTAGAAAGGTGATGAATACATTTTTAATAAATATTTCCTTTACTTGGTTGCTTTAATTTGAATTCTCCATTATAATATTGATCACTTTTTATATATATGAAACTACCAGTTACATAGATAAGATTTTCAATCTATTTTATTTAATGCAAAACAAGTGTAAAAGCTGTTAATGAAGGAGAAGTCTCATTCATTTAACACCTCCACACCAGCTGTACATAAATGAGTGAGGGAGAAATCTCATATGAATCATGCATATACTTATATTCCAAGGAAACAAAGCATAATTTGAGTCTGCACCCAATGTGAAATATATATATACAACAAAAATCTTTTTTTCCTTAACAATTTTCTAATAGCTCACTTTCTATTTTAAATTTATATTTACAACTATTACTGAAAGGTAAGTATTATTTATAGAAGAAAAGGGACCTAAAATTTCCCTAAGAAAGCAAGTTACAAATATAACTGAGATACTGATTAAAAGAATGCTAAGTATATACATTTGAGATTTTATACAGAGACTGCATTTTTCATGAAATATGAAACTGAAAAGTATGATGACAAATTATCATTCCTAAAAATAGTGTTTTGTTACTCTTCTTGTTGACTTCAAGGGTAAAAATGCTCTATACTTTTGAGCTCTGTTATTAAATAAAGGCTGTGAACAGATCTAAATATATAGATTGGGATATGCAGAATGTTACATGAATGTGGTTCAAACTTGCTTTTACTTGAATAAACAAAATCATAAATACTTTTCAATCTCCTTTCTGAACACTAACCACCAGTGTTGACATTTAGAATAAATTGCATTGAGACTGAGGTTGATGTATATCTCTTACTAAACCAAGGGGTTAGTGGTAAAGACAAAGAGGAGTAAGAAAGCTAGAAAATTCACTAGCTGTGTTTTTCTACTTCTGAAAAGTAACAATTTTATTTTAGTTAAAATTAATAAAAAACTCCTTATTCTTTTACTTTCATCAACACCTTTGCTTTGGAGAAAATTAAAAAACAAAAAACACTACCTAGTATTTATTCTTATAATGATATTTTTGAGTAGTTAATGAGAAAATTTTGTTGGTGAACTGCAATAAATAGGACAAGGTTCACAAGGTTCAACCAGAAACATTAAGTAATATGTTTCAAGTACAACAGCTTGAACTGATGAAACATATATTTTATAACTATTTTAGTGCATTCTGATATATGATAATGAAGCATTACAAATTATGCTTTTTCTATACAAAATACTCCCAATTTAATGTCTTTATTTTTCTATTTCTCTGAGAAGTGATCCAAAAATATTCAACATTCTTTTGATTCAATCACATGAAATACTGATATCACAAATTCTAATTTTGCCTACTAAGAAAGAGAAATTCTTTCAAAACAGGATGTATATTGTGATCCCAATCTTATGTGATCATCAGACAGCAAAGATTCTTGAGCCTGAATTGAACCCAGTTTTCCTATGAATTATTTCATCTGAAATATACAATTTAAACTGAAGTATCTCAGACTTGATAGAAAATAAATATGTTATGAGGAAAGTTTTCAAAACATTCCACAATTAAAGAATTATGCAAATGAGCCTCTAATACTGAGTTAAATTGTTTTAATTATATTATCATTTACCTCTAGACTAACACAGTTCAAACCCTTATCCTTATACATTAAATGAAAAACATTAGGACAGTACAAAGCATCCTTTTCACACAAGGGAGGCTAATATTTTATCAAATATGAGTTATGTATAATACTGATATGATGATTGGTAGAGACTAGAATTTCTTCTGAAATTGGCATACAGTTTGTCATGTGATCATTTGACTTCCCATTATTTTTCTCCATATGTACTGCTTTGATATTCCTTGACTTTCACTTGCCAAAGACAAATATTCATACATTAAGTATTCCTCTGCTTATTTCATATTTCCCTGTAGCAATCAACAGAATCTTATTTTATTTTGTATCAACATGATTAAATACAAAAATGCATACTTTGGCACAAATATTATAGGACACAAATTGAATCATAAAGTGATTATCTAGAATATTCAGAATATTTTAATATTATCTCTAATATTAACACTGAACAAAAACACAACCCTTAAGTGATCACAGATAATGTGCAGACTGCAAAATAGGGAGACTGAAAATAAATACTCCAAATAGTAACATAATGAAGGTAATTGCTTTTTTTTTTATAACCTACTGAAATTCTTAATGGTGGTAAAAACCACTGAGGCAAAGAAATCCAACCATATTAAAGTAGGGCATTTTTTATTTTTAGCCACTATGGGCAAATTTAAATTCATTTATGAAATAAGTCTCACAATTTCTTGTAACACACATATACTTTGTGTATGTCACTTGTAACCTTAAGAAAGTCTGATATTAAGGGAGACAGACCTTTTGAACAATGGAAGGAGACCAAGAGATGGAGGGATAGTGCAGGGAAGAAAGGGGAAAATGATGAAAACAGAATTAAATTAAAATATATTATGTACATGTGCCAACTCCCCAAGAGGAATGTGATCTTTCTGTACTGAAAAGGTATACCAATAAAAATAAAAAACAAAAAAGAAAGAAAATAAATATATAGCATATTTCTTACTTTTTGTTCTCTCTAACTGCTTTATCTCCCTTCTTCCAAGAAATGGTTGGTTTTGGAGAGCCTTGGGGTTTGCACTCTATAATAATTTCTTGGTCTTTGGTAACAATTACTGTTTTCTTCAGTTGATTCAGTGCAAAAGTAGGAGCTGAAGCTATTGGAAAGAAACTGTTAGTTCTACCAAAAGTGATAACAATGACATCAAATATATGAATAATCTATATTTTGCAATTTTTTCTGGGAAACATTTGTCATAAAATCATATATATGGAATTAACATGAAAATTTATTAATAATTAATGGATATATTCCTATCTTTTTACTAGCAGATGATTTCACACAATATGTGGTTCATGAGTAAATGTTTCATAAAATCACAATACGTAATTATGATTATCAACTTCAATTGCAAAAGACTGATAGATAACTTTGGCAAAAGGCCAACGGTCCAATTGCAGAAGTCTATTTGGCATTTCTCTGGAATAATTTATTTTATCTTGTGTGGAAGAAAATCTGTGTCCTGTATTTCCCACCTATAAAATTTAATTTTATAGATAATTTGCTTTATTGATATATCAAATTTGATGTTTTAAAAGTACAATAACAAATGGAATTATTTTAGTTTCAATTCAAAATTTTATTTCATTTGTTTCAGTTAATAATCTAACTCTGATTACTCATTAAAACTGACATAGTTTTTGTTAGATTTTTTAATAGATGCTTTTGACTGAAAGATATGCACAGAAATTTACAGCATCTGAAAACTTTATACCATTTTGACCATTTCATGCCTATTTCAGTAATATTTTATGTTCATAAATTGCTATATAATGTGAGGCACAAGAACACTAATATTTATATTTTTTAATAAACAGATAAGATATTGACAAAAAAATGAGAGAAATTATGATGAGAGCACTGCTACAATTTTTGGTTGCTTACTGGAAATAGAATTTATGAAAGATAATTTTGAAACTATGTAGAGTGAATAAGAAGGATTTCAGAGTGTTTTTGGATAAATTGTTAAATAAATGTAACCTGAATCAGCCTTTTAATTTGAAGATGTTAGAGTGTGAATTGACAAGAAATTACATTAATATTTGATTGGTTAGCATGTAAGAAATTGATATGTAGTCCTCTGTTGGCTATGGATTGTTTTAAAACAGAGCAATTTCATCTGAAAACATCTATAACTCAATGCACTCGTTTATGATATATTTGGTTTACATGTAAGTGGTAGTTTCCCATGTTTCTAAGATTGTTGACATTTCTGTAAATATTATATTTTAGGAACATAGATGGGAAATAGAAAGTATACTTGACCTTCTGCCTTCTAGGAGACAATAAATCATGCTTTGTATTACAACAACCCTAGAACCAAAATTTACGATACTATCTGTTTGAGAAAAGATGAAGTCCATTCCAGTAGCCCCAATATGCTCATTCAGAGGAGTCTTTTCCACTGGACTGACTGCTGTAGCTTTAAGTTAGGCATTTGTGCCAGTTCTTAGATTCTCTTCTTATCAAAGGTGAGCCCATGTCTACCATGTCTTATTTCTGGCTGGCTCTCTATTTTATTTTGAGGATGATGAAGGTTAATACCTCATTAGAAAAGTAGATTTACTTTGGATTCCTGTCTTGTAAGATACACACACACAGCTGCTTCAGGAAATAGAAAGCATTTCTATGTGAGCAGGAACAGGCTGCTGGAATTCTACTTTCTGATCCCCTATATTCTCAAGGCCTTCTTCCTTAAAATTAACATATGTTTACTTGTATAATTTTAATATCAGAGAAAAGACATATAAACCATTTAAAATTAAAACAAAAGTTAAAAAAACCTACATACATGGAAAAGATACAGAACAAAATATATACAAAGTTAAGTGATCTTCTAAAACTTACCAAAATTATCAGCAAGACATAGTGTTTCTCTTCAAGCCATAAAATGCATTTTTAGAACTCTATCACAAAACTTCAGTATAGTAAGAATTCAAAAATGAAAACAAGCAATCCTTTTTGTCGATTTATTTACTTAGAAACTGCATACCTAGAATCTTCAGCTCAGCACTAGCATAAATAGCTCCATATTTATTTTCAGCCAAACACTGATACATCCCAGAATCTGATTGGTTTACACTGTGGATCATCAGTACCCCATTAACTGTGTGAATCCTTGTCTGTAATGGAAAAGATAATAGACATAGAAAATAAGCAACTCATACAGATTTCGTGCTTGTTGTCTCCTAGATCAAGAAAAAAAACCCCTCTGATTTCTAAAATTAAACATTTGGTAATTTTGTAACAAATTTATTGTTATTATTGTATCACACATCTTATAAATTAAAACTATTTCTTAGTAAAGAAAATAAAATGATTATTTTCCTTAGTCATTCTTACAGCTTTTACTTTCAATTATATTTTTGGTCTGAATTTGCTTTCTGAGTAGACTAGCTGAACTTGTAAAATACAATTACCAGATGATGGTGTTATTTGAATTCTTTTTGCAAAGAGAATTGGGAGAAAGGCTAGAGGACATGGACATACTACAGTGTCAAGTTAAAAATTGCCACAGTCATAACAGCAATCATTTTACTCTACTGATATGGCCAGGAATTTGTCTTTTCTCTCACTTCCCAACAAACTAACCCAAAGAAAATACTGTCCTGCAATTGGATTATATATAAAATTATTGGTCAGAAAATATACATTTTTATTATAAAAACCTAATACAGATGACCAACAATTGATTGTGAGTGAGCAAACTAGAGTAATGGAGGCCAAAACTGTATTTCTGAAACAAACTTTATATTTCTGCAAAGAAGTACAACAAAAAATAAGTACATTTTTAAAAGTTCATATATTTAGCTGTTAGAGAAAAACAAATAAAAAAAACCTCAGGAAGACGTCTACATTGTTCATGGGAGTGTAAACTACTACAAACACTATGCAAACTGTGGAGATTCCTCAAAAAAACTAAAAATAGAAATTTCATTTGATCCAGCTATTCCTCTACTGAGTATATGCCCAAAAGAGTTAGGTCATAACACTACAGTGATACATTCATACCCATGTTTATAGCATTAGTTAAGCCCTAAAAACACCCTATGAATGGATAAAGAAAGTATATATCTACAATGGAATTCTATTGGACCATAAAGAAGAATAGATTCATGTCACCTTCAGGAAAATGAATGGATCCTAAGCTCATAACTTTAAGGAAAATAAATCAGAAAATTATAGAAAGAAATAATACAGAAAGTTAAATATTGCATGGATTCTTTAGTAGGAGAAACCCAAAATATAAAGTGTAAATAAAGAAGAGATAATAGGGAACAGTGCAGCAGATAGTCTGTATATGGGGAAGGAAGCGAGCAGACAGGAGAAAGGGGAAAGGGGATAGAAAATGTTATCAACTCCCCAAAACAAATGTAAATATTATGTATCACAAACATATACTAGTCAAAATGTTTAAATAACTAAGTTTCTTTCCTATTTCATACCAAGCAAATCATTTTTTATTTTAGTAAGTAATGCTTTGATTATTTACCAGCAGAGATACCACGTAATTTTGACACTTTAAAAATAATCCCATTTATTTAGTAAACAGGCTCGTGGAATTGATCTTTTTTGGAGAATAGGAACAGAAAAGATGACTAGCACAGTCTTTTCTCAAGGAATATCCTCAAGAGAGTAAGAGTGAAAGAACCTGTGAAAGCATCTTCAACGCTTCTTTAGCAACTCTACAGTCCTTTTTTGTTTTTCTTAGGTTTTTTGTGTAATTGCATCAAGTTTTGGCTTAACTGGATTTAAAACAGAAAATTTTAGAACTGGATTAAACTTTGAGGATAATCTGATTCAATTTCTTCATTTTAGAAAGGAGCAAGCTGAGGCTCAAAGAGATATAATAGATGAGAGTTTCTATACCCAGCGATTGCCAGGATTCGTGCTCAGAGTCTCAACTTTACATGTTTCTCTATTTTGATCATAAATAGTGCATTGTTCCTAATGAAATTCATAATCAGTGAATTGTTCTCTTTCCTGAAAATATCATAATCAAAGAAGAGAGTTGTTTAAATTGTCATTACTCTGAAATTAAAAAAAAAAACAAATTAAATATAGTACCTAAAAATTACTTCAAAAACCACACATTCACTAAATTTTTTTTTAAAAAATCTGTGGTTAGTAGGACATCATAGAAAAAACAATTCCCAGAACACAAGAGATAAAGATTCTACTCAGGTCTCCTCTTACTAGACATGTGATCTTGGGTAACTCCCTTTACTTCAAGAGATTAACTCCATTATCTGCAAAAGGAAGGAAATAAACTAGATAGTATCTAATAATCAGCTAGAATGACAAAAACTTTATGATGATCATTGATGTTCCCCCAAGAAATTTATAGAATTGAAAAAATTGGTATAAGTATGTTATAAATGTAATGAGATGATCAAATTTTTTTTGCCTTCTATATTTGGTATATTTCTGACTCCAAATATATTAGCAGGTAGAAGTAGGAAGTGGCTTTCAAGAAGAATAAAGAAACCTATTTTGTCCTGTGTACAATCTTGAGCTGGAGGAGGTTAATAGCTCCCAACAGTACCTGAGGTAGGAGAGGCACTCCATTCTTCAGCCAACGATATGTGGGCCTGGGCTTCCCAGTGGCCTTGCATTCCCATTGGAGAGGGCTCCCACTGTCTAACTGGGTATCATTCAGTTTTTCTACCCAGTGTGGGTAAGCTGTGAGTATATAAGCATTAAGGAAGGGTGATTGCATTTCTCACTTTACCAAGCTCAATATTCATGTAGTAAAATGCATGGCGTTTAAATATTTTTATTTTTAAAATTCATGCAACCATAGATTTTGGAATAAGCATTGAATTACACAAAGAACTATCTTTCCTGAACACAAAGGAAAAAAAGCAACCAAAATATTGAAGATATATGTAATTTTTTGTACCAATAAATATATTTTGATGACATTTTTGTCAAGTAGGTGTGTGTAACATATTCAGTTTTGAAACTACCTTAAACCAAGTGGTTTGCTTCTCCTGAGCCCCTAGTACTTGTTTATCAGGAAGTCAGTTACTTAGGAGCATTGCTTATTAAATACATGGGAATAGCATAGGTAGAAGTAACATAACGGGTCCTATTATTGACCTGATTTCTCTCTTGTTTTCCAGCCCTTCCCTTCTTTCCTAACAGGACCTGGATGCTTTAGAAAAATCATTTCTGATTGAAATTTTACATAGTATATAAATTTTACTAATTTATCTTCTAACATAAAAAATTTTAAAGTTTTAAAAAATTGTAACAGAGGAAAAAAATTCCTTTATCAAAAGATAATGCTGTAATTTTACAAACTCTGTAAGACACCAGTTAAAGTCTTTCCTCTAGGCCAAATGTAGAGCTCAGTGGCATAGTGCCTGCTTGACAAGTGAGGTCCTGAGTTCAATTCTCAGAATTAAAAAAAAAAAACCCTCTTTTCTTTGATAGCTAATTTATAAAATAAACGTGACTTGTTCTTTATACATAAACCTATTTACAATAGTCAAAGCAATAAATGTAAAAAAATGAACTGAATTTATTTTTCTCTAGCAATATTTATGGCAAAAACCTATTAAATATCAGTTTTACTGAAGACTTTGATCAGTCATTGATCCACACTATGGTGTCCTTACCAATCTCAGAGATGATTAGAGACAGAGAAATAACCGTATCTTCTAATTAAGAAATTTAAACTGGAATAGGAAGGGCCTAAAATCACTACCAAGGAAAAACTACTAAAGAAAACTGTGATGTCCAAAACCAAAGCCAGTTTAGGGATGAGCAAAAAAGCAAGGGAGAAAGAACCCTTATTTATTAAATCATAGTAGTTGACATTATGATACCCTTTACACAGCTAAATGCTCAAATTAATTCCCAAAACACTCATTCTGAAAAGAAACACATCTTATTTTGTGAATCAGGAATCTGTGGCTCAAAGCCATTAAGGAAGTTTATTCAAGGTTACAAAGCAAGTTGTCTTTAAGTAGGAATATTGTTTTTATTAGCTCTTTGGCTAGCTAGTATAACCTTGTCTTTAATAGCTCTATATTGTTGTAACATAGTCAGGATTTGTAGTCCATGAACTACATTTTGTAATTCCTATTCAAAAATCTTACCATAACAAATTTCAAATATTGATCCTGACTTTTGCGCTTGGATTCCAAAATCAGCCTTTTTATTGTTATATCATATATATTAAAATTACTAAGAAAGAAATATAAGAATAATAATAAACTCTAACTTCATATTTGAGTTTCTATAAACTTTCCTATCCTGATTTCCCTGCTAATTCAAACTGTGAGTAAGCCTTGCAGTCCACATAGATAAGTTTGCTATTTTTCAAACACATACTATAATTTTTAGTCTGTTCACTCTATGTGAAATGTTCTACTCTTCATCGTTAATTTTAATCTCACTTAAAATTCAAGGTTTATTATAAGTTAATTAGTGACAATACCAGAGGGACATCATCTGTACATTCCTTGGATTCCTACAGTTCTTCCTCACCCAGGAAATCATCAAATAATGGTTTGTTATTCTTATTCTGTTGCTTAAATTGAATTAAGACAGTTTTGCTTAAATGAGCTAGCTAGCTAGTGAAATCATTGGAGTACTGTTGACTGCAAATATAGACTTCATTTAGATACAACATGGTCCAAAATATAGAAAATTATGAAGTTTTGGCCAGTTGTATTTTATCATCATTTTCTTAACATGTTAGACTTTATAGAATTTATGCTGGCATATGCTGTTTATGGGAGTTAAAAATTTAAAACACATATTAAAAACTTACTGAAACGAGAAATTAGAAAGTATTAAATATTAGAGATTTTGTCATATGAAAAAATTAAAAATTGCAATAGTTTCTCCAAATATATTTTGTGTTACTCTATAAAATGTTAAAACTTAAAGTCCTGCTTCAAAAATGAATCTGCTAGAGCAATGGAACAAGTTACCCCTGCCATTGCAATGATGTAATTCCTGCTTTCTTTGCTTACTGAAGTGTCTTTGGCAACTACTATAGGTACATAACTTATACTGAGCAAACAAATGTGAATATGCCATGATGTCTCTTTGCTGTCAGCTCCAAATTTATTTGATAAGATACAATTGAAACTTTATCCAAATTCACTCTACCAATTATTCTAAAAATAAGAATACCCTGCGATGTAGAGTTCTAAATTTAAAAAGTACTATCAATTAATCAGTGCTTGAGAAATTTAAAAAAGTGGTTTAGAGTTTGCTATTTTGTTTGTGGGATTTGTTTTCTTTTTTGTATATTGAAACAGAGTCTTGGTATGTTGTTTAAACTGGCCCTGAACTCACATTGTAGCCTAGGCTGGACTTGAACCTGCAGTGATCCTCCTGTCTTAGCTTCCCCAGTGCTGGGATTATGATATGCACTACCATATCTGACTTGAATGATGACTACCTATCATTTATGTGTACCTGTTTATCTGTATATATGCATATATGATCTGTATGTCCATGTATATGTTCACATCTATATGACATAATAGAAAATACAATTATGAAATCAAATAACTTGGTGATATTACTTGGCTGTTTCTCTAGGTGCCATATGCCATTACATATATAAGCTACTTTGTAAGGCAAGCCCAGAAAGATACACAATTACATATAGACGCACATTTACATGTATTGTATGTGTAATATATATATATGTATATACACACATGCATACAAAAACAAATAAAATATAGGCATAATTTATGTGAAAATTAGGCTCCATGTTGGACAAAAATTTTGTTTTTGGTACCACATATTGGAAAAAGTTAATATTATGACTGGATAAATGTTAACGCTATTTGTATTTATGATTGTCCTTCATGATATACCTGGAAAACGCATTTAATAAAAGATCAGCTCAAATTTTGCAGTAGATTTTCTTGTTTATTTTTCTAGGTTGTTTTAATTGTTTAAAATTTTAACTGAGCTATAGCATTTGAACTTATTTATGTGGTAAATTGCTTTAACTTGATATATGTATGCAATGTGAAAAGACTTCCTTTTTATATTGCAAAATATTTCACAAACCACGAGGTCTATACCACACAGACCTACAATCAAAAGATATTATGTAGGAGGATATTGATAGAATTTTTAAAATAAATAATCAGACACTTGATTATAAAATGAAAAAATGTGCTTTACGTGGTGGTATGATAAAGAGAGTATAACCCTTGAAGATATTTAGAATAACAAAATCATTGGTAACACCCAGGCTGTGTACCTGAAGAGCATAACTTTGAGTTCCACAAACATATTCCTTATTTTCTACTGTAAATTTTTACTTTTCATAGTAGTAGCCAGCTATACATCTCAGTAACTTTACTGAGGATTTCAGGAAGCAATATTTGTGTTTACCAATTTGGTACAATGAAAAGCAAGGTGTGTGCACATGTGCAAAAGTGTTACATTAGGGTGTTCACTGGCATTATGCTCCATTTAACAGATTTCACATACATTTACTTGAGAATCACAGAGGGTTTACTACACTCACACCACTTTCAGATTTGTTTTAAAAAGTTTTGTTTTGATTTTTCAAGTAGAAGTAGCCCAATTCAGTATAATAACACATAAAAAAAATTTACAAGCTATGGAGGAGGTCAAAAGTGAATAATCAGGTTATTGATGCATGGATGATGAAGATGATCCATTACAGTAAAATCATGTTTTTATAACAGAAGAGTGATGTAGGTGTATGATGATAACGATGATGATGATGATGACTTTGACATTGGCCATGTCAAGCAAAGTTCCTGAGACAGTGAAATGGAACAAGAATCACCTGATATAGACAGAGGGAATACTGTCCTCCCTAATTCAGATGATGAATAAAACAGCAATATGAGTACATATTTAACTAGTTGAAATGTTGGAAAATAGTCACACAACAAAATAGAATAATTCAATGTTAGAACTAGGTCCACGAATGTAGTGGGGGTCTTAGCAGGGGTGAAACATGTTAGACAGAATGCTAGCACTGCCATTCAGTGTTGGAAATTGTAATAGATATGCTACATGATGCTGTGAAATAAACAAAGACATAAATACAAGTAAAACATTCTCTATGAGCCAAGATATATTAAAGAATATATATTTTTTGTGAGCCTTACTAGCTGAACTGAAAGAATTAATAGAGCTCCTGTCCTTAGCAGGGAATTCTCATAATGATCACAAGAATGTAAAAGACATGGAAATGCTGAGTGCAAGTTCAAATAAGAAAATCATATAGTATAATTTTTGGATTTCAGAAAGATTTACAAAAAGAAACACAAACTTGTACTGCTGATGTCAACATTACATCATGATAAAAATATTAATGAGAAAACTTCAACAAAATGGAAGCCTGAAATGGAAGCTTCCTATAAGAACAAAGGCACAGTAGATGTCATTGATGAGTTATGTAGCAACCATGATGTCACTTGAAACACAAAGCATTAGTCAATGGTTATGCTTTACTTGATACTAAACATGTATAGAATAAATAATTTGATAGTTTACAAAGAAAATAAGTGAAAAATACAATGGAGAAATTTTCTTAAAGAATTGTGACTGGAACTTATAAGAGATCATTTACAGCAGAGGAAAAAATGTTTCTACACAGAGAATTATGCAAAAAAATAATTGTGAAGCATGCTGTTGATCTGACAGGTGAGTAGCAAGTGTAACATCCCAAAGACCTACTATGACAACAGGAAAATCAAAAAGATGTTAACTGTGCCTTACAATAAAGCACAGGGAAATAAAACATATGTGCTATCAGTGTAAGCAAAAATTGTGTATGGAACACACACTTTTTGTGTGCAGACTCCCTCAGGTGTAGTAAATGAAGCAAATATTATTTTTGCTGTAAAGTTCTATTGGTGTTCTCATTGTTGTTCACATATTTACACAGGTTTTTATTTCAGATGTTAACTCTTGAAAGCAAGTACACAGCTGATGTGAAAATGTTGATGTATTCTAAGCACTCATTACACATTTGATATTTAGTTTATTGATATCTTATTTCCCTGCTATATGCACAGTGTACAACATAGTAAGAAGTTCCTGACAAAACAGGAAAAGAAGACAGGTGATAAGAATGGACTTCTACATAGGAAAAGAAAGCTAAGTACATGTCTTCTCATTGTAAACAAGACGTGTGCCTGCTATGGTTGATACACTGCATCAACTTGAGCAGTTTAGAAGTTTAACTAAGAGACTCAGCAGGGAGCCAGAGTTCTTACTTTGTAAATATCATGAGCCTGTGAAAGAGGAGAGCATGGAGGTGGTGTGAGTGCTACACCCACCCTGGAGTTGGGGCGGGGGTGGCCTGTGTGCAATATAAGCAAGGAAAAGTGCCTTGCCTCCTGCCACCTTTTGCTCTGGTTGCTTTTGCTGGCTGCTGCCATGAAGTGTTGCCCCAGTGCCATGCCACCCTGCCTTGCAGCCAGCTGATTGTGGACCGAAACCTCCAAAAACTGTAAGCAAAATAAACATTTTCTTCTCTAATTTTGGATGTCAGGTGTTTCCTCTCAATAACAAGAGAAAAGTAACCAAGACAACATGGAACATGGAGTTGTCATGTGTGAAGACTGCCTTGAATGTGACAGTTAAAGCAAAGATTATTTCTGTGGTAGACTTTTTTCTGTGTGGTTTACATTGAGGCTCATCTAAGTTTTTATTTTTGATGTTACCTTTATGTTTTATAAGCAAGTATATAGCTGATGTGAAAATGTTGATATTTGTTTTAGATTCAAAGTACATTAAGAATTTAATACTTTATTGTGTTGATATTTTATGTTCCTGTTACTACACATTGCATAATATAATAAGAACCTCCTGAGAAAACAGCAAGATGAATGAGATGTCAAGTATATCCTGAAAAAAGGCTAGGAAAGCAAAACACACGTACTGTCAGTATGAAGGATAAATATGGATGGAACTATTGTCACATATGCAGGCTGCCTTGGGTGTGATAGTTGACTGTTATTTTTTGTTGTTGAGTGCTATCAGTGTTTTCACTGTAATTCATATAGGAATTTATTTCTGTTGGTCTTTTTCTGTTGTTCTTTCCATTTCTTTTTTAGAATTTGTACACCAAAAGCCAGTGATTGTTAAAAATTTTGATGCTTTTTTATAAACATTCAATAATAAAAATGTAGTACTTTATTTGTGTAATATTTTTCCTGTTATGCACTCAATTTAATATAATAAAACTCATAAAATTAAAATTAATAATTATCACTAGAAATACTCTAAAGAACAAATATGAGCTTGACACACCCATATTTATGAGATTTTATGACAAAAAATATGTTGTGTTCCTGTTAAAAATGTTCATTGCCTGAAGACTGCAAGTTTCTGGTTGCTAAAGGGCAATGGTTTTAACTTCTGAATAATAATGTGGGGTTAGCTGATACCAAGAAGTAGCCTGCACTGTGGTATTTGATCTATCAGGAAAAACAAAATCCTGTGTGGGGCCCTGATAAAAATATTCATTCATTTTATTCATCTTTCATAAATTTCATCTTTTAGGATGTGGAAAACTAAAGAGACACATGGCACTTTAAACTCAGAAGCTGTTAAAACCCTGCCAGATGCACTGTATATTGGCAACTACTTATGTAATACATTAGAGCTTCACTTCAGTCTCTGGGTTACGTTTTTTTGAAATGCAAAGCAGATGTGCATGAAGGAACTCTTGCTTATTATCTCTTGTCATTAGAAATTCTGTAACTCTCTACTGTTAAATGCTAACTGTTATTGGCCTCCTTCGTTGTTCTTGTACTCTTAAAATGTTGAGGAGTCAACACATTTTGTCCAATAGATCACTTTTAATATTATGACTATTCACTGTGGGCCAGTAAGAAGTAATGCAGAACATTAGAAAGATTACACAGTTGGGGTGAACAGAGGTTCAAATCCCAGTGCTGCAATGCTCTTGCTTCAATATGTGCTTGGGAATGAGTTACTTAATTTTAATGAGTCTCCTCTGAAAGCTGTAGATGATAATGTCTATTTCAGTGGGTTACTACAATGATTGAACATAATAACTATTGGTTATTTCTCATCCCTCCTCTATTGCCATTGAATACAACTTCATTTTCTCCCCAATGGCTTCATGCTCATAACAACAGTAGAATTCCATCTACAAAATTTTTTCTCCAAAGATATAAGATTGAAATTTTCTTTATGTATGAAATTAATAATCAAGATGCTATGATTTTATATCACATCCCACAGTAAACTTTTCATGTGCTTTCACAGCTAAAACAATTTTTTAAAATATATCTAGCGCTGTGGATTATCGCACAGTGCTGCCATACTTGCTTAGTAGGTACAAGGCCCTGGGTTCACTGCCCAGCAATCCCCCCAACAAAAACAGAAGAGAAGTCCTCTTATCTCATTCAGAAAAGCATGCTTTTGAAGAGAATAAAGATGGTGAGAAGTAATGTTAAGAACTTGAATGCATCAAGCATTTTTCTGTAATGTGAATAAACTACAATACGCACGCATTTCTTGCTCTGTGCTTTAGTTTAGATCAGCCACATCTGAGAGGGAGCATCCTGTATCTGGAGTTGAGGGTGCAAATTGAATTCCCATGTCTTTACCAGCTCTAAGTTGGATTCTAGTTCTACTAGTTGTGATTATTATTGGGGTATTTTTATTATTACTGAGGTACTAGATATCAAGCCAATGCTTTGTGCTTGACAACAGAAATAAATCTCTAGCTTCTAATGTTTATTTTTAATAGGACTTGTACCATTAATTTTTTAACATATCTAGTCATAATTTCCTCATCTGTTAAAGAAGAATTCTAATAACAAGGGTTATTGTGGTTACAGTTATAAAATATTAGTAGTACATGGAGTCTATTTTGGTGTCTAGAACATAATGCTCTTTGCAACTATTAGTTCTCTTCATTAGTGTTTTAGTCTCCTTTGACTTCTACTTATGTGTTGCAGCAAATCATGAAGCATGATGTGCATGTCTAAGCAATAATTTTTGTAATGGCACAGAATTATAGTGGAAATAATCCACTTTCCCTTCCTTCCTTCTTTTTTGTCATTTTTATTCCTTCTTTCCTCTTATTCTGCCCTTTCCTATTTTATTTTATTTTTTGGATCTGGGATTGAACAAATGACCTCAAACTTGCCAGGGAGGCATTTAAGCCTGCTGAGCTAAATTCCCAGCCCAATATTTTAATTTCAGTGGAGGAGGGTTTTTTTTTTTTTTTTTTTTAACCAGAGATCAGACTCATGATCTTGTGTTTGCCAGGCAGGCTTATCCAGGCCCCTAGCTTCTTTCTTCACTTGTTTTCTTTGTATTTTTCTTAATTGAGAACTTTCAATCATCAGGCTCAACTTATATTTGAAATTTAAAAATTTAAATTTTCTATGATGGTTAAAGCCAAATCTTTCGGGTCTATTATGAGAAACTACAAGGGACAGAGATAATTAACCATCAACTATATTTGATGAAAGACATTCATTACAATAATTATGCAATTTATCCTACAGTTTAAATCTTTTCAAAATTTTACATTTTAATTTTATATTACATGTATATTACATATATAATTTTTCATTAATTTTAATTTACCTAACTACCATGGAACTCTTTATGTTCTATAATTTGTTGAAATATATTTACAATATTGATGCTGTGTTAAAATATAAACCTACCTCTCAACTTTTAATTTTTTGACACAACAAAGTGTTCCTTAAAATACTGATTTATCTTTTGAGTATAAGTGAGAAGCATGTAAACCATTTTGTAGTTACACTTGCAAGAAGAAAGTGAATTACAGGGGAAAAAAATCTATGTTTTCAGTACTCTGTGAATATTAAACATTTCAATAGAAAGAGTCATCCTCCACTTTTTCCTGATAGGTAGAGCTCCAAATACAGAACTTCCAACAATAATCAATTCTATTGAGACATGATACTAAATATAAATCATGAATACAGTGGGACATCCGGGCATCATAGCATCCATATAGCTATGGTTTGGGAGTGTCCACCACAGATCCACACGTTAAGGGTTTGATTGCCAGTCTTTACTAGGTGGACTCTCGTGAAGAAGGTTAGGTCATTAGGGCACTCCTTGAAAGGGGTATTAGGACTGCAAACCCTTCCTGTCCTGCTCTCCTTTGCTTCTCAGCCACCACAAGGTGAATATTTTTCTCTCTTATTCACTCTTGCTTTGATGCACTGCACTGCAACAGGCCCAAGGATAAAATTGCCAAGTGACCAAGAAGTGATACTTCTAAAACTCTGAGCCAATAGAAATAGTTTCTCCTTTTAAATTGAATATCTCATGGATTTTATCCCAGTAACAAAAATGTGAGTAAAACGTACTTATAGATAGTCAGGTGGAAATAATGGACAAGATTTCCCTCTACATTTTAGAGTTTAATGGAGACCAAGGCCTTCATGTCAAACACAATAGTTCTAAAAGTATAAAAGTTGGGTAAATCAAGGTACTTCTGGGCGTGAAATAGATGCTGCTCGTTCATAACTGTTCTAGGGTAGTGGGGGTGAACCTATGGCTGCATGCTGCAGTAGGCACCCAGAATTCTGTTGGCACGCAGGCCAAGTTGACCCAGCAACTGAGCATAGAATACCAGTTAATTTTTTCTAAACTAAAACCTCAGTATTCAAGTTTAATTTCAGTATTGGCACTTTGCAATAAATAAGGGATTTTGGGTTGTGTTTTGGGCACTCAGTCTCTAGATGGTTTGCCATCACCCCTAGGGCAACAGATGTAAACTGGGATTATCTGAGACAAATCAAAATGTATGGTCACCTGATGGAACTTATATAGAAGGCATCCTAACCACAGGCTATGGTGAGAAGTCCCATGTATCCCAAGTAGTTATAGATTGCTTATTTTTTTTCTAGATAACAGTCTCAATCATTTTTCCATTCAAAGTGATACAAGTTTTGGCATGTTTGTGGAAAACCCACAGAATGTTTCTCAGTGGCAGTTTTACAGGCAAACCTTCTCACCAGGAGGTACACTGGGGGAAACATTATATCACTAATATTGAGTCAATACAATTTTTCAAATTTCTAAAAATAATCATTTCTGCCCATGAATCACCTGTGGTAAGAAGAGGAACAGAATTTAGTAAAGTTGTGTGACAGTTTCCATCTCAAATATTTTACTTACATGTGGCCATCTTTAAAACAAAGATATTTGGCACTTTTCTCTAATAGTTTTAAGATTAATAAGTATTTGTTGATATGGGGTGTGTGTGTGTGTGTGTGTGTGCGCTTATGGTCTTAAGTATCAAGTTATGGTTGAGCACTTGTTTTTTAGTATTATTATTTTTTGCAAAGAGGGGTTATAATATTTTATTCTATTGCTTTGAGAATACAATGACAATGTTTTCTAAGATCAATCATTTTCCATTGGGGCATGTGAACATTTTTCCTCTATGGTTAGAGAACTGTCCTAAAGATTTGCTTTAAAGACTTGTGGATAGTTATGAACTGTATGAATTTAATCCAAAATTTTGAACTTTATACATTTCATTCAAATAAAGGATCCATGATTCAAAAATCAAACCAAAGTAGGTATTTAAGTCCTATAAATTATTAGCTGGCTCTCTGCCTTTTTCTTTGAGACACTTTCATGAGTTTAGCACTTGAGTTAGCAGTCCTCTTCAAGGTTTTCCTGCAGTCCTGTGAGTAGAATACCAAAAACTCCACAGCTGCCTTTATCACATGCTCTGCACTAATATGGACTCCCTTTCACCTACTCCAGTCTGAACACACGTTCCTGTAAGGCTCTATTGCTAGCGTTCCTAGCGGTAGTGAGTAATTAATAGAATAACTTGAATGCACAAAATGTACATGAAGTTGTCAATGTTGTTGCAGTGCTGAGTTTCTAAAAGAGTTGTTATAAGGAAAAACAGGTTCAATCTGGATATTAGTTGCATTTGAAAATATACTTTCAGAGTCCCTGTATATAACACTTTGCCTTTTAGGAGAAATAGTCTTGAAATCCAGTGACAGAAATAGTTAATTGTTCATTTTGGGGGAAAAAAATCTGTATTTTCCCTGGATTATCACATTCCTTTCTTTTTTAGAGTCCTCATGTGGAAAATGAGAACTTCATCACTTACCTATTGTATAAATTATACAAGAAAATATGAAAACTGGATATGATTTTTATTCCACAGAGGCAAAGATCAGATTGTAAAAATGTGAAACCAGATGATCTCTTACACACTACTCACTTGGCTCTTTGATAGTTTGGGGTAATGTCTGCAGTCTGTACAGGCTATATATTATACAAAAATATATTAATTTAAATCAGAAGTCCTCAAACTTTTTCTGTAAGGTACCTGAAAGCAGTGTTTCAGACTTTGCAAATCAGCTGGTCTCTGGCTGTATTTAACTTTGCCACAGCCAGGCAAAAGCTGACACAGACCATATGTAAATGAAATGGGTATGATTGTGTTTCAGTAAAATCTTATATACTCAAAAGAAGCAGCTGTACAGAATTTAGTTCTTGGGTGACAAATTTTATCCATTTATTCAAGCCAAGATCTAGATTAATTTAATACAATTTATAAGATTTTTAACTCATCAGAGGGTGGTGTGAATGCCAGGGAAATGCCTCCTTTTAAAGGATGTAACCCTGTATGCTATTCAGAGACTTCACAATTCCTTATACATTTTAATTTAAAACATTTTTGTGAGCAAAATAATTTTACCTGAGGCACTGTCATGCAAAAAAGCATAATAAATTCTTGCTTTGTTTTTATGTACCCAATAAATAATGTTTAGTTTTAAATTTGCATTTTTGGCTTGACTCTTGGGACTAGAGCATCATGCTTCACTGAAAACACTTACTGTATATTTGTAGTTGTCCACGAAATGAGTTTTTTCCACGTGAGTTTTCAGCTCTGCATTCATATATGCCTGCATCTTCCAGCTGCACATTTGGTATTTCCAGCACTGCCTGAGATTTTCGCAGTCGTGACTTACTAGGAATATAACCATTAACTTTCATCCATGTGATTGTTGGAACAGGACTACAATAGAGAGAAAAATACTTTTAATACACTTTCCACTATTAGGAATATAGATTCTGTTATCTGGCAATTTAAGCACTTAATAGGCTGAGTGCAATAAAATGTATTCACACCTAAGGACCATGTGCCAGTTGATATATTTTACTTTCCATGTGGATTATCTGATAAATAGAGCACAAGGGTATAGTCAGTCTCCTTTTCTCTATTCTCAGTAAAGCAATTCAGAGACATTATACATTTTAATACGCTGTGTCTTACATTTTAAGTGTTATATTTTTTAAATAACAAAGGTAATTTGGCAAAATTATTAATAAATGCTTAATATAATAAATTAAACAAAAGATTTATGAATTAAACAAATTTTGAACTTTCTTTACCTGACGCAAATACAGTTTATATGTCTTGTGTAACACAAATACAGTTTATATGCCTCTATGATGCAATATTCACATGTATGAGTTATTTTGTCTTTTGAAAAAAAATACACTTACTATTATTAAAATCCCATGTCCAATAAATACTGGACTGATTCTTTGTTACTTCTTTTTTTCCTTGTGTAGATGTAACAGAATTTAATCAACTGCCCCTTATAATTAGACACTTAGCATAGTATTAGTTTTACTTTATTTTATTGTCACAAAAATGCTGTTATAAGCAATATTGCAAATATATCGTGTACTACTTCTATTTTCTGCAGAAAACTTTTATAAAACTCCAACTAGTAGTTCAAAGGGCATGGATAATTTTCATTTTAAAAGTGTTGCCAGATTGTTTTCAGTAATATAGTAATATAGCAGTTCCTAAATGTGTCAACAATATAAAATATTATTTCATCATATCCTTGCTAGCATTTTATCTAACAATTTGCTTAATTTTTATAAGTATTGAATAGAAAGCTGTATTATGTTGCTTATTTATTTAATATTCCCCTGAGCTTTCAAACAATTGAATTTTTTCATTGTATTGTCCATTTGTCATTTATATGAATTATTTAGTCACTTAATTTTTCATGTTTTCTTTTATTTTTAGTTATCTGTGTGCATTACTTAAATTATCAGAGTTCTGTGTGTGTTAAGATCATTAAGACTTTATTTTCCAGAAATATTCTTCCTCATTGAATTGTTAACTAATTATGGCATCTATGATAGAATTCTATAAACATTTTTTTAGGACAAAAAATTCCATAGTTTTGAATGTTTTCTTGTTTAGAAAATTATTTGTAACTCCAACCTTATATCGATATTTTCTGCAGATTATCTATAAGTGTTTCTTCATTGCATTTAAATTTTAAAATCTTTATCTAGACAATAGGTTTTAAGTCAGACAGGGAATGCAGTAAATTATTTCAGCATATTAAATAAGTAAAATTCCTTGCTCACAATATATGATTGTTGCTTTTGTCATTTAATTGATTCCCACACCCTTGAGACTGTTTTAATTTTTCCAGCTCTGTTTTACTGATTTATTTAATGCTATTTATATTTAATATACTTTATGGTCTGGGCCCAGTCTACTTTTCAAGCTTGATTTCTCACTACTACTCTCTCTATCTTCTGACCCAAAAACACATCTCTGTGTGTTTTCAATCATATCTGTTAAAATTCTGCTAATCCTTTGAGACCTGTCCTGAATGCTTCCTCTTTAGTGGAATGCCTACTGGAGTTATTCACAGCCAGTTGAGCTATTTTTTTCTTTTAAATAACAAAGTGCTTTATTATATCTTATTTATATCTATTCTAACATTTTCTTATAAATTATAAATACTATATATAAGATATTTGCCAAAATATTATAGAAAGAATATATTATTTTTCTTATAGGGGTAATAGCAATAAACATTAAAATAGTAATGCTATGGAAAGTTTCTTGTGTTTCTTTGAATACTTTTCTGGTCTGTTTTCTTAGGAAGTTTTTAGGAATATTTCTCAATTAAAGAGTTGAACATTTTGCTTGTTTGTTTAGGTACACACAGCAGCAAAGTTGAATTTTGCATTCTTGAAAAACTAATACCTGAATATGGCATGGTTTTACTTTATATCAGGATATATTTGTGACTTTTTGTTTAGGATTTTTTTCTGCTGTAGTCAAAGGTGAGACTGTAGAAAATTAAGGTTGTTTTTGAACATATTTATTAGTGAGTTTATGTTTGAGTGTAGATAGCTAGCTTTGATAGATGTGCTATCATAATGGTTGAAGATTGCCTAGTAAATATGCCAAAATATTTCCATTGCCTATATTTTGTTTTTAATTTTTTATGTTATGTAAAAAAGTAAAAAATTCATAAAAAATAATATAAGAATAGCAATAATTCATTGGGTATTGTTATCTTTAAATTAGTCACTCAGAGTACAAGATATGAGCATAAAATTTGTTCTAATTCACTGTAAAGAAAGGTTTATGCTGATATAATTTGGACTACTGCCTGTATCAACATAAAGAATAGAAAAATTATGTTTTCTTTGAAATACTTATAGGAATAACCAAAAGTTACCTGGATCTGCCACCATCAGAGGAATTAATTTTTGAAACTATGTTTTCTTTGACTAAGTGTTAATTTTTTTCCTGGTAAGTTTGTTATTGCTTATCCCACTATGAAATAAACCATTTTATCCATAATTTCAAGTTCATCAGAAATTATTATCATTGATACTTATCAAAATTTAATTTTTAAAAATGTCTTTATTTTAAGTGTTAAGTGGTAGTGGTCAAATGAATTGTGGTTTCTGGAGTCATCATTTCCATTTAGGTATGTATCTTTCAGTGATAGCTTGTTGGTGATGAGCTTGTTCAATCTTTATAGTGAAGATATGTTATTTGTATTTTATTTTCAGTGCTTAAAAAATCAACAATATATAAAATTTTAGTTTATAATTTTCCCTCCTCTCTAAGCACGTTTAATATATAATTATCCCAATATTATCTGCTTCCACAGCAGATAATATTGGGATAATTATATATTAAACGTGGAAAACTAGCGAGCATTCTAATCATTGTTTTAAGAATGATCCAAGTTTCCTCTCTGGTTGCTTTTCATTATGTGTGTTTTGTGGTCTTAGCAATGCCTTGTAGGTCTTCTTCCAAGATCAGTTTCTGTTATTTTCTGACAGTAGGCTGGAATGATAATCAATTTTGTACTGCTCATTTTATTCCATGAAGAATCATGCTCTTGAGCTATCATCTAGTATATGAAAATAATGATTCCACACATTTTGTTCAGTCTTTTAGTAATCGATAGTTGAGGCCTAGTGTGATACCAAGTACTCTACTTCGGTTGTTAGTGGACACTCGAAGTTATTATACAGAGTAAAATATTGGGTAACAATATGATGAATTTAAAGTCTATTAACAGAAATTTGATACACTGTACTGTATATGCTTTATCATTTATACACTAGAATTGTTAAATAAATTATCTATGTTCACCACATGGAGAAGACTCAGAAACATCTGAGAAACATAAGTGAAAATTGACTACATGTCATGTAATCTTAGCAATGTTCAAAAACCAAGCAAAAATAAAGAATATATTCTGAGATAGATATCCATGTGCCCTAAAATAATGGTTTTAAATCTCAAAGATGATAAATGTATATGTTACCATCCTGGTTTCCTCAGGAAATACAGAGTGATGGGACTGGAGATAATCCAGTGAGTGTCAGTATTATTGTTACTGTTAGTACTGTTTTGTTTTTAAACCAATTGTGAGGTTCATAATTAATTACATATTAAAGTTTTGTAGATAGTATTTGCTGGCTTCATCCTTTCATCATGTAGTCTTGAAAATAATTAACATCCCTTTTCCAAGTAAAAGTTTTGGTAAACTAATAATTTTATTTTAAACTCTAAATTTCTTTTCTAATCACCTTATCACATTTAACATCATTATTGTTTATGATGGCATCTCTACTGTAGCTACGAAATTTTTTAAATTAGTAGTTTTATATATATACATATATATATATATATATGAATCTAGGTAAAGTTATTTATATTTTCTCAGTGAGCATTAGTTTCCATTTGATCTTTGGGGACAAATGAATTGTAAGAGTTCACATTGAGTTTATCACTATACACTGTACCAGTAATTTTATATACACATGAATAGTTTAAATAGCGAAAGTCTTACTGAGAAGAAGGCTTAGTTCTTTTATGTTAGAATAATCACCCCTTGATGTTTTAAAATCTGGAATTAAAAGTAAAAGCTAAAATTGCTGAGCTATGGTCTTTACATTATTTCTACCTTTGTGTTTTGGGGCCCACCAGATGGCATTAGAGCTAGTCCTCAATTATTTATGTAAGAATTAATAACTTCATATTGTTGCAACCAAAACTAACTGCTATTGTTAACTTTCCTAAATTCTTAATGTCTTAATTCACAGTGATATATTTGTTAACTTTATGGCTTATACTTAAACTATTTTAAATTTCTTCATTGGCTTATACGATAAGAAAATCTTAATTGCTTTGCATTCTTTAATTCAACCAATCAGGGAAAATATTTATAAAAGTGGGTAAAATAATTTGTAATATGGAAATAAAACAAGACCCATCAAGGCAACTCTTTCACAGTATTTCTGCAAAGAGAGAGATTAGGGTCAAGTAGCAGGGTGAACATTCTTACTATGCTTATTAACTCCTTCAGGAAAACTTTTCTAAGCATGCACTATATGGCAGACTTATGTTTTAATTAAACATCACTGAAATGAATGGCCCAAGTCCTCAAGAAAGTTATGACCAGTTGGAAAAACCAAAAACCTAACTACATGACTGAAACACAGAATGGATGGTAAGAAACTATAATCAAGACTACATTAGACTGGGATATGAGACAATGTAACCCAAAAAGGTAAGATATGAGATGAGTTTTAAAAACATGAAACATTATCCAGGTATCAGAAGTGTTGTTGGTGGGAAAACTGATACACAGAAACATAAAGAGGAGTATGAGCCAGGCTAATGGGTTGGTGGCACCTCACATTGGTTGGTATTACCTGATAGATGTAGGCAAGTGCAGGTATCTTTATAGAGAACACATACCTACTTCACAAAGTCACATTTAGATTATGAAAGTTTTTATGATTTCCTCTTTTCTTTCTTGTCTCTTCATTATTATCCTAAAATTTTTGCCTGAGTTGCTAGAAGTACTTGAAATATTTAATATTAAATGACATTGATGACATAGCTGAATATTTATTTGAAAAGATTTCCATACCAAGAAACTTATTGAACTAAGTTGTGATCAAACAGTGTAAGCATTTTGTAGACATTTTGGTTATCCCACATTCATTTATTTTGACCATGATGAGTCAGGAGAAAATGAAAAAAACACTTCTCTTTCAAGTAATGTATTTGTATAAAGGATAATTTATTTACTTTTGTAGGTACTCGGGATTTAAAAAGATGCACTAAAAACAAGTCATTTCTAAATACCAAAAACAAATAAACAGATGAACAAAAAACCTATCTGAAAGTGCAGTAACATTTTTATCTGTGTATTATCTGAAATAAATTTCTTCATTATAACAATCTTTAACTGAGGTTGTTGTTCAAAAAACTTACTAATTTAAGCTACATTGGGAGAATGAATAGACATGTCAGTTTTAACAGTGAGGCAAAACTTGATGATTTTTCTCCTTTGTTCTGCTGAAATTGTATCTTTTCAACTACATATTTGATTTTATATTACAATAAGCAATATAGCTTAAAGAAGATAAAAAAAAATTAAGCTGGTGTTTTGTAGAGGATAGTACTATTCATCTGTTTCAAAATATCTGTTAATAACAGTAGAAGGCTACATACATGAAGCCACAATGAAATTTTGACACAAACCTTTTGTTAGGCACTGTCAAAGTGACAGGATAAAAAGTGTCTCAAAATGTAATTCTAGAAAGTAAGGAAAGCACTGAATGAACTTTGGCTATTGTTGAAGTCATTAAATATATTTTTTAAAAATCATTTTTATATATATGATGAAGTAATGTGTGGAATATGTCAAGGCATAAGGAATACTTAGCTGCAAAGATTTAATGATTTCAAAGGAAAGTACTCCCCAACTGCAAATCACTATTCACAGACAAATTGTAGGTCTGTCTAATGGAGCTTCCTATTTTCCTTGCATAAGTCACAAGTGAGATATGAATTTTACATCTGATGTGAAAATATGTACAGTTATAGCTCCTTTGTGACTCACACAAAAAAGAGGGAAACATTGTATATCTTTGATGGAAACTGAAAGAACCAAGTTTTATAACTTTTCTCTAAGAAAGCACATAAAAATACATCATAAAAAAGCTATTGAACCAAAGGGTATTTTTTATTTTATGATCATGCATCTTCAAAAATGAGGACAGAATTTCACTGTTAATGTGAGTGATCACTGCTAGTTATATAATATGCATAAATGTTGAAGGCAAAAGTTTTCTTCATAAAAGTTTGGAAACGTTGAGGGCCAGTGAGCTTGATGCTGAGGTCCTGTTTGAAAGAGAAGTATGTGAGACCTCTTCCTTGAGGCAAAGGATCACTGTTACAGCCTTGAAATGAGTGGACTAATTGGGCTTTTGGGAAAAGAAATTAGCTGCATCTAACTTGAGTACAAGCTTTAGATCTCTGTGCTTAATGATTCTTGATTTGAAATGTATGATTACGTATTAACTCACAATCATCCAATAGTATTGGTTCTGCCAGGAATTTAAGAGCTGAAACTTAGAATATGTACCATTACTTCTAATTATCTTAGGCAAAGAGTCTACTTTAGGTTTAAAAAAAAATCCAAGCAAACAAAAAAATCCATTTGGTAGTTTCTGTGAGACTATGGTCTGGAATAGCCTTTAGGTTTATACCATTGTTTACAAAAATTTATTATTTTTCTTTCTGTTTAAAAAATATGTATCAGTGAAAGCAGTTGATTCTGGGACTAGCCTGAATCACATGTATACAAGTAACTGGACGCCTTCATTTCCACTATGTGTTTCTGCTCACGTTCTTCTTCTTTTTTTTTTTTTTAATCTTTCAAACCAGAAGTAATTGAACAAAATGGGAAAGAACCAGAAAGATCCTGTGACAAATTACTGTGGCCAAGGAACAAAAGTAACTTTGCTGATAGTTGAAGGAAATTCCTGAAATAATGCTATATTCATCCATCTAATTATTCATTCAACAATTATATTAAGGGTTATTTACTGTGTGTGGAGCTTTTCAGGAGACATGGAAGTTCCATGACAGGTGTGGAATTCACATAATTAACTGTTGACTTAGAGTATGAAGCATATTTTTAAAAAAGTATGGAGCAGCCAATCTATACAGTGAGGGTTATTAAGGCAAAAAGAGTTAAAAATATTCCATAAATAGTTCATAGAACATGGTGATTTCTGGGGTCCTAAGAAAGAAGCAATACATTTAATGACCTGAAGGAATTTCAGTGTAGTTGGTGTTCAGTTAACAGTGGGTAGTGATGAGCCTGTAGAAGAAGGCAGGAGTGAGTATGAGGTAACATGAAAATCATCTTAAAGAGCTTTGACATTTCTTAATTGTCACTAAAATGCTATGATATGTTTTAAATAGGAGAATGATGTTTATATTTGCATTTAGGACACAGTGGGAGCTCCAGTGCCCAAACAGTTAGCACATGGTCTTTT
This sequence comes from Hydrochoerus hydrochaeris, assembly GCA_004027455.1. Taxonomy (NCBI): domain Eukaryota; kingdom Metazoa; phylum Chordata; class Mammalia; order Rodentia; family Hydrochaeridae; genus Hydrochoerus; species Hydrochoerus hydrochaeris. The sequence continues at coordinate 135,154 of PVLA01001559.1, read as the reverse complement.
TACAGCTTAGTCAATTTTTTAAAAAGAGAAATAATACACATTTTAGACTTGATAGCCAGATAGTATTTTGCAAGTTCTTCATGCTGCCATTACAGCATGAAAGAAACTGGGCTTCACATCAATGAATATGTAGGAGTCTGTTCTGATAAAAATTTTGTTCATGAAAACATGTGACCTGGTTAACTATAGTCTTCTAGCTCTTGAAATGTATCAAAGAGAAATGCCTGAAAATGATCAATATTCAAAGTAGAAAGAAAACCTAGAGGCTGATAAATCCGTATGACTGAATACTCAGGTCTAGGCAAAGGTCAGTGGACACTGAAGATATTTAAGAGAATTTCATATTGGATAGAATATGTATGATGAGAAAGAAATGGCAACATCAGTTTTTGGGTTTGTGGCTTGTGAAACTAGATAGTAATGAGAGTTCAACTGTGTGTGAGAGACTTTTAAGCACTTCATATGTTAACTCATCGATTTAATAATAACTGCACAAGGTTGAAATTGTTATTTTCATTTAGATTATACATAGAGGACTTTAGAATGAGCTCTGCTAACACTGAAATGTCATTATGTACAAATTCATAGAAGAAAGAGTCAATAGACTGAAAAAGATTAAAAATACTGGCTAGGTTAACAACCAAGAAAGTATGTTCCTCAGAAAGTGCAGGAGGTAAGATGCAGAATAAAGGTGAATTTACACTAGATTCACATTGTATACCTTTTGTTGTTGTTTTAAAAAGATTTAAGGAACAAAGATATAGATGATATAGATAGAGACGGAGTTATAGATATCGATGATAAAGATATAGATGGAGTCAGTGAATGAAGTCATCAGTTGTCCAATTCTTTCAATTATCTCTGGGAAGTAGAATCTGACATTGCTTGAATGTCAATGTTGAACCAGAAGGTGGGAGAGAGTGTTGAAATTAGCTACTATCAAAGCATAGAATGTTATAACTGGTGTGAAAATTGCTTTAGTGCAGTAAGTGCACTGAGGACTTGTAAGAATAGTGTACAGTAAGTACACTGTATATGTAAGAATAATGTACAGTAAGTACAGTATACAGTAAGTACCCTGAGGACCTACGTAAGAGCATTTACAGCGAGACTGATCTGTGGAGTTGTCTGTCATTTTCAGAGGTGCTGGGCAGTGTTAGGAAAAATCTCAGATTGTGAGTGGTTAGATTCAGTGAGGATTTGGAGAGTGGGTACAATGAAAAAACACTGTGGTAAGGGTATTAAAGCCATGAGAGAGAATTACTAAAGCAATAAGCCTTGTATTGTGGTATAGAAATGATAAAGGTGAGTATGGTAAGAAATTGGAAGCCATGGATTGGGGAATGTAAGTATGGCTTAAAACTAAATTGTGTTGGAAGCAGTATATAGTGAGATACGGTCCAGATATGAAGTCATTTATTTTTCCTTTTCTCATCCTTTTCCATTTGTCTATGCATATTCAGTTAAGATAGTTATGCTACCTATTGATATCAGTACACTGAAAAGAAAGGTGTGAGCCTGTACTGTTTGATCAATTTTATATGCCTGTAGCTTGTAGTAGGGGCAAATACTTTGAAAATAACACATAATAGGGGCTGGGGATTTAGCAGTGGCATACGCGCCTGCCTGGAAAGCACAAGGTCATGAGTTTGATCCTCTGTACAAAAAAACAAAGCCAATGTATTAACAATTGTTATTCTCCTATAACCTTATTTTGAAATTTTGTACCTTTTTATTGTGTTTTTTCTTTAAAATAAAAAAGATATGCAGTCATAGGAAATTGACTTTACTATTTCAGATTAAATGTAATTCCACATATTCAAGTTTCTTTGAGCAATAGGATATTTTTAAACAATTATATTTTATCTTTCTTTTTTCTCCTAATATCTAATGTAATTTTCTGTTATACCAAAAATTTCATTTATTTCCAAGAATTCTTTATTTGATGTTTATAAATTGGAACATTACAAAATCTTGTTTGGATTTATTACAATTTAATACCTCATAATATTTGTAAAAAATTACAGCAAATGAATATTTAGATAAAAGCTATAGAGAAAAATAATTTACTTAAATCACAAATCTGTGACCATCCACTTTCCATATTAACTTTCTATATGACTTTTAACCTGTTTCACATGTACAGTTTTATTAAAGTATATAGCCTTTAAAGATTTTGTAAAATAATACATATGAAAATAATAGATTATGCAAAACATTGAGAACTGTATTATGGTATTTAAATGGTTAAACTGAAACTGGACATCTACTAAAATATGCATTTACTAAAGATTAACATTTATAGACAAGAAAAACAGAAAAGACATAAAATTCTTTTATATTGATTGGAACTAGATGGGGACCATATGAAGAATATTTCTTGTTTATAAAAGCAATTTGTGGATTTCTTTACTCTTTATTCAGGCAGTGATAAGAAAACAGATTCAGTATTTATAAGGAGAATTCAGAGACAAATGAATATTGTCATAAGTACACATGACAGATTTACACAGAGGTTCTATTTTGGCATTCCAATGCTGGTATAACAAATACTGTTAGGGATTTCTTTCTTAATACTCTTCAAGATTTCATTTTATAAATATATAATCACAACAAATCCATAGAATTAGACTTATCTCCACAATAAGATTCACAGAAATGTTCAAGTCTTACTAAGAAGAAAGCTAAAGCTACTTAATTTTTTCTTGCTAATTAAATTTCTAGAAGTATAATTTTTCTCGAGTACTTAAAGTGTTTAAATTTGTGACTCTATCATTTGAATCACTTCCTGCTTTGGTGAAGTCAATGGATAAATCTGAAATTAGTGATCTTTAAAATTAGTTTTTAGTGAAATAAAGTATAATTCCTTAACATAATAAAACAAATTAATAAAATAGCTAAGTGATATAGCAGAAAAACACTCCAATAAATGATTTATATAGTTGTAACTAAAATTGCCATTGTAATAGACTCATAAGTACTGCTATCTTAAAATCTTCATGAGGCAAATATATCAACATAAATTTCTATCTTTTACTTAATTTTAACCCTAAGTTCCAAAAACACAGATTTAAGTTAAATTGAATAAGTGGTTATGTACATTAGAGATTTTGTGATATGGAGGAAGTTCACGTATTCAAGTTTGATTCTATGGATTTTACCAAGTAGCAGAATGAAAAAAGAAAATGAACTCTGTTTTTCTGTATATCGTTTCATAAATAAAACAGAGGCACATTAACATTGATGTTAATAGCTACCACAGTGTAATATAAAACTATTATATACATACTGAGTAGCAGAAAGTACACTTGGTGAATGATACCAAGAATTTTTAAGATGAGAATTCTAGAACTAGCTCTATAACTTCCTGGGAGACTCTTGGCAGTTTACTTAATTTCTTTCCAGCCTTAATTTGTGAAATTAATGTATTTGGAAAGAGTTGGCTTAATTTATCTATAATTTTTAGATAATAGAGCTCTATGGCTATAATTAATTGGCCTTTTACTTTGTTCCAGAAACAGATCTTAAACATTTCCAGAATCTCATGTGCGAGATGGTGCTTAGACAAGGTAACTGGATGGGGGTGGAGGGGCTCTAAACTCATCAGTGGATTAATAATACATCATAATTTGATAGCAATATTGAGAGGGGACAAAAATAAGAGTAAGGAATTGGTTGGAGAGAACATAGTATGGGGGCATGACCTTGGGCACTCTGCATCTAGTTTCCAGTCCCTGTCTTTGGTGAACTCTTTGTCTACCTTTTTCTCTGCCGATAGGAAGATAATAGCTCTCCTTTCCCATGTCTTTCTGCCATGATGATATTGCCCTGCCTGAAGGCTAATAGCAGTGGGGCCAGCACACATATGCCATGGACTAAAACCTTTGAAACCATGATCCAAATTGTATCTTGCTTCTCCTCCTAGTTGACTTTCTCAGGTACTTAGTCACACTGACAAAAATCTTAAAAGTATGATATGTTATTTAACTTTGACAGAAGCCTAAACATTGTTTTTATTTTCTCTTCTTTACAGGTAAAGTGAAAAAGTTAATCTAAATTAAAAGAAAAGTTAACTTTGAAGACATTATTCTTATATATGTTATATATATATATATATGTGTGTGTGTGTGTGTATATATATATATATGTATATATATATATACATATAATCATGTACATTATTTCTGGCTCTGCCATGTCTGTAAGCAAGAACAAATGTAGAGAACAGTGAAGTGAACAGCTTTCATGGCACAGTTGTGCCATTTGCTGAGTAGATTATGCAAATCTTTAGTTAATCTTTAATCTTGCAAGTGGTTAAGAGTCCATGCTGATTATTATTAGAGGATGGTGGCTTTCATTTACTTTAAAGATAGTTAATTTCTGTGTTATATCATCATCATCATCATCACCATCATAACTACTATATAAATATTGCAAAAGTGCACCAGATATGGTCATTTGGCTACATTAGTACACTTTCATTCTATCTATCTCCCTCTAAACTTATCTATGTCGAGGTCAAAGCTTAATACAATAAAGTTCAAAGTACAGCACATTATTCAGTTTATTTTTATGAAACACAATGTTGTGAATGAATGTTTTTGGCACAAAATGCAGAATGATCCATAATACTCTGGTTTTTAAAATTGAGAATATAAACATGTTGAATAATATATTAACAGAATATTAGTCATTTTGTTATATAGAAAGAATATGAAGATTCATTATCAACCTTTATAATTCTAAAATTAACATCACCTTTTAAAATCTGTTATAACTTAAAAAATCCCCACAAAAGCCCTGAAGCACAAATAGCTCCTTAATCATTTATATATGCAACAGTTTACTCCTTAGTCAATCTCAGTAACGGTGTAATAGAGACTTAATGTACCTTTCAGTATTATTTATGTTTTATTGATATTTGCCTTTTTTTCACTTTTTTATCCTTATTTTACTTAGTGATTTGAAGTCACTGAGAGTTTTCTTAAAATATCTCAAGCATATAAATAAAATCAGCATATTTCTTAAATACTGATTCAAACTATTTTTTTGCCATTTTCCACCTAAATCTGAATCTCATGGATCTTTCTACAAATGTCATTAAGCTGGAAATACTTATTAGTCAAAAATATTAAGCAGTATTTATGTATCTTATCAAAACAGATCCTTTGTTTTCACCAATACTAGACATCTATTTTTAAATTTTACAATTTTCACATCCTTTTAGCCTTTTAAAGACTGACATGAGAAATTTGATACTAAACTATAATCATATAAAATGTTTTAAACATCTATGGAAGGAAAAGTAAAATGTCAATCTTGACTTAATATGTAAAATAAACTCCAGAAAAATAGTTGAATTCATAGTTTAAAAAAAAAAAAGAAGAGTTTGACCTTAAAGAATGTTTGGGAAAGATAAAAGTAGAAAAACATCTCAATATTTCCTTTGTATAGATATTTTATAGGTGAACAACTTCTTTAGATTACTAGGGCATATTGTAATATGTATTATAAGCAGAAAGCCATCAGAAAATGAATTTTCTACCATTTATTTTTTAGTTGAAATGATGAAAAGTAGACTGGCAGTAGAGAGTAGAGAGAATGACAGGAGGCTGACGTTCCCGGCTGAGGAAAAGCTTGAGAAATGGGAGGAATTACAGAAGGTGCTTCAGAAAGAGGCAGACATGAGAGTGAAATAAAGTCCTCAGAGTTAGCAGTGCTGCACACCATTCCAATCACAGAAGGCAAAAGAAGTAATTAACATCTAGGCAACCAGCCTTTAATATTGGTTCTTTTGGAAAAGTCTAACAGCACTAGACTTGTTGCACAGGCACTATCATTGTAAATCAGCTCTCTCAATTACCCAACCTTTACTGTCCTGACACTTGTCACTAAAAGTTATACCTACTCAATTATAGAAGATTTATAGGTTCCTGTGAATTTAATGTTACAGGAATTTATTTTTTTGAAAACTAAATAGGTTAACTTAGAACATTACCTTTACTTCAAATGTTTTTGTTTTAAACTCTTTCTGAGGAAAAATTTTGTCAAAGAAATATCTTATTACTATTCAGTTGCTAGAGTTAACGCATAACTTTTCCAAATAGACAGGTACTATATATAATACTTCACATGGATACTGCTTTATTATCCTTATTCTCTTGGTTAAATAAAAATAGTTATAGCTTTGGATCAATATTTACTTTTTACTTTCATTTACTTCTTATTGAGTAACTAAAAATAGCTAAGAAAGATCTAAACTAGATAAAATTCATTAAAAATGAATCTCAGTATAATGAGATCACGAAGTAAGAGGAAGTGATTTCTAACGTATGGAAAATAAACATACTGAACCATACAACTATCCTATCTTGCTCCCTACACAGCTTCTGAGCTGCATTAGGAAGGGTATTCAGGCAAATCTCAGGTGTCTTCTTGAGGTGAGGTGATCTAGGAAGCCAAGCAGTTAAGTTCATGTACCCAAGGGAAAGCTACACAGAAAGAACGTGGGAAGTGCACTGAAGTTCCGTAAGTGTTACTATGGACTAGCATATACACATTAAAAAATAGCTTAAGGAGTATAAAGGACATTCTGATAAGACTTGAAGCAACAGCTGCCACAAGTCATCCTTTCCAAGAGCCAGAAGGAGAATAACACAGTTAGGAGACATTAGTTAAAAGTATTAAGCAATACTAAGAAAAATCTTTCTTCAGTGGTAGGGGAAAATAAAGCAGCTCAGATAGTGTTTACAAAAGCATAAAAACAAGACTTTTCTGATCACTCAGAGTCAAATGCTAAGTTAAGTCATTAACCTCAGAACAAAGGTCAAAAACACAGAACAGTCAACTTCAAAAAGGGTAAAATTCAAACGCCTAATAGAAAGTAAAAATAATTGAGGTATGTAAACAATACAAAAAATATGAAACGCCATGAAAAAAATCAATCAAAATTTAAGTGGAAGTGTCAAATGTAATAGAGCTAGTAAATAAGAATATTACTACAATTGTTTTGTATGCTCATGAATCTAGAGGAAGTACAGAAATATTTAGCAGAAAAACAAAAGAGATTTTTTAAAAATTCAAATTGGAATGTTAAAGATGAACATTTCTAAGTCTAATAGAGAATCTAAATAACTTTGGCTTTGTTGATGATATAAATACCAAAAAGTCGTGAGAGGAAAGAACTGATAAGCTGGAATTCATTAATATAAAAATGTATGTAGCTCAGTGGTACAACTCTTGGTTACCATGTTCAGGGTCCAATCTTCAGCAATACAAAATAACAATAAATAGTGATAACTAAGAATTTATGGTTTTTTACATTAACAAGAGCATAAAATGTCAAAGATTAGAAGAAAATATTTTTAAAAGATACATCTGACAAAGGACTATAATTCACAATATACAAAAACTTTAAAGACTCAACAATAAGGAAATAAATTAACTTTTAAAAGTATCCAAAGACTTTTCAGACACCTCAACAAAATGTAGATGACAAATGCGCCTATGAGAAGATACTCTACATCTCATATTACAAGGGAAATTCAAGCAAAAATAACCTTGATAAACTACCAGAACAGTGACAGCACCAAATGTTAGAGACGATGAGGAAAAAGAGTAATTCTCATTCATTGCTGGTGGGAAAACCAGTTACTTTAGGTCCTATGAAACACATCTTGGCAGTTTTATACAAAATTAACCATTCCCTTAACATAATACAGGTGAGAGGAAAATATGGTAAATAAATATGTTGAGCCATATAACTATGCAAACTTTCTCCCTAGACAGTTTCTAAGCTAAATTAGAAGGAATATTAAGGCATAAGATCGCTGTCCTAGATTCCTGCCCCAAGGTTAATTGTATATGTGGTTTACTAAGTCTCTTGGATCTAAAATTTTTGGCCATTATTTTTCAAAAGTTTCTATCTCTCAATTCCTTTTTATTTGGAAACTATAATCATATGTATAATAGGGTATATTGAAAGTTATCCACAGCTCAATAATGCTCTGCTGATTTTGTTAAGCTTTTCTTTTTAATGTTTCATTAATTTATACTCTCTATTGCTATGTTTACATTGACTTTTTTCTGTAATATTTAACTTCATCACTCCCTTCTAGTATACTTTAACAGAAATTAAAATCTACAGGATTTTTTTTTATTTAAAGAGAAGAAAAAAGGTAAAAATATTACAGAATTTCAAAAAAAAGGATAAACAGTAAGAGATCGTTGGTTGATAAATTATATATTGTCCTTTTAGAAATAGTTGTTCAAGTTACAAAATAAAGCATACAAAGTAGACATTCAAGTAGTGAGACTGTAAACAGATTTGCTCAACAATCCAACAAGAACTTAGAAGTATGGTTATCAATCCTACACACTTAAATATTCATGCAGTTATATCTTTTATAGCACTTCCTATTTCCTCTCTTTTTTATAATAGCAATTATGCATTTAAAAAAATATTTAAAGAAAAAAGCAAAAGAAAAAAGGTAGCAACAATATATAAATCTAAAAGAAAAAAGAAAAAAAGAGAAAAAACACTAAGAAATCACTAGTTGATAAATTACATATTGTCATCTTGGATGTAGTTTTTCAAATTTAAAGGATACATAGTAGACATTCAAACAGTGAGACTGCAAACAGTTCTGCTCAAAGATCCAACAAAGATTCAGCAATATGGTCATCTATTTTACGCACTCAAACATACATGAAGTTATATCCCTTAGAGCCCTTTCTTTTCCTCTCTTTTTTACAGTAGCAATTTTGGGTTTTATTACTCTTATAGTTCTGATCACTTTTTACACTAGAGACACAATGTGATATTTATAAATATGATTTGTATTTATTTCACTAATGAGGATAGACCCAAGTTGTCTCCATTTACCTGTGAAGGCTTCAAGATCATCATTTTTTATGGCTGATTAATATTCCATTGTGTAAAAATATCACATTGTTTTCATCCACTCTGCTGTTGATAGGCATCATGGTTGTTTCCAAGATTTAGCTATCACAAATTGAACATGGGTGCACATATATCACTGTGATACGATCTTTTCAATTTTTCTTGGAAAATACCCAGGACAGGAATAGCTGGATTGAATGGAACTTTCAATCCTAGTCTTCTGAGAATTCTCCATATGGATTTCCATAGTGATTGCACCAGTCTACATTCCCACCAACAGTGGAGCAGTGTTCCTTTTTCCCCCACAGCCTGGTCAAAATTTGGCATCAGTTGATTTCTTGATGACAGCTATTCTTTCCGGAGTAAGGTGAAATCTCAGTGTTGTTTTAATTTGCATTTCTCAAATGACCAGTGATGGTGAACATTTCTTTATATATTTATTTGCCATTTGTATATCTTTCTCTGAGAGCTGTGTGTTCATCTCAGATGCCCAGTTTTGGAGAGGGTCTTTGAATTTGGGGAGCTTGATGTTTTTCAATTCTTTATATGTTCTGGATGTAAGTCCTTTGTCTGAGGGGTTGCTGGTTAAAATTCTTTCCCACTCTGTGGATTTTCTGTTCACTCTGTTGGTGATTTTTTTTTTGAAGTGCAGAAACTTTTCAATAATATGAAATCCCAGTTGTTGATTCTTTGAAGTATTTCCCATGCAGTTTGTCTTTTGTTCATAAATCCTCTGCCTACACCTATATATCCAAGACTTCTACCTACCTTATCTTCCAGTAGATTTAGTGTTTCTGTTTTAATATTGAGGTCTCTGATCCATTTTGACTTTAGTTTTGTGCATGGTGATATGCATGGATCTAGTATCAGTCTTCACCATGTGGAGAGCCAATTTTTCCAACACCATTTATTAAAGAGGCTATCCTTCCAGTGGACATATTTAGCCCCTTTGTCAAATATCAGGTGGCTGAGTGTCTTTGTAGTTGTGCTTGCATCTTCTAATCTGTTCCATTGATCCTCAGGTCTATTTCTTTGCCAGTACCATGTTGATTTTATCGCTGTGGCTTTGTAGTATAGATTCAAGTCAGGAATTGAGATTCCTCCTGCCTTGCCTTTGTTGCCTAGAATTGCCTTTGCTATTCTAGGCTTATTCTGTTTCCAAATGAATTTTAGGAGTGTTTTCTCTAGATCTGTGAGGTATGTCAATGGTATTTTGATTGGGATTGCATTAAATCTGTATAACAGTTTTGGGAGTATGGCCATTTTCACATTTGGGAGTATGGTTCTTCCTGGCAAGGAATATCCTTCCATTTTCTAATATCCAGTTCAATCTCCTTTTTCAGTGTAGTATAATTTTCAGCATATAGGTCTTTTACACTTTTAGTTAGGTTGATTCCTAAGTATTTCTTTTTTTACATGTTATTGTAAAGGGTGATATTTCCATAATTTCTCTCTGGGTGAGTTTTTGTTTGTGTACAGGAATGCTGTTGATATTTGAGCAATGACTTTGTATCCAGCTACACTGCTGAAATTGTTTATTACCTCTAGTAGTCTTTTAATGGAGTTTCTTGGGTCTTCTGTATAGAGTATAATGTCATCTGCAAATAGTGATAATTTAACTTCTTCCTTTCCTATATTTATTCCTTTTATTTCTCTGTCTTATCTGATTGCCCTGGCTAGTGTTTCCAGAACTATATTGAAAAGGAGTGGTGATAGTGGACATCCTTGTCTTATTCCTGATTTTAAAGTGAAATCTTTCAGTTTTTGTCCATTTAGTAAGTATAATGTTGGCTGTTGGTCTGTCATAGATGGCCTCTATAAGGTTAAGGTAGATACTATGTATTCCAAGTTTCTGAAGGGTTTTTATGAACATGTGTTGGACTTTGTTGAAATCTTTTTCTGCATCTATTGAGATGATCATGTGGTTTTTGTTTTTGGCTCTGTTGATGTGGTGTATTACATTTACTGATTTGTGTATGTTAAAGCATCCCTGCATTCTTGGAATGAACCCCACTTGGTCATGGATGTATAATCTTCCTGATGATTTCCTGCATTCTATTTGCCAGTATTTTATTGAGACTCTTTGCATCAATGTTCATTGTTGAGATTGGTCTATAGTTCTCCTTTTTGGTTGGATCTTTCTTTGGTTTTGCAATCAGAGTAACACTTGCCTCCAGGAATGATTTAGGGAGGCTTGCTTTCTCCTGAATTTCACTGAAGTGTTTAAGGAGTATTGGCATCAAATCATCTCTAAATTTCTTGTAGAATTTGGCTGTGAATCAATCCATCATGACCTGGGCTTTTCTTTGTTGGTAAATTTTTAATTATGTTTTCAATGTCAATAGCTGATATTGGCTTGTTCAACATTGCTATATTTTCTTGGTTGAGCTTTGGTATTCATATGTTTTTAGAAATCTGTCCATTTCCTCTGTGTCTTCCACTCTATGTGAGTAGAGATTTTCAAAGTAGGTATTCATGATCTTTTGAATTTCCATGGGATCTGTAGTAATTTCCCCCTTTTCAGTTCTTATCGCGTGAATTGGGTTTTTTCTTTCTTTTCTTGATAAGGTTAGCTATGGGTTTGTCAATTTTGTTTATTCTCTCAAAGAACCAGCTTTTTGATTCATTAATTCTTTGTATTGTTTTTTTTAGTTTCAATTGCTTTGATTTCTGCTCTAATCTTTACAATTTCCTCTCTTCTATGAGCTTTGGGTTTGGCTTGCTCTTCTTTTTCTAGAAGCTTGAGATGGAGCATTAGGTTGTTTATTTGTGCTCATTCTGTTTTCTTGATATGACAATTTATTGCTATATATTTCCCTATTACGACTGCTTTTATTGCATCCCACAGATTACAGTATGTTGTCTCTGTATTTTCAATGAATTGTATTTCTTCTTTAATTTCATCTATAGCCCACTGGTTGTTCAAAAGGTTGTTATTTAATTTCTATGTATTTATGCAGGTTTTGCAATTTCTTTTGCCATTAATTTCCAATTTCAGTGCACTATGATCAGATATTATGCATGGGATGATTTCAATACCTTTGCATTAACTTAAGAATGTTTTATGGGATAATATATGGTCTATTTTGGGGAATGTCCCATGCGCTGCTGAGAAGAATGTTTAGTATGATGTGGTTGGGTGCAACACTCTGTAAACATTTACTAAGTCCAATTGCTCACAGGTATGATTCAGTTCTGTTATTTCTTTGCTGACTTTTTGTCTAGTTGATCTATCTATTTGTGACAATGGGCTGTTAAAATCCCCTGTTATAATTACATTCTTGTGTATTTGGTTTTTCATGTCCATTAGTATCTGTCTTACATAGTTGGGTGCTCCTGTATTTGGTGCATATATACTTATAATTGTTAGTTCTTCCTCTTTAATTTTTCCACTAATGAGCATGTAGTGACCTTCTTTATCTCTTTTAATCATTTTATGTTTGAAGTTCATGTTGTCTGCAATTAGAATAGTTACCCCTGCTTTTTTCTGGTTTCCTCTTGCATTGAATACTGTTTTCCATCCTTTGACTTTTAATCTATGAGTTTCCTTTTGGGCCAATGTGTGTTTCTTGTATACAGTATATTGTGGGATCATGTTTCTTGATTCATTCTGTCGGTCTATTTCTTTTTATAGGTGAATTGAGGCCATTTGCATTTATGAATATCACTGATATATACTGGCTAGACTTTGCCATGTTATGTTCCAGTTGTTTGCTTTCTGCTTTCCCCTTATTTAATTGCTTATCCTACCTGGTGATTTCTTTCTGTTGTTGTTCTGGGGATTGTGGTCATTTTTATCTCTGTGTAGTATGTCTTTCAATAATCTTTCTAGGGTTGGTTTGGTGGATGTGTATTTCTTTAGTTGTTCTTTGTCCCGTAAGTATCTTGTTTCTCCATTAAATCTGAATGAAAGTTTTGCTGGGTACATCAGTCTGGGTTGAAAGTTGTTTTCTTTCAGGACTTGAAATGCCTCACTCCAAGCTCTTCTTGACTTGAGTGTTTGTGCTGAAAAGTCTGGTGTGATTCTAATAGGCTTTCCTTGGTAGGTGAGTTGTGCCTTTTCTCCAACAGCTTTTAATATTCTGTTTTTATGCTGTGTGTCTGACATCTTAATTATTATGTGGCTGGGTGTGGATTTATGTTGATTGTGATTGTCTGGCATTCTATATGTCTCACTTATCTGCATATCAGATTCTTTCCCCATGTTTGGGAAATTTTCTCCTGTTACTTTTGTGAATATTTGGGCTACATCATTTGAATTGACTCCTTCCTCTTCACTGATGTCTATTAATCTTATATTTTTTCTCTTGGTGTCATCTTGAAGCACTTCATCCTGATTTGTTATTTTTAAAAGTTCTATCCTTTCCCTATCACTAATTGTGATCCTGTCCTCAAGGTCTGAAATCCTATCCTCAGCTTCATTTAAGTGGTTTTGTAAGCTTTGAATAGAACTTTTTGTTTCTTGGACATCTCTTTGAGTTTGTTTCATGAATTCTGCATGTTTTCTATGTTGTTTCTTCAAGGTTTCAATCAGTTTTCCATGCTCCTGTACTTTTTCTTGATTTCTTCTTTAGCTGCACTCAATAAGTCCTTTACTAAGGTTGTTATTTCTGTATTTACATGGGAGAGTACTTCTAATTTGATTTCCTCTATAGCCTCACAGAGTTGTTTTTTTATTTTGCTCACTATCTTTTCAGAGATTCCCAGAGTGTTACTTTTGGTGTACTCTTATTTCAATATTTCCTGCACTTGCTTCTGGTGGACTAGATGTTTGAGACTACACTTTGCTTTTTTGCTTTGCCATTTTCACTCTGCCTGTTGTTTTCTGTGTGTAGGAGAGGGTCACCCACACTCTTTTCATACTCATCAAGGTCTTACAGTTAGTTGGAGGAGGCTTTACTACTGGCCATATTTACCCACTGGACATCTCTATTTTACAGGCATACTTACCACACTGGCACAGTTAATCCACTGTCATCCAAGGTTTGCCACCTGGGAGCTAAGTTCCAATTTTTTTCCGTGTGACTGGGATTCTGCCAGAGTGCGCTGTCCAGGCCCAACGCTGGAATCTAGGTCCTGCTCACTGGCATTCGCTGGGCATGGCCCAGTTGGGCCACTGTCCTTTTGTGCCATCCGGGGTGATCTGGGACACAGCATGTGGTCTTACTGCCTGGGAGCAGGCTCAAAGCCCCCTCCGTGCGCTGGGATTCTGCCAGAGCCCGGGTCAGGGCCCAAAGCTGGAATCTGGGTCCTGCTGGCTGTTTGGCAGTCTCTGGGTGTGGTCCAGTTGCTATAGGATTATTATATTTTTAAAACATACTTTACTTGTTAAAGGTCTAAAATACAGGTGGCAAAACTTAATAAACTTGTGAGAAGAAACAGACATATTTGATTATACTAGGAACTTCCAATACTTCCCTATTAGTAATCAATAGAAGATCTAGAAAATTGGTATTGATGTGGAAGATTTGGAGAACATTATCATTCAAATTGACCAATGTGATCTTTGTAAAAAAAAAATCAGCTCTGTAATAGTACTGTGCAAATACTTTCCATGTGCACATAAACTAATTTGCCAAAATAAACCAGATTCTTTGCTATAAAATAAGTCACAATAACTTTAAGAGGAGTTAATTGCACAAATTTAATTCTTTAACCATGGAATAAAAAAAAGTAGTAACAAAAATATGCAAAACACTAAAATTTTGGGGCACAAAATCATATTTTTTATTGTCATATTGTCAAAGGAACTTAGGAGAAAGTAAAAAATAACAGAAAACTAATTCTGTGCCATAGAATAGAATTTCATAAAGATTGCATCAAATTTATAGATTGTTTCTAGTAGTACAGATACTTTAACAGCATTGTTTCTTCTAAGTCCATGATCACAATTAAAACCATCCAATTTTCCATCTTCTTCAATTTTCTAGTAATAATAAAATTATGGTTGTCAAGTGTATAGTTCTTTCCACACTTTAAATATATTTCTAAGTATTTCATATTTAGGATACTATATAAATGAAATTATTTTCTTGGCATCTTTTTGCACAGTTCATTGTTAGCATATAGGCATACTACTGATTTTTGCATGGCCATCTTACATCCTGCAGCTGCACTAATTTTGTGTGTGTGTGTGTGTGTGTGTGTGTGTGTGTTTTTCTATATGTGGATGTGTAGGCTTTAGGGTCTCCTGCATATAGGATCAAGTCATCTGCAACTGAGACATTTCATATGAAAACATAAAAGATGCTGAATGGACAAAGCCTTCTTCAGAAACAAGAAACAAACTGAAGGCATTTTCTTGACTGGTCTCAAAACCAAATACAAAACAGTAAAGCATAACAGTTGCACAAAGGAGACATGCAAGCCAATGGAACAGAAATAAATCCACACATTTTGAGTCAATGGAACTTTGACAAAGGTGCCAAGAATACATAATGGGAAAGGACCGTCTCCTCAATCAATGGTGTAGAGAAGAATTAAATTATCTCCTTATCTCCTTAAGTACACAAAGATAAATTTGAGAGACTAAAAACTCAAATGTAAAACTTGCAATTTTAAAACTATGAAAAGAAAATATTTCCAGTTCAGCAGCACAAGCACCTGCTTGGCGAGCATGAGATTGTGAGTTTGATCCCCAGTACCAAAAACAAAACAAACAACAACAACAAAAAAAAAATGAAGGAAAAGCATAGATGTACACAATAAAAAATAGATATATACAATGAACACTCCAGCATAGACTAAAATGTATACAAATTCAAACATAGCACAAAACTTGTGTTAATTGGAAACTTATGCTAGTAAATTCCCTAACTAAAAAACAGTCTCAAACCCACGACTCAGATCCAATGGAAAGTGATAAGCAGATTAAAACCAAAATAAGCAGAAGGAAGGAAATAATAGGTATCAGAGTGAAAAATCAATGAATTAGAATTTGAAAATATTTGAAAAAAAATCAATGAAGCCAAAAAGTTGTTATTTTGTTAAAAATTGGTAAATTGAATAAACCTCCAATCAGACTAATAATGAAAAAGAAATAAAGAAAATATCTTGGTAAACTCAAATCCTTATTACTAAGAATAAAAGATGTTGCATTGCTATACATTCTATAGATATTAAAATGAAGAAAATAGAATATTATGAACATTTTTATCTCAATAAATTTGACAAATTAGCCAATTAATAAAATAAATATTGGAAACATAAATAAAGGAGATCATAAAAGACAGATAATCTCATGAGGTTTATGTCTACAAAATAAATCTAATTTTTACTTAAAGCATTCACTCTAGCACACAAAGAAACTTTCCATGTATAAGAAGTCTTAAAAAATGAATTCCACAAACCTAGATGAATAAAAAAACATAAATTTTATATGAAATTTTCAGACAACTGAAGAGGTAAGGATAATACATAATTCATTTTATGAGAGCCCTATTAGTTCAATACCAATGTTTGACAAAATTTTTTCAGAAAATGATAGGGAAATATCACTCATAAATATAAATGCAAAATCCTTATGCTTATAAAGTTGAAGTCTAATAAAATAATATTAATATTATTTAAAAAGAAATCAAACAATAATTTAGCAACCTAAAAAATTGATTCAGTGTAATCATTTTAAAAATCAATGATTATTCCTGCTCTAAAAAGTCTCAGGAATAAATATAAGAAGATGAGAATTTCTTCAGTATGATAAGCACATATAAAATGTGCAGTTGATAGACTAGCATCTAAGTATTGCCTCAATACTTTCTCCCTGATATCAATAATGTGCACTCTCAACGTGTCTATTCAGCACCATACTGGAGGTTCCTGGCAAGACAGCAAAGCAAGACAAATAAGCACAGTCAGGTTGGGAAAGATGAAAAACTATATTTCATAGATGACATGCTTAATTATCTAGAGCAGTCTGTGCAATTTGAAAATAAAAGTGAAGTTAACAAGTTTGCAGTAACATAAGATCAATATACAGAACCAATAACTGTTATTTTTGTACAAAAACAAACAGATGAAATAATGCTAAAATTATACCAAATATGAAATATTGTCGAACAGCTCTGACAAAAGACTGCAAAGATATAGTCTAAAAGTTATAAACAACTACTAAGATAATTTTAAAACGATATAAATAAATGGAGAATGTTACTACTAAGAGATCAATTCTTTTTAAATTAAGTTTTAGATTTACCAAGTTCCCAAATAAAATCAGAATAGGGTATTTGTGTGTGTGTGTAAATTTATAAACTGATTGTAGATTTCATATGAACAATAAATTCACAGACTCTAAAATAACCCAAATTAATCTTAAAACACAGAGCAAAATTGGGCAACTAACACTACCTGATTTCACAGGTTATTATGAAGTTATAGTGTGATATCATTATTTAGATAGATGAATGTGTCAAAAGAACAGATGCTTAAAAATAGACAAACATTTAACTGATTTCTGACAGCAAAGCCAAGTTAGTGTATCAGAAAAAGATATATCTTTCAACAAATAATTCTGGCATTTTGGGAGATATATATATATACATATATATTAAATATGTATATATATATATCAAATTTGTATCTATATGTCCATCACATATAAATCTGAATTAAAATATGCCATCAATTTAAATGTAAAACATAAAACTACAAATTTATAGAAGAAACACTTTTGCATTGGTTTATGTAAATATTTCTTAGATATATAAACAAAAGCTTAGTCCATAACAGATTAGTGAAAAATTGAACTTTATCACATTTAAGAACTGCATTTTGCTGTTAAAAGTTTTTTTTTCCTTGACAGTACTAAGTCCACAGCCCTTTTTTTAAATTTTAAGATGCTGTCATTAAGTCACTATATTGTGCAAGCAAAGGGGATGGAAGGTCTTTTTTCTCTTTCTTTCTTTTCTTTCTTTCTTTCTTTCTTTCTTTCTTTCTTTCTTTCTTTCTTTCTTTCTTTCTTTCTTTCTTTCTTTCGACAGGGTCTCCCTATACAGTTCAGCCTGGTCCTGATCTCATTTTGCAGCGTTTTATGCTGCTCTCAAACTCCAACAGTCCTCCTGTCTCAGCTGCCCAAGTAATGGGATTGCGGAGTATGCCACCATGCCTGGCTAGGAAGATCTTTCTCACAACATTAAAAAAAAAGCTACTAGGTAGGATTAAACATGTGCAAATCACATATATAATAAAATACATACTTCCAGGATTTTAAAGAATTCTAAAAATCCAACGACAAGAAAAGAACACAAAGAGTGAACAAAATATTAGCCTAAAAATGCAAGAATCAAGTAAACACATAACATAATGAGCAGCATCAATGATTGGAAAAGTTCTGCAGTGTCTTAAATAGTAACAACTGCAGGAAATCATTCTACCCATATATTACCCAGAAAAATGAATGCTTATGTGCGTACAGCTTGAAAATAAATGCTTGGAGCTCTATGGTAATAACAGAAATACAGGGTTAGCTTAAATTTCCCTCAATAGGTAAACAGATGAACACATTGGGATATAGCCACAAACCGGATTGATACTGAGCAATACAGAGGAATGAACTGTCACACCCTACAATTTATGTTAATTTTCAAATAATCAGCCTGAGTAAAAAAAAAAAAAGCCACACACCACAATGAAAAGTTTATTATTCCCATCATACAATATTCTAGAAAATGAAAACATATGGTGAGAAAAGAGATCTGGTTAGTGTTTTCTTGGCTTTATATATACATGGATGGGAAATGAGGAGTGATTACAGTTACATGTGGAAATTTAATGAGTGGTGGATATGCTTATCTTGTGAATAATTTGAATGGTTTTATGTTGATAGTGCGTATGCTAAAATGCAACAACCTGAACATTTTAACTACTTCATTATTCTTAAATTATACCTCACTAAACTTGTTAAATGCAGCTTGAATAAAATACTTCAGCAGCATATTTAATTAATTTAATTGAACTTTTACTAAAACAGAATTATTTTCTCTACCCATTGAAAAAGTGTTAAACTATTTTTTCTATTATTTTCATATAATATCCTAAAAAGAAATTAAGAACTAAATTGGTAAGCATTTTATCTTTTAGTAAAATGCATTAAATTATATAAATTTATAAACAAGATTATCATATGATCATTTTTATGTGTCACTCTTTGTTTTTATTATACTTCCTGTTAATTTTGACTTGCAGTCAGTAAAACCCAGAGATGCAATATGGTGACAGAGACAATGGTCACAAGGAGTCTCTTCAACTAGATTCTTTTATGGCTCAATTCTTTTTTTTTTTTTGGAAGATAATTATGTGTAGAATCCCAGAGATGGTGAAGTTGAGGTCGCTATGACTGTTGATGCTACAACAGCTTTTGTTGGTTTTAATAGGAAAAATTTTTCAGTCAATAATTATTTCTTTTAAAGTGTTTTATGAATCCACAGGAGAGTTTGTTAATTTAGATTTTATTTTATTTTATTTGGTACTGGGGGTCAAAGCATGACCTTGTGCTTGCCAGGCAGGCATTTATACCACTGAGCTAAATCCCCAGCCCTAATTTAGATTTTAAATGAAGGAAGAACATGTCATTAGTCCAGTTTCTACTGCCTTGATTACTAAGTTAGAGTTTAATATATTCCACGTTAGCCTAAAATAATCTATGTCAGCATTACTAACATCCCTGTGACTGTAAGACATACTATTATTTTAAAGATCACTAAGAAAGTAAATGCTCTCAATTAGATATGACACATCTTTTATTGCAACATATATCTCTATTTCAGAAAAACAAATATGAAAAAAAGTATGACTATCATATCTTTTCTTTCTTTCAATAGAATTCATCTAAATGTAATGGAATTTTCATGAAGTGGGAAACAAAGATGTCCTTCTAAAAACACTGGTGTCTACTCTTTCAGAAATGTTGGGAAGACTTCATTTTTCCATAGGGATGTATAAAACAAGTGACCTGATTTCATAATGTGCTTTCCTTTGAGAAAATGGCCATAAATAAGACATTCTAAAAGTTGTAATGTAGAGTGATCCAATTCCCAAAACAAAATAAAAGCAGGGCTAGAAATGACCAAAGTGCTTATAATTTGCCTCTTATAAAACATCAACACTCATGTTCCCAGTGAGTTTTATTTTTGTATCTATTGTCTCATAGTGGGCTTCTTTTTTAGTCTGAAAGCATGATTATAAAGATTCAACATGAAAGTAGTCTTGCTTATATTACTAACAACAAAACACTGTCAAAATAATAGGAAATATTATTGTATTTCAGCTTAAAAAGAAGTAAGGAAAAACATGGCTTTTAGTTGTTGATTTTTTTGTCTTGTAGTCTATCTTAAGACGTTCTTTGTGCAATTTTCACCATTTATTCACACATACAACCAGCCATGTTCCCATTATACAAGAATTATGTTAATGCACTTGAAAATCAAGTATACATCTAGAAACCATGAGGGGAGAAAGTGTCATATCAAAAAAAAGAAAAAAAGAAAAAAAGAACCTCAACCTCACTGTCCTAACAGAAAATATTTGAGGAGGGAGGGGAGTGAGAAGAGCAGAATGGAAAAAGTTAAGGTATATTATAGACATGTACTAACTCCCTACAATGAATAGAATCATTACATACTGTAAATATCTACTAATTTTTTGTCTTTTTAGATACAGGGTTTCACTGTGCAATTCAGGTTGGCCTAGCACTCACTTTATAGTCCCGCCTGGCCTCAATCTTACAGCAATTCTCCTGTCTCAGCCTCTCAAGTGCTGAGATTACAGGCATGTGCCACCATGCCTGGAAAACATGTACTAATTAAACAAAAAAAATGAAATGCTTATACATAATGAAAGCTCATGAAATGTGTTATCTCAGGCAATAATAATGAGTCATGTTTCTACTGAGGCCAACCTTTTTTTTTTTAATAGGCATTGTTACTAGAAAATCATCATAGATTTTTATAATTTATCAGAGCAGCTTTAATGGAACATCTAAATCATGCTAGAAACCAAATAGCAACTGTAAAAATTGTGTGTTCTTAAATGTGGGCAGAAGGAAAGGTCTCTAGTCCATGAGATTCCACTAAGATGAAGCTGTACTTGGAGATACAGTCTCATCTTAACATGGAGTTTTAATTTTTACTTTCTAAATCACTACTCAGATATAGTTCAGGCTTAGAATTCTTTTAATACTTTATTTCTGTTTTCTTTTGAACATACAAACTTATCTATTATGACATAGCAGTTAATTCAGTCAACAAATGTTCATCATGCACTAAATCAAGAATAAATATAAGAAACATAATAAAACAGATGGAGATGGAAGACAAGAAATAAGAGTTTATATTTACTGTTACTGTAAAAACTTACTTAAGTAGATCTAGTGCACATATGGGGAACTCTTTGGGATGGATAGCTAGAAACCCAGAGTAGACACTCAAGCTTGGGAGCAGGGATTAAATATCATCAAATGTCCTAAATTAACACATTCATAGCTGGTCCATAATTTGTATATCTTACTGCCAGGTGGCTTGAAACACCAGTGATATATGCATGACTGTCTTACTGGGTACCTTTTTGTTAATTTTATTAACAAAAATACCCCGGGCTGGGGATTTAGCTCAGCAGTATAAGCGCCTGCCTTGCAAGCATGCAGTCATGAGTTCAGTCCCAGGTACTGATAAAAAACAAAAGTGATTAGATCCATTTTGACCAACATTAGTATAAGCTGCCAGACGAGGGCAGTCATGCAATACCAGTGATGGTTCAGGCTGGTGGGAACATGTTAAACAATGAAACTGCAGCCAACATTGAGTGATGAGTTCAAAATAAGCATCAGACTGAAAGGAGTGATATGAAAATCAAGGGTAAGTCTAAAGAAATTATAGCCACCCAAACTGTGTTTGTATACCAGTGCCTGTAGAAAACAATACTTGGAAAAATTCATAAAGATAGGGCAACTACAGACTCAGAAGATGGCAGATTGATAGGTAGCATGGTAGAGAGCCTCTTTGAGAAAAACAACTCAGATGCTAGAATTTAACACCATGGAAAAGACCAGATGAAAGGAGAAGGATTCCCATGACCCAGGAAGAAACTGAGGAAAAAGAAAAAGGAAAAAAAGAAAGAAAGAAAGAAAGAAAGAAAGAAAGAAAGAAAGAAAGAAAGAGGACAGAAGGCTGGAGCTAGACGTGCTCTCACCAGAGCTGGTCCCGCACTGTGCTAGGTGCTAGACACGCTCCCATTGACCCATTCCCATGCTTTGCTAAACAGAAGACTAGAGCTAGATATACTCCCATAGGACCCAGTCCCGTGCTATGCTGGGCATGTCTTGGAGTTGGGTGACTCACAATCAAGCTGAAGTTGCAGTCCTGCCAAAACTGGGGGTTGGTGAGACCAAGACCCTAGGCGGGAGGATGCACTGCAACAGGGAGCAGAACTGGTGGGGTGAGCTGCACTAACCCATAGTGAGTGCTAGGAATTGGGTCCTGCAGAGGGGTAACCAGCAGGAGGACATATTGGAGTTGGGCAGGACAGGCCTGAGCTGGCAACTGCAGTGGCATCAGTTGGCTGATCCTGGCCCAAAGCGGACTGGTGGGATCTGCTTGGGTTGGACCATGCCCCTGGTAGGGACTCAATAGCCAGGGACTAAACTATCCCAAACCTGTGACATCCACAGGGCACAGACTAATGTGCTGAAGGCACTCACTGGGTGACTGGCTCATAAAAGAGGGGCCAGCTCACACTGCCCTTGCGTGCACCTCACAGATCAACAATGAACTGGAGAGGGCAGCAATCCCCTAGCCAGCATGCTTCAGAAAAACCATAAGCAATACGGAAATGATCTGAGAGCTCCACCATACACCAGTCTGAAAGAAAATAGAAACATGACAAGAGAAAGAAACAAGAAAAAGCCTCAAGCCGCTGACCCAGGGAAAGTAAGTCCAGGAGAGGTAAATACAGAAGAGATCAAAGGCTGCAAACATGCAATATCAGACATGGCCTCAGCGGAAATAAAGAAATACTTCTGTGACCTCATTGATGAACTTAAAACTGAAATTCTAACTCAAGTGAAGCAAGATATAAGAAGATTAATAAAAGAAATGCTAAGCATCTCTCAAGAAGACACAGGTGGAAGAATGGAGGAACCCAGAAAAAGGAGAGAAACCTTTGATGAAGAATATAAACAAAATCTAGAATATATGAAACAGATCCAAAGAGAATACCAGGAAATTAAAAACTCCATTGAAAGCTGGCAAAATTTCTTGACAGAAACTAAAGATAAACTTTCAAAACTTGAAGATAGACTTGCAATGTGTGACTGCAAAAGGAAAGATCTCTTAAAAATAACAAGGAACCAGTAAATAACAATACAAAGGCTAGAAGACAACAAGAGGATCTATAGCTTAAGAATAAAAAATGTGAGCGAAGAAACAGGGGTAAATACAAATGAAATAAAAAGGCCATTAACAGAAATAATTAAGGAAAACTTCCCAAGCATAGGAAAAGAAAATGATATTCAGATATATGAGGCATACAGAACTCCAGCCAACTACAACTAAAACAGAGCTATACTCAGACATATAATAATTAAGATAACAGAAATTCATCACAAGAACAGAATATTAAAAGCGGTCAGAGAAAAAATACAGGTCACCTATAAAGGAAAACCCATCAAAATCACAACAGACTTCTTGACACAAACTATCAAATCAATAAGAACTTGGAGCAAAATATTCCAAGCCCTGAAAGAAAATAACCTCCAACCCAGATTGAAGTACCCTGCAAAACTATCGCTCAAAATTAATGGAGAAACAAGATGTTTCCATGACAAAGAGGAACTGTGGGAGTTCGTGACCACCAATCTAACCCTACAAAAAATACTGAAGGACATTCGAGAGAGAGAGAGAAAAAAAAATCACCAGGATTCCAGGAACAATGGCAGGGAGGTTTCAATGAACAGGGCAGACAGTGGAATGAAGGAGAAAAGTAAACAACCAACAGCAGAAAAATAGCATAGCAGAGATGAGGCAGAGAAGATTGGCTACAATCTCTAACACACATGGCCTGGATACACTAACAAAAGGAATCACAGGCAGAGTAGGTCAGAAGATAGGGTCCATCGAGATGCTCGGAATAGGAAATACAATCAACCTGAAAGAGGGTTAATGAACTGAAAGTCAAAGGTGAGAAAACAATGCTTTATGTGACAGGGAACCAGAGAGTAATAGGGACAGCTCATCCAGCAGCTGCAGATAGGTTGGAAAGACATGACACTTTTGTGCAGTGGAGAACAACTCAGCTATTAGGAAGGAAAACCTTGAGGCTTTAGTAAGTAAAGGAATACAGCTCATGATCAAGCTCAGGGGTAAAAAGGTTCAGAACCACTTAGGTAGATAGCAGGTAGCCCCCCCAATCTGAAAACTAAAGGAGTTCGTGGAACCCAAAATGTACAAAGCACCCTGAGAAAGTAAAAGGGGAGGAATTGTCTAAAAAAGGAAAGCAGAGGACATTGTTAATAGTGTATCAGGATTTAAAAGCCACATTATTCTTATCACTCTGTTTAGTTTGAATTTATTCTGCTCCAGTCTGTCTACTCATACTAGATTTGAAAGCACAGACAGCTATCCCCAAAATAGCAGAATATACTATGGTAACTATCCTTAATTTCCTATTAACTTAAACTGAAGCCCTGTATTATTTACACTGACTTACTATGACTGATCTTACTTGAATCTGGTTTATTAGATTGCTGTTTTGTCTTGACTGATTTTATTCGAATCTGGTATGCTTGATAGTATTAAATCTGAGAGTAGAGGCAACTATTCTGAAGATGACAAGATTCAACAGGGTACCCATTCTGGTTGGATTATTAACTGCTTTTGAAGTTACATAATGTCTCCAATGTTTTGTTTTTATTAATATTGCTATGTACTGCTATGTTCAATTATACTATGCCTGATGATATAGACAATTCTGCTGAAAATAATGAGACATCATAGTAACTACTGTAGATCACCTAGTATATGTTTTATATGTCTTTTTTGTTTCATGTTTTTGTTTCATGCTGTCTTGTTTTGATTTGTTTTTCCCTCTAATACAGAAAGGATAGGTATACATGCAGAGATTCATGCATGCATAGAACTTCTAAACAGTTTATGAGAATTGATTACAATTACTGTAAAAAAAGAGAGGAAAATAAAGTACTCTAAAGGATACAACTTCATGTATGTTTAAGTATGTAAGAATGATAACCATATTATTAAGTTTTTGTTGGATAGGGGAACAGAACTGTTTGCAGTCTCACTATTTAAATGTCCACTTTGTATGCTTTACTTGCTAACTCGAACAACTACTTCTAAAAGGAAAATATGTAATTATCAACTAGTGAGTTTTGGGTTTTTTTGAAATTATGTATTATTTCTACCCTCTATCTGTTTTTTTTTCTCTAAATAAAAAATAAGGCAACTGCAATAAAGTTATTTTTAAAAACTACATTCCTAGTCTGACTAAATTTAAAAAATCCAAACATTCTAATGGCTTACATACTAATAATGCTTTGTACCTAAATTTCATGTTAGAATTAAATGATTCTAAGAATTGTGTAAAGAACCTTTTTAAAATTCCAAATTGATCTTTCCTCATGGGTAAATTTTGTTGCTGACAAGCTCAATTAATACCAGTTTGAAAACAGGAGACATATAAGTAGGTCTCGTTCAGATCACTATACCATGATTTAGTGAGACACACACCATTTTTAGGTATGTGTCTCAGAATGCTGTGATAGTTTAAAAATTAAATGTTGCTTAAAGCCTTTGAGCTAGAATAGGCTCCCACAACAAGAGAATCTAGCAAGTTTTTGGTGAGATATATCAACATTAACAACACAAATGTGTGTGTTAAATCTCCATTAGAAGTTATAATCTTTGGACAAAACATTTCTGGTAGAATTCTCAGGGGAAATTGCAGGTGATGACTTCACAAAACTTATAGGAATCCAAGGGAATACAAAATTTGCCTAAATGCATTCCTGGTTTTGGTACTTTGAGAAATACTTGAGATGAAGTTAGAACCTATGGCGATAAGGGAATCATTTAATACCTAGAAACAGTCAGTGTAAAGCACCCTAAGTCTGGGAGGTGGCTGAGCAGTAGAACGTGAGCTTAGCTTGTCCAGGTGCTGAGTTCAAGCACCTGCTCTAAAGTCTGTTGAGACTGTTGCCTACTTTTTGATTAGAATGGCTTCTTTTGTGGGACCACTAAAAACTTGTTCCTATAATAAGATTATGTCTCTGGTGAATCTTCCTGGAATGTAGGAAAGGATAAGATTAGAAACTTCTGATTAACATATAAATACTTTATATCTTTATGAATTTTGATGTCTAAGCAGTTTCTGACCTCCAAATCAACATCTAGGGAAGAGATAATTTAATGGAATCCACAGGGAGCTTTACTAAAAATAAAGCTTTTGAAAAGTTTAAATTTATCCAAGTAAAATTCTCTGTCATTTGGGGATCATCTCATTTCATGAACTTGGTGACTTTTTCTTGATCACAATGTAAATGAAAAATTTTTGCTATGATAAAAGATAAATTACTCTTAGATACTCATCTGGCAAGTTAAGAAAAGCACTTGTTTTACAGTTTGGAGAGCTGGTTTTTCCTTTATAGCTATGTAGCTGTTTGGCCTTGTGCATGTATACTGTTTTTCCCCTGAGGCAGCCTAAGTGGTTCTAAGATTGGCCTAAAAAGCTGAAAATATAATGTCAGCTGACTGTGAATCCAAATGTGAAAAATGAATTGGCCTTGTTTCCATAGAAATATGAGATATTTGAGTGCAAAGGTAAGTAAGTATGATCCAATATGCAGTGAATGCTAATATTTTAAAATATATATTATAGTAAAAGACACATTTTCATTAATCCTCCTCAAAATACACATCTGCCCTTCAAACACCCTTACCCTATCTTTCTTGAAACTCTCTAGACACTTACCCTTTCTTATTGTGTCTTTGGAGAAGAGGCAAAAGTTGCATGGCACGAGGTCCTTTGAATAAGGCAAGTGAGGATCCACTGGAATGTTTTTATTTGACATAAATTGCCCTAAATATTTTCAAATAATTTAGGACATTGAGGTAGCCATGAAAAGATGATTTTCAGAACTGCTTCATCATAAAGTAGCAAGAATTATGTGATAAATGTTCTTGAAGGAAAGGAAACTATTTTGAAGGACATTAATGGCAGTGTGGCTTTTACTGTAGCAATTTTAAAAATTTAAATGTTCACTATATTTTCTGATGATATCTGATAAATAAAATGACCCCTTTCATAGTTACACTATAGGAAAATGTTGAAAATGTAAAAGTCAACAATTGAAGAAGCATCAAACATTAGACTAGTGCTACATGTTTTGGTCTAGCTATTCCTTGTGGCTTCCCAGTCTCTCTTCCCATTTGATACTGAACTATGGTCTACGTAATTTCTAAGTTTCTTTACACATCCATTACCTTTCAGTACAACCTGAAATGAGGATGCATACTTGTCCCAATAATATTAAAGCAATCAATAGCTCACAAGGGTAATTTTCTTTACTCTGTAATGTACTGCTTTCCCATGAGATCTAAACATTTATTGATTCTTAAACCCAGTAACTGACTCCTACATCCAGATCATCTATCAATCTAATGATTAAGTAATTTGATTTTAGTTTGATGGACAAATACCACCCAAGTCCAATTCATTTTCAATTCTTACAGTCCTTAGTGACTGGCAGTTCCAAATAAACAGTATTAATAAATCATCAATCTGTAACTAAAGAGCAGATTCTCTCAGGAACATTTGCCAGTTGCAGACTGTGGGATGTCTCAGAGGAATATTTGTCATTATCACAGTTACAATGGGACACAAGAGCAGTCATTTGAGACAACTCAGCTGAAGACTGAGGAAAAGAAAATATAAATTACAACTAAAATGACTTTATGAAATGATAACCGGTATTTTTTTATAGCAATAAACATACAAAAAGACAAAAAAATTACTTAAAGTCCTGGTTCCCTAAAAGACATTTGATGCAATGTAACAAAAGATGATTTGTAAATGCTATCTGAAAGAGAGATAAGCAGGAACTAAAAAGGGCAGGAAATTGAATGCATTCTTCCCTCCCACCTCACCACCAGATTTCAGATGAGTTTGGAAAGGTTATTCACATAATTATTACAGTAACTGATTCAAGGCCTTTTGAGCACAGCTGATGTGATTGTGTGTTAATGGCTGCAAAAGCAAGATAAGGAATATGTCATGTTAAAAACATTCTGCTGGTAACACTATTTGCTAACACTGTTAGCTTGCAGGATTGTCATGGTAGATAAACCTATGTTGCTTTACAGCATGTGATTCTTTTATTACTGACTAACCCCAAGGTTTGTCCTTTTACATGGGGTCATTTAGGCATCAGTGACCAGACTACTTGTTTGTTATCAGTGGCTATTTGACATACACAGTGATATTTCTAGGGTCTGTAAAAGGTCACATACTGAAATCTGCCAGAAAATTACAACCAATGTAAATGTGGTTAAGAATTTTCAGGGCCAAGATGTAGGCACAGACCTGGAGACATCAAATCAAAGGCAATGACATATTCCTATTATGAGAAATTGACATCTCTTATTCCTGTTGCGCATAAGATCACACTAGAGATAAAAATTCTAGCATCCTAAGGAAGATAGCTATTTATACACAGCTGTCCCAGTGGGGTAGCGTGCATGGTGAAATATGCATGGTCCTACAAAGGTAAGAGAGTAGATCTCAAGAAAAGTGGGGGGGGGGTGTAATGGGAAATTTGCATTTAACCTAAGCCCTAAAGATTGTGAGGGCTGGATATTTTAAACAAGGGAATCAGTGTTACAAAGACAAAAGTGGAAACCATGTGTATAGGAAGTGGTGTGTTTGATGAAGAGACAGATTTGAAAGTGAACCTGCTGTGGTGCTGTTAGTTTTTACTTCACCACCTTTCAGCTTCATGCTTCTCTGCTCTGCTTGATTATTCTGGAGTTAGGATTCCAAAAAACATAGTTCTGTATTTCCCAGAGTGGACCCTCTAAGGGGGGCAAAAGAAAAAACAACACCTTCGTTTGCTCCTTGTGGGTTTCTTTGGGCTTCTGGTGTGCTTTAGATTCTTATGAATGGCATCTCTGGAAGGCTTCGTTTCCACAGCAGCAGAGGAAAGACATTTCATTTTCCAAACTTGCAGGACAACACTCACTGACTCCCATATCAGCTATTATTTGGAAGTCTCTGTCTTAGCAGGCTGCCTCTGAGATATTAATTTTTAATAGTTCCAACTCTTCCTTTTACCCATCAGCTCCAGAGATGGTATTTGCTTTCCAGAGTTACTCTCTATATTTTAAAGTTCAAATTTTGACTTTATGTTGCCTAGTTACCTATATCTAGTGAATGACTTATATAGGCTAAATTGAACATTGTGCACATTCAGTTAAAAATATCACCAATTTTAATTATATTCCACATCAGGAAAAAACCTTTGAAACGAAGTGTTTGTTAGGGCCCTTTGGGACTCCTTACTTGCACTGAACTTGGGCTTCTGAACTGTCACTCAATTTTAAGAGCATTTATCCAGTGTTTAACAGTGGGCCTTCAAAGATAACTGTTCTCCACTGCCTAAAGACTAAGCGTTAAGCAAGAAAACCCAGCAGTCTACAGCTCTACTTCCTACATATGCCACCGACCCATTTAAAATGTTATATATAATAATGCAGTTGCCAAGAGGCAGCTACTTATAATTGCCTGACTCTCCTCTTCTACTCTTAATATTTAGTCTCAATGTGGGTGAAGGAATGGCCTGTAAATGAGAATGTTTAAAGTTTTCATTTCCAACCTAGAGCTAGATCATTTCTCTCTTTTGAGGGAATATTACATCTAAATCATTGGAAGATAAATGGGCATTATTATGTTCTTACAGCAGTATTGGGAAAGGGCTTCTGCTGCCTCTCCAGATAACCCATTTTCCCCATAACAACTTATTTTGTCAGGAACTTCTACATTAAACCCAATTGAATTCTTCTACTTTAATACTATACTGTTGAAATTTTACTCTCTCCCCACCTTGTTGAAACTAGAGAACAGCTTGTGAGCAATCTCTTGATAATAACCTTCCATATGTTTAAAACAGCCTTTTCTTTCCCAAGTAAGTAATTTCTTCTCCGTTTTCTTTTATACATATCTGTATTTTCCAAGCTTTTATACACATCTGTTTCCCAGTGGATCATATTTAAACATTTCTTATTTTTCTGAAAAATACTTTTACAGAATTGATCAACACCAAATATAGCATGTCATAGTCATTTTATAAGTTTTGTGCTCAATATTGTGTAATTCTATTTTAAGACCATTTCTAAGAGTGAATTTGTAAATTCCTTTTTTCGTTTTTACCCACAGTCTAAGAGACAGCATCTAACAAATTCATATTGAAGAATTCTTGAAGAGATTAGATTGATGAAATATGCTGTTATCAATAGAGAGTGAAATTTGGTAACCTAAAATGATTTCTTTTATTTTCCTTTAAGAATATAATATATACTTTAAAATTACCTATGCACTGTATATGCATTAATTCTATCTATTCACAGTTCTACTTTAGAAGAATTTAACACTTTTATTGATATATCAAGGAAGGGAAAGTTATTTTTGATAGGAATAAATGTGTTATTTGTGAGCAGTGGAGCATGTTCCTACATGATTTCTAAGTATCATTCTTTAACAAAGAAATTTCCTACTAAGGGTCATGGGTAAGAGAAGGTTCAAAGATGGAAAAATCTGTTGTTAGTTTCAATAAAAAGCTCAAAGATGGTCAATAAATGCCTCTAGAAATAAAGGTCGATGGTGAGAGAGTAGCTTTGTCAGAGCATATAACTGTTGTTTTGTATAATGACACATTGAACTCAAGAAGATGTGATGTTAGATCCATCTAAATGTAGGAAGACAGAGCAGTATCTTCGAGAGAATGTAAACTGAAAATTCTAAAGGCGAGGACAGTATCTGGCATATAATTGGCTCTCATACCTTCTGACCTTCATTCAAGGCCTTGTTTTTTCAGAGGACTCAAGTCTGTTTATGTTCACAAGATGAAGTATATACAAATCCCATCTCTTATGTTTTGGCAGCTGTGTGTTAATGAACAAATCATTTTTCCCTAAGAGAGGAATTCTATCTAAAATGTGGTATCTATAACATGATAAAAATGACAGTTCTGATAGGAAATCTGGAGCACCTCAGTAAGTGTCAAGAAAGGCTTGAATAGCACAAAGTTGGAAACAATAAGATTTGTGTTTGTTTTTATTCTTGTTGTCCCTCCAGACATTATTGTACCAAATATCACTCTCTGTGGCATATATTTTTCCCTCTCTCCTTTACTCTAGCCTTTGAATATAAATCTCAATCTCATAATCAATCTCTTCTTCTAGGTTAAATGATTGAGGGAGGAGGTTTTTAGGTTTGCGTTAAATACCAACTATGGCAGGCATGGTAATAAGCTATGAGAGTGAAGTATAAGTGGAGCTTCAGATATACAATGTGGATTTCTAGAGATCTGCTGCACAACGTCATGCCTATATTTAACAATAAAGAATCATATATTTAATAGTTTGTTAAGACAGTAGAACTCATGCTTATAGGAAAGAGAGAGAAGGAGAAACAGTAGGTCTAATAGAAATATTTAATGAAATGTAACAAGAATAGGCAGGAAAGGTAGGGACAACCGTGTGAATGTTTATTTAGAAATAAATGAAAGACTAGAAGAGAGCAAGAGACAGAAGTCTGGAGTACATGGAAGTGGGTTTTTTGGAGCCGCACTGTGCTGGCTATTTGCTTTGTTTCCCCTGTTGGTCATTCTCTTCCTTCCTCTACACTCTCTTTGCCCATGCCTACAACCATTGGGTGGTTAACTGACCTCTGGCTGACTACTGTTTCATTTCATGGGAGCTACCAAAGAAAAGAAAGTATAAAAATGAAAGAAGTCAAGATTTGAATTTACTAATTCTTTCCTATTGCTGAGTGACCTCTGGCCTACTTTGTACTTCTAACCCTAGCCCAAACCCCAATTCAGTATCATTACATCTCTGCTCCCTTGGTCACTCAGGTTAACAGTATTAGTGAGTTCTTGGTGTCCCTAGTCTATAAATACTTCAGGTTCTCTTCTTGGTCCTCTAAATCCTGCTGATATATCTTTAACTTGACCATTTACTAAATCCTATTGAAAATCCGTTTGCTAAATCCATCTGTGTTGGATTCCAGTTAGGATCATGACTGACAGAAATAAATATTAAAGTATTGACACCTGTTTAAATTGAAATGACACTAGAGGATATGACAACACACACATACACACATATTTGGGGAGAGAATAATGGATGTGTTAGATAAACCAGTCACAGTTGGCCACTGTAGGAGGTGATACTTTTGTAGAGGCCACAGAATTAGTGGGAGCCCTCATGGATAAAAGAAAGATTGTTACCATAGAGGCAAGAGCACATGAAAAGATCATGAAATGGAAAAAAAACAAAAAAAAACTTGACATGCCCAATTCCAGAAATGGATTATAAGACTCTACAAGAGACATCTGTTAAAATGCTCAATGAAGTCACACAAGAGAAAGAGTCAACCTGCATGTTATGGTCTTGACAGACATTGAAGTTCCCGGAATGAAGGCTCACAAGAGAACCATGTAGTTGTAAGCGAGAAACAGCTCAGACAAGCTGTGAGAACTAAACAGATGCTCAGACATTAAATTTCAAGTTGCTATGATCATGTTGGGACTCAGTGGTAACTTACTCCACATGATAATATGCTAAGAGGAATTAACACATGTCAGGATGCTATTTTTTTTATCTTGTTTATTTCACAACACTGAAAGTTAGTCTTTAGTAATGGTAGGTTTCTTTGTTTTTTTTCTTTCAATAGTTGTGACATTTCATTAAAAAGCAAACAAAAGAACTTTACTTAGGTGGGTTTGTGTTTTTAACCTCCTATTTATTTATTTATTTATTTATTTTGGGGAAGGCAGGGGTGGCAAAGGAGTGAAGAACTTGAAGAAAATAAAGTATTAAAGAATATAAATGATTTAACTGTTTGTTCCTATCTAGACAGAAAGGGCTTTAAGCATTAATTTACTAAATATATTTCAAGGCTTCTAAAAGCAGCCACATCTACCATATTAAATAAGCCTGCCTGAGGAAATATTCTTTATTGTTTCTTTCCTATATAAATCTATTATTGTAATTTGTTTTACAATATGACCTCCCTTTGTTTGTAGCTGCAGTACAAATTCTGGCATTTAAGAATTATTTAACTTCAGGATATACTAAAATCTTAGGCATCAACTCAGAATATATTATTTTTGCATTTATCAGAATTAAGCATCTTTCTGAGATGTTTCAAGAATACTTGATGCTGTAACATTGGCAAATGGAAAAAAAATCTTTCAAGGTATTATTCAACTTTATAGCTAATATCTTTTTAGTTTATTAGTAAATGGGTGTAGCACATAAGCTTACTTTCCTGGTGAGATGTTAGTACACAATGGTTGACACATTGTGTCAACTTGAGAAGTTTAAAAGTTTAAGAGACTCAGCAGAAAGCTATGTAAACATCCTCATCTCATAAGAGGGGGGCAGGGAGATGGTGTGAGTGCCAACCCCCCGAGGGGGGGTGGTAGCCAGCTTATAAGGAAGCAAAAGAGGTTTGCTCTCCCCACTCCCCGTTTGCTCTTGATGCTTCTGCTGTTTTCTGCTGCCTTGAACCATTGCCCCTCATCACAACACCCTGCCTTGGAGTCAGCTGAGTATTGACTGAAACCTCCACAAACCATGAGCTTAATAAACCTTTTCCTCTTTAATTAAGGTAGCATGTATTTCATTTCATCAATGACAGAGAAGTAACCAAGACAAGTTACATAACACAATTACCCTTTGCTTCCCCTAATACCTTCAGATTTGGAATGCTTCCTCAGAAATCTACCTCAGTATATATTAGGTGCATTTTGATTTCTTAAAATATATTTCTACTTATGGGCATCATTTTCTTAAAGCAGAGGTTACACAACAATTAGTTTTGATTTTTGTCTATTATGATCTTTCTTTTACTTAGATTGGAGTACACCTACATAGACAAATTTATTCAATCCATTTTCAAATTAAAATATATAGTGTTTTCTATGTTTATCCCTATATCTCCAGTTACTGAGTTTCTCTTACTTACTAATATTTTTCTCACTTATAGGGTAATCCTACTGTTATAAACACATT
Source organism: Hydrochoerus hydrochaeris (assembly GCA_004027455.1). Lineage (NCBI taxonomy): Eukaryota > Metazoa > Chordata > Mammalia > Rodentia > Hydrochaeridae > Hydrochoerus > Hydrochoerus hydrochaeris. Next base: position 100,957 of record PVLA01001559.1, on the reverse strand, counting down.
TATGGAGCATGCTTTATCTCTAAGTGCTTTATAGTTATGCTGTGGCAGTTAGCTCAACACTCATGCAGTTAAATGATTAGTAACTCTGATAGAGATGCATTTATGCAAATTATAATTATAACGTTTAGAAAGGACCCTCAGGTCTTATCATACAAAAAAAATTCTGTTTAAAATAAATCACGATACTCTAATCAAATATGATCAAAACACCACTTCTGGCTTTGATTCTAATATGCAAATTGTAAACACTATTGAAGTGTCTCAGAAATAGAATCAGGGAGTATGGCAGACATTAGGTTGTGATATAAATCATCTCTCTGATTTAGGAATGGTTACATATTGTACATATTGATAGCTCATGATGTCAAATTATAATTTCAGGATATTGAAATAATCAGTTTGCTCACTATAACTATTACTTTTGTAATTGTTCATACTCTTTCCATATACCTTTTCAGAATCTATACATGTGCATGAAAGTAGGTATTATTTTGGCCTTTTACTTTCCCTTTATTTACATCATTGCTAAATAAAAATTTTAAAGATACAAAAATTTTAAGTAGTCATAGAGATAAAATTTTAATTTAGTGAGGTTTTCTTCATGTTAAAGTAACAAAATGATATATATTGATTTTCATAGAAATGATTAGGAAAATAATTACCATTGCTTATTTTGTCAATTCCCATGTGCCTTTCTTTTTTAAAAAAATGTATAGTCACCTTGAAGCTTCTGGGAAAACAAGATCTAGCAAAACAAATGACCCAAAAATGTGTCACATTTTCATAAACAATCATGTCTAATTATAGAAGTATTTGTACTTACTTGCCCAGTGCAAAGCACTCCATCTTAACAGTTGTTCCCTTAGCAGCTGTAACCGTGAAAGGAAAATGGACCTCAATTTTAGGCTCATATTCTCCCATCACACCTGGGAAATAAAGAATAGACTTTAGGTGTAAAATGAATCTTACAATTTATTTCTGGGACTGTTGATGTCACATGAAAAATCACCTTGGTTTGCTTCTTAGTGTGTCTGATGACTGCTAAATCTTTTGATGCCTTGAAATAAAGTATATTTATGCTCAGTCATTAAGATGGAAACCCAGTCTACCCTTCATGTCTGCTCAACACCATGTAAAGCCATAATTATTAAAAGCATTAATCAACATTGATAATTTAGTTACTGATTATTCTCCCAAGTAAACAAGTAACTATGAACACTTCTGGTAAATAATTTTGTGTTTTTCTTTAAATTAGAAACTATACCAGAACTTTATGATTGCCCAGTGTTTTTATTCAATTAGTAAGTCAACATATATCAATTGATTTTCTATAGTTTTGTAAGGGATTTCACTAAGAACTGTGAAAGTTACAAAGATTAATCAGCCATGAATTGTGTCCTCAAACAAAGATAGCCTTAAAGAAAAATGATACCTACTCAAGTATGTAAGCAAAGCTGTGCATCAAAATGCTTGGCTGCAAGGTAAGAAGTGATGGGTGTCATGAACGAGGGGTCTCTGAACTGTAATACACAGAAAGGGGTTCGTGAATAGAATTAAAATTTGGCTTAAGACAGGAAACAAAGCAAACTGGCTGTAGGAAGAAAGCCAAAGAGATGGAAAATCACCAAAATGTCAATTATTCTACTACTGCATGTTGATATCTGAAGGGAAGTGACATGAGGTAAGTTTAAAAATACAGTGTTCAAAGAGTTGAGATATTTGATTATCAGAGTAAATATTCAGACTCAGACTTTCATCTAACTTGGAACTATTACAGTTTTGATTGAGGGAGTGACATTACACAGAAATGTATATATTCGAATTAGAATAATCAATTTGCTTACTCTGATATTACAAGATAAAGGCAATAAAATCCTAAGTTGTAGTAAAAATAGAAAGTACAGTGAAAAATCAAGAAAGAACTGAAACTGGTAAACTTGGTAAACATTGTGATAGAGGACAAGCCTGGGACAGTATCCATAATGACAGTGAGGTCTCTAGTTCAAGGGGTTTGATGATATCAATCTAAAAAGTAAAAGTGGCAACTGTAGTGTAGTTGTTGATTTTCAGTTTGAGAGCTGTAAATGTGCACAATGCTTAATACATATTCAGGAGTAAATGTCTGATATACAGTGCAAATAAGACAATGAAGCTAGGATTGGGCTCCATGTAGTTGGTAAATGTTTATTCTCATCATTTAGAGGAGGCAGCTAAAGTCTTGAGCATCCATAGAGCTTTTACTTGCTGAAAAATAATTTCCTATGTGATGCCTGGCAGACTACTATAGTCCTCTCAGGTAACCCTCTGGCTGATTTTCTCCTAAAAATAATTAATGATTGGTCACAGATTTCTCTGAGAAGACTGCTTTTGCAGTTCAAGGTGCCTATTTTTGTGGCATATGTGTATGCAGTGGTTTTTTGTGGATGTTGACATGGAGTGTAATTCTTTTGTGTATGTGTGGTACACGGAAAAAGAGGGTAAGAACCCAGACAGGGAAGATAAATGCTATAGATAGTAGGTAAGATGCACATTTGAAGGCAGAAAGGTCTAGCTTTGGCAAAGAAAAAATTTTAAAGTTTATCATATGCATTTGAAATCAATCTTGAAGGAAAAATGTGAACAACGTTAGATGGAAAGTGTCTAAGTTCATTATCTTTGTTTTTTTGTGCTTTTATGTATCTATTTATTTATTTATTTGTGCTTTTCTTTTTACAAAAGAGTCACAGTAGAAAATTTTTCAATAACGTTTTTGTCACAGAGATTGGAATTTTAGAGCTGGATCTGATGACCAGAGTGTACCTTTCCTAATACTTTAGTTATTTCTGGGTGTGCTTTTTGGCCTGTAAACTGGGAGGATAGAAAGGAAATACCATTACTGTAATGCCCTTCCCTAACTAACTACTTGTCTACTGTCTGCTGCACTTCAAGAATCTAATAGAAAAATGAAATGTGTGTTTGATATTATTATGTCACTCAACAGAGATGTGTAAGTACTTCCCTTTTTCAGTAGTTTTCTACTTCATTTTCTGTATCTCTCCTGCCCCTCCTGCCACACATTCCAACTTTCTTCTTTCTATGTCCTCCTCTTGTTCATTTTTTCCCTGTTTATCTCCTTAACAACTTAAATAGTGGGATTTGGTCCTCTATTGATACAATGAGCTCAGCTGAGTGTATCCAGTGATATGTTGTCTATCTTTAATAAATTTACTTATGAAACCTTACATGATTAATCATAGACATTCTTTCCTACAGTTATCGTTGTTTAAATCAGGGCATTTGAAAGTTAGTTTCTGATCTTCCTATTGTTAAAGTTGATTCTATAGTCTTCCTGGTTCTAGAAATAACTTTTTCAGTAAGTGATTTATCGTAATGCATTTTAAGTCTAACCCTCTTGCTTGCATAGGTTTTTGCTAGGGCAGGCATTTACTGAGTATCTTACAGTGTTATAAAAATGCAACAGTAATCAGTTCTAATTTATGTATCATTTCTGTGTATTTCTAGTAAATTGTTCAAAGAGATTCAAAAGAAAAAGATATGAATCTCAAAACTACTTCATTTTGATATCTTTTTCCAACCTAAATATTCTCTTTAGAACACATATTTACATTAACACACTTGTATTCATTCTATTAAAGAAGCAACTGAAATAAACTGAAACTGAATATTCAATCAAAATGAAGACATTTGAATAATAGATTTTAAGTTTTACTACCTTATTTGAGCTGGACAGCAAGAAATTATAACTAGCTCTTTTTTTAATCTTACTCTGAGACCAACAATGTACATAAAAAACCAAATGAAAAAGCACTTCAGATTTGCCTTGCTTTTAAACAACTGATTACATTCAGAAATTAAGTTGTGATTTTACATTTCATGGTTTAATTATTTTAGAGTGAAAATGGTCATAGCTATAACTACATAGTTTAATTATATTTACAGTTTTTAATATCTCAGGTCATGTGCAGTTTAGGTTATAACTCTTTATAATGTAGCACTTGATACTGAAAGAAGGGAAAATGTTCCATGAGATAACATGTTGAATATAAAAGTATTGGGCTTGTCTCTGATCAATATCAGCCTAAATATTATTAAACACACCTTAACTTGTGTAGTTATGTCTTTCCCCATAACTGTTTCTTCTGGCTTACATGGTTGATGTACTTTGGAACATCAAAAGATGACCCCATAGTACCCTAATTCCTAACAAAACAGAAGCTTTCCAGTGGGGAGTACTTTACTCCCAGCTATGGAAGAGAGAAAGGAAACAGTACTGGTGCTCTACCTAGCTTCTTGCTCTCTTCTAGTTTAAAAAAGATATCTGTTTTGAGTGAGTCATTTAAAGTTGAGCTTCTCAGTTTGGAACCAAGAGTTCTGACTGATATGACATCATGCCCATAATAAACAGTGGTGACCCAATGTCAGGTTCTATAGGTAGTGTGGTATCTGGAAAAAGGTCAAAACAAACAGTATAAAAGATTTCTCTATTATTAAGCATTCCACAAGTTAGTAGAGGTTGTGAATTTTAATAGCAGAAAGAAAGCATATGCTGTTTAAGTAATTTAATAAAAAAAGATAAATGAAATTATAGAGGTTCTGGTTAAATATTATGAACAATGAAAGGGAAATTACTGAGAAAAGTATTTTAACTGGGTTGTGCTGCTGAGACCGAAGTTGAGGGAAAAAGGGTTGAAGTCTCAACACTGTTCATTAGAGATAACACCCAGAGTTACATGTCTTCATTATTATCAGTGATCTGATGTTGACAAATTAAACATATATTAAATATAATCAAGATTTACCTAAGGCAAGTTTCAAAGCAAAGACTCCTGACCCAAAGTATGGTTTCCATATTAAGGAATGTTTAAATAAATTAGTAAAAATACTTTGGAAATTTCCATTTATTTCACAAGAAATATATATAATATCTGAATTAGCTACATTATTTTATAATACTCTAGTTTCAATGAATATTTTACTTGTAGCTATTTTTGCTATTATTTTGAAATAATAGTTTAAATGTGAAATCACTGTACTATATAAGCTCCTGTATAAGATAAAATGTAAAGAACAATAACAAATAATGATATAACAATGATGTAAATGAGAAAGAATGAAAATTACTAAATAGTACACATTGTGTTTGATATTATTAAGTGTGACATCTGTCACTGTATTCATCCTATCAATACATAGTAAATATCAGCCCATGATTTTTAGATAAATGATGTAATTCCAAATTGTACCTTGTTCAAATAAAGTATTAAGGTAATCAAACAACTCTAGATTTCAGTTTTTTTAAGATGTCATAGAAATACAAATGATCTTGTGAGTTTAGAAATCTAGTGTTATGTTGGAAATTATGCATCATGTGTGAAAGTATGATTTTGGTTATAATAAATAAGTCATGACATCTAAGAGCTTAAATCATTTAGAAAAGTTTCCCAATGATTTCATTTCCATAATGAACCACTGAGAAATCACAACTTTACAACATATCATTTCCTTCTTTCCAAAAGTTTATATTACCCTGAATTATAGTTTTTTAACGTTAAGTCACTGTATGTAAACAAAGGGACTGAAGCTGTCCTGACAATGAGTTATCAACAGGAAATGTACTATCATGACAATTAATTATAGAGAGACAGAAAAACTAGAACGTTTTTTCATCAGGAGAAAGTGTTTTCATCACTATTATACATAGGACTTGAAAATCAGAGAAGCCAATTAAATCATATTTCCTTGTAAATATCAAGAATAACATGATCAAACAGCTGCTGCGCACTGTAATTGATTTCCTCTGATTACAGAACTTTAAACCTTATTTTCTTCTATTTTTGTCATATATAGGGAAATATATCCATCTCTCTCCATCACCATCTCAGGGCTCATTCTGTAGGCATCAATAACTTAGGAAATAATCTTATAGTTGTAAGGCCTAGAAAAACTAAATATATATTTTCCTCAATTGTATAATCTCCTCTGGCATTAAAACATGCCAACTATAAACTTTGAAAATTTGATTTCAAAGTATTGAATGCCCCCTTTGAACAAGAATTTCTATTGAAAAATTCTCGTTTTCTTCAACAAGTATGTCTTCTATTTTTCTTTGTTTCTTTCTTGGGTACTGGCAGTTGAACTCAGGACTTCATGCTTGCCAGATAAGTGCTATGAGCTTTATCCCTGGTTCTAAGCATATTTTCTACTGTCACAATTTTCTATGTACAAAATTATAGGAAATTCTCTCTAAATGTATTCATATAATATAAACATTCTCTCTTTTTAATTTAAAGGGTTTTTATTTTTTTGAACTAGAGTCCTCAGTTGATAACCAAGTATCCTTCACTGGAAACTAAAATGGACTCAGTAATAATGTGGAAATGACTATTCTGATGCAAAGAAACTTAAAAACAGAGTGACTTCAGGTGTTGTATCAATGTTCAGCTAATCTCTAAATGTTGTATGGGAGTCTTCTACCTTAACCAGATGTGGATCTTTCCAGGTTAGATGTGTTTAGAAACTGATTTCTATTTTAATTCACTTAAACATTTATGTCCACCAAAAATGAAAATGCCTCATAAATATGATGGATTTACTCAATGTACTAAAATATTGCTAATAGATTAACATAATTACAATCATTCTATGAGAAACTGTAATGATGCAGTGTGTTACAAATAATGTGAGTATGATCAAAGCAAATGAGAAAGTAGTTTTTACATCCACACATCTGGAGCATATAGATAATATTTTGAAGAAAGAGGGTAAGACTAAAACATTTGGAGATAAGAAAAGTGTGCATAATAGTGGAGTCCTATATTACAAGCCTTGAACTTTGATTTCTCCAATACTCCTTTGTTTCATTACGTTATGTATTTACTGAAAATAAATAGCCCTACCGAAGTTTGCTTAAGTGTACTTCTGTTCTTTCCAACTCCAGAGAATGTTCACTCAAATTGCTCATCATTTCTAAATTTGTATCATTCTCTTTAAAAAGACTGTTTTCTCCATAAATGCATCTTAGCCATATTTATCTACTGATCTATACAGTAATCACGAAGAAATCAAGGAACTTAAAATTTCCTGGAGGAATTAGTCCTGCCAGCTCAGTTAATCAGTTGCCTGGTTACATAACTCTGGGTAAAATACATAACAAAGGAGTTGCTTTAAACTATTGTTAGAAGTTTACTTTTACACATTAATCTGCACAGACTGTGTTCTCACTGGAGTCTTGTTAACTGACAATGCCAGCATTCCTGCTGATGTCACTCACATTTGAGTTACTCAGCATAGCAGTCCCTGATTTGCTCTGTAAACAGTTAAGATTTTTTATTTTACAAACTGTTACTGATTTCAAAGGGTCTATGTATTTTATCATTCAAAGGGGGACTATTTCCAGAGGAAACATTCCAGAAGAGAATGCTGATTATCAGAGCTTCATCACAGGCCTTTATGTATATTAAAGATTCTATGGATGTAAAGTGGCAAGAAATAAACATTGCCTGAACACCTGCTGTAAGTCTGATGTTTGACCAAGTATATACAAGTAAATTGTCATTTATATTTCAAAAAACACAGTAAGGCATAGATGATTATCCTCATTTTAAATAAGAGAAAAATTAATATTGTAAAGGTTAAGTAACTCCCTCATAGCCATGTGCTACTGAAGGACAGGCAAGGGGTTCAAGCTGAAGGCTGTGTTACTTCTGAAGTTACTTCCTCTTATCCACTTGTGGTGCTCTCCAGGAACAATCCTTGTTGTTTGCGAAGCAGAATTTATTTAGTCATTCCTAATTTTGTAGACCATGTTCTATTTTACACATTATTTTTTCAGGAAACTTTTTCCCAAGTCTGTGCTCCCACCTTTCCCCCATAAGTCAAACCCTCTGCTCTGTGCTTTTGTGTCACTATGTGCATAAATATTCACATACACGCAGGTATATATTTATATGTATTTTTACAGCTTTTTGTATTTTATATTAAAGCTACTCACAAATATTTTCTATAGTTCAATCTGATTGCTTCCTATATCTTTGTCCAGTATCGATTTTCTGATCTACTAACCAGAAGAGAAACAAGATTTTTTCCCCTTTGTATCCTCAAAAAATACAAAGTACTCAATAATATTTTATGACTGAATTAATGAAATTATTTTTTATCAGATATGTGGAAGATGTGTAATATGTGACAGAGGAGTTAAGATTATTTTATTTTTAAGTGTTGTAATACTATATTCCTTTATGTTCTGAAGTAAATTTAAGATGATTTTCAAATCTATAATCACAAAATTTTATATTTGATTTTAAATCATTGGAATATTATCAACTGATAAATCATTTTATGACTGAAAAACTGAAAAACTTGGTCAAGTTCTTAATTTCTCTTTTTCCAGGCCTAAATCTTGGGCAACAGGAAGACCTTTGGTAATATTCACAAAAGTGATGTGAACTAAAGTTACATATGACTAGCTCTAACAATCTTGTTGGATTGTTGAACAGATCTGTTTACACTCTCACTGCTTGAGTGTCCACTTTGTGTGCTTTAATTTTGTACTTGAAAAACTATTTCTAAAAGAACAATATGTAATTTATCAACTAGTGATTTCTTACTGTTTATCTTTTTTTTTCAAATTCTGTAATATTTCTATCCTTTTCCTGTTTTTTTTTTTCTCTTTAAATAAAAAAATAAGGTAAATTTGAGGCTAACTTGTGATAACTCTTGGAACAAGTCTAACTATGAAGGTGAACAGAGAAAAAAAGGATACACAGGTGGTTATGGAATCATGGGTTACTTTTCTAGTAATACATATTCTGACATGATTACTGATACGAATGATTCAATACAGAGAGGAAAACTTCATGTTTATAAGAGAGAGATGGCAGAGAAATTTGGCAGGTGCTGCCTACTTGAATAAGGTCAGATGGGCTGGAATCCAGTACACACAACTGTCAAAAACAGTTTATGAGCTGTCATATGAAAGGTAGATAGGAGTAGAGACACAGGTAAAATGCTAAATTTGTTATTGGAAAGCTCAGCATAGAGGCAAACTTAAGGCAAACTTTTAGGTTAGTTATTTTGTTGTTATTTCCATCTGATTGCATTGATACAGTCATGAAATGACTCAGACAAATGTTGCATTTGGGCCTAGAGATTTGCCAAATGAATACTGTCTGAGCTACAGATTAAGGAGATAGAGAGCTGTGAACATACAGAGGAAAACGTGTATAATGAATGACTGGGTAATAAAACTATAAAGGGAAAGGACTTGAGGATTTGAGTGTGTAATGGACAGTGAAATAGTAGGCTGAAAGGATTGTGGAATCTGAAGGGATTGAAGAATTGCTCAAATATAAAGTACTAAATAGAATTGTTTAGACAGAGTAGAGTCTGTAAACAGTGGTTTATTTGAGATTGGGTTTTGATGAAGATAAGTGGTAGTGGAAAGACGCAGGCTATTATAGAAATGGGTGGCTAAGGTGATGTAGAGTACAAGTTCACGGGAAGGAAGGAGGTTTAGAACCTGACAGTGGATGGATCATTAATGGCAATATGGAGATCACAGAGTCGCTGCCAGAATAGCATCTTCTCTAAGTAAGGAAAAGTAAACTTAGGAGGATGAGAGACATTCTGCAGTGTATGCAAAAACTAGAATGTAGCTGCTAATGTCTAAAATTCTGAGGTTTTTGCTCAATGACTTCAATATTTTAGTCCCATGATCTTTTCAACTTTACTCCTCCCGTTCACAGACTCAGTGCTGAGTTGTACGTTCTTCTAACACAGATGCTTGCTATTTTCCAAATCTGTGTTAACCTTAACCACTTATGAGCCTTCACGTATGCTCGTGCTTCTCTAAAATACCTTCATATGTTCTCATGCACACTAAAATGTAGTTACAGTCAAGCTTCACTTTAAATTTTTATTTCATAAATTTTTATTTCATGCATACACATACACTCCATGTTCTATTAAAAACCTATACCCTAATTTCCCCAGTGAGAAATGTGGGTCCCTACTGTAGGATAACAATGGTGTTTTATTTTTTATGATAACAATCATATTCTGATTGTATTGCAGTTTTATATGGACAATTACTCAAATTTTCTTAGTGATGAAAACCATTATCATCAAGTCTGAATTCGATCTAGCCCTTCTTGCTCCTACTTCTAGCCTTTCTTTTCTTTCTAATTTCTTCATTATTTAGCCTTTGAACACCGGAGGTCATTATAAGCAAACTCTTCTCTTAGTATAACTTTCCTATACTCTACCTTCTTGTCAAAAATAAATTCAGCTTTCTGTATCATACTATTTTGGCTTTTGTTAGTTGAAAGAATAGACCTTGGCATACCCTCAACCCATATGTTTCTCTAAAAGTACTTTCAAGGCTCCCTACAAGACTCCTATTTGTTCATCTCTCCTGTTTTTCTACTTTTAGGCTTACTGTGCTGGGAATAGGTAAGCAAGTAACAAAGAAGTGCAAATAACAAAAGCAACAATTAAAGTTTTATGGTAATGGCTTGCCTAAAGAACTCTATTTACCTAATAATATCTTCAAAAAACATCTGACCTTCCTAGCATTGCACTCAAAGTCCTCTATTCTCTGGATGTTACCCCTTTTGTCAGTCTCATACTTAGCGATATTTCTCAAAAATCTTATACTAATCATGTGCTATTTTTTTCTCCCTAAACTAACTCTTACCTTTTATAGCCATAAACTTTTCACTTTGCTAGAAATTTTTTTAACATTTTTATTTAGTAAGTTACTACTGAACTTTTGAAATCATAATCAATCTGGGCGTGGTGGCTCATGCCTGTAATCCCAGCACTCAGGAGACTGAGGCAGGAGGATCATTGTGAGTTCAAGACCAGCCTGGGCTACAAAGTGAGCTCAAGGCCAGCCTGAACTGCATAGTGAGACCCTGTCTCAAAAAGAAAGAAAGAAAAAAAAAAAAGAAATCATAATCAAATTTTGATTCCTCATGTTTAAGAGAACTGATTTGATTCTGTTCTTATTTTTTCACAGTGGACAGATCTACCATGATTTTGGTACTTATCTCCCGGCATTTTAGTATGCTCGTTTGTCTCCTTCATTGCCTTGTAGTTTCAGGGAAGAATGTAAGTCTGTTCTGCAATTCCTGAGCATGGATTAACTTCTGACCGGCTAAACATCTCTTTGTGGATCCTGTTGAAGTTCAGAGTTCACACATTTTTCCCATTGAAACTTTCATTTCATTTTCCTATTAAAATATTGATTTATTATCTTGAATTTGTTCTGATCAGTATTTTCATTATCATCATTAGAAGATTCAGAGTGTTTCAAGAGCAAAGCAATGAATTGATGATCTTTTTTTCCTGGTATTTCTTATTTATAGAGCACACTTTTTCTTTCCATGGATATAATTCCAATTAATTTCTCCACTGTCTTTGCAATGATTGCTGGTATACTTGGCTTTCTGGTACTGTTGTCATCTTCTAATCTCTTTTGTATTGTCAGTTATAACAGCATTTTCATGATCTTTATTCTTTTCTTTAAAAAAATCAGAGATCTCCAATTACCTTATTGATGAAATTAAAACTCTTTACTTTGGCACTGAGGCCCTAAAAATATCAAAAGCGAACTCTTCAACCTTAGTTTTTACTTGAACATCATAAGCCAGACTGTCTCCTAAATAAGATTTACATGTTTATTTGTTATAACTAAAGTTATTAATTTACATATCTACTTAGACATTCTGTACTAAGAAGGCTATAGCAATTAAATGTATTTTCCTGTAGATTTTTTTTTTTTGTGGTTCTGATGATTGAACCTCACGCATGCTAAGAAAACATTCCAATAGCATTTACAATTTGTGCTTTTTCGTCTCTAATTAGCCATGTTTTACTTAATGTTTTGTGAGTTCACATCATTTCCATAATGAAATAATGTGTTGATGACTAAGGCCATGTCATATATCTAATTTTGGCTTCATCATGCTCTGATCATAAATTCTATTCATAGATACTCTTTGTCCAATCCAACTCAAGTGATAAGAGCATGTTACTAATAATCAATAGAATTTAACATGGTGATTAATTCACAAATACAATATAGATATTATTATTACCTGGGACTGAAAAGGTATCATTAAGTATTCATAGGGTCTTTCAGGTTTTATTAGGATTTGGGGAGACTTTCTAATTTCATAGCTTTTGATTCTACATTGATAAGATTCATGCATAGTTAACAAAAATATTTAAAAATACATTACCTCCTAATATATTATATTTCTGTTTATTGTTCAGTCATTAAGGATGATTACCTCAGGGTCTAACACTGATGAAAGACTTAGTCTGTTTCAGGCCTGTTGATGATGAGTAAATAACAGTGTATGCTAGTTTTGACAAGTTTTTTCTCTTGTGAAGAATCTATGATATCTTGGCAATATGTAACAATAAGACATTATCAATTTTTATATTGGGCTTCTTTGTTGAATATATTATGCAGTTTTAAGCCAAAATAAAAGAAAATGAAATATAATTATCAAACATTACTATTATTATTAAAAACAATAGCACCCAGAGACTTATAGTTAATATACTTTAAAAAACATATACTTACTTTAGAAAAGAAATTAGCAAAGAATTTACAATGGAAATGGTAATCCTTATTCACAAATTGTTCTACTTCTGTGGGGAGTACAAAATGTTTTCAGAAAAGTACCAGAAGCAGGACTGTATCTAAAGTAATTGGCTACTCAATTTCTAACTCTGAAAAGCCTTTGGAAATCAGTTTGTTTGTTTAAATTATGCATTACCCTATCTCATCTTGACAAATCTGTTGATTTCATGAGCTTAAATGGGCTTAGTAAAGTCAAGGATTAAGACAATAAGTAATTTACTGCCAAATTCAAGCAATCTAAAATGTCTTATTTCTTCTAGTTGAATTAGGGTTTTTAAATTTAGTTTGTAATTGAATTTGCAAATAATTTGTGTGCAATTCCATCTAGGTCCCTCTTGTTTTTAAGTCACATTTCTGTAAAGTTTCTATAGTTGCAGAGATAGATTAAATTCCAAATATCAATAAGAAGTCTGATGTGACATTTCAGATCATGTGCTAATCATGGTCACATGAGAAATGACAGATAATAATGAATGCTCAATTCTTACTTGATTTTTTTGGTATGTGTATCCTTCTAAGACCTTCAGATAACAGCTCTAACCCTCTTAATCTTTGACTTTTCTGAACATTATCCTCATTTTATCTCTGAGAAAACTGACTCAGAAGATTTAAATATTTGTTTAAACTCACATGATTATTAAACTCTGGAGTGAAGATTTGAATCTAGAAGTCTTCATTTGAAGTCCATACTATTTTTCATAGTTCCAAATAATGATGAATTATATTTTATGTTCATCAGTAAATCAGTGTTGGAGCAAAAGGCACTTTTCTACCAAATACATTAGGGGTTTAAATTTCTATTGAACCCACAAAACATTACATAATTCACAACAGAGTGATCTATAGTACAGCCTTGCTGTTTTAAGTTCTATACCATAGAAGCAAAGACCCTATGCTTAAGAAGACAAAATAAGTCACCTGTTCTCCCTCTATAAGCATCTTTCATAAACAAATGTGTGAATGATAAAATGTTTGGGAGACATGCTCCACTTTCTTTGTTTACATTTCTTCCCTACTAGTTTGCTTATGGAATGCAACCCAGAATCTGACAATTGATACACCCTTTTTCTTCTTCAAAATGTACTCAGATGTGAATTTTTCTGTGTACATAGTCCAGCTGGCTCTGTGGAATGAGGTTCTTGTCCTCTGTCCACCCCACTTTTTGAGACATCTTGTACCTGGCTTCGTTTAACAGGCCATCAGCTTGTCTGTACGCCCTATCAGACCATGATCTCTTTGAGGGTGTGAGAAGATTTCACTCTTGACTCTTCACTGTCAAAAAGAAAAAAACATGCTTCCTTGTTTACAGTGATAATTTTGACTTCATTTTCAACAGCAAGCAATATCTCCTTTTTATGAATTAAGTAACCAAGAGTTAGAGGGAGGTGACCGCCTTACATAAATAAGCAGAATAGGGATTACAACCTAATGAAGTCTTCCTTAAAAGCTCTCTACCTGACCTTATGATACACACAATGGATATATTTTTAAAATTATGTTAGACTGCCTTTTATGATCATTACAGCATTCTCTTGTTTATCTCTGAGAATGCTTCAGTAAGAGTTAAAAGCCAAAACACATGCAGGTGAAAAATCGTGGATTTCTAGTTCTCTGTGTGGAACTCTAATTGTGAACAGAAAGCTCATTCACTTAAATGACCGTTTGCCTTCATGAAGTTTAGCCTAAGTGTGAGTTGTGGGAAGGAGGGATTTTAGACACTGGTTCTGCTGCATTTTGGACAACCTTGCCTGCGGCTCCATTTCTGAGTTTAAAGCCTTTATATTACTCTATCCTTTTCTTCCCTACTTGTTTTATTTCATTACCACTGCATTTCAGATTCTCTAAAAGTTTCTTAAGGATGTGTCTTTCATTTTAAAAAAAAGCAAAATCAAAAAGGCCCGAGGCAGTAGTTGACTTGTGGCAGGGAAGCTATTTAAGCATGTAAATCATTTACAAGTCGCCCTTCTGAAAGATTTGTACTACACATATTTGATCACTATGATGTTAAGATGACAGAAAAATAAAACCCTTTTCTTTATGTTGGCAATCATTTATCAAACCAGTAAGTGATGAAATATTCCTTAAGATTCCAGATTCAGCATAGCCTTCATATTCTTTTTCTTTTACAACTATTTTTTACCAGTCTGACATTTTCAAAGAAAACCTACATTTAAAGGGAAAAAAAAGCCCAGTACAACATTAAGTAGACCTTACTAATTATTCAGAAAATTAGACTCTATTCTCTTGACAGATACTCTGACAGATAATTAACACACTGTGCAGCAGACAACTTCACATTCTCTCAGAATGAATTCCGTCATTCCGAAATATCAGCATAACCCCAATTTTGCTTATGTGGGTTACTCCTTAGACTTAATTTCACAAAATTTATACATTTTCCTTCGCTTGCTAAATTTAGAAGAACAGTCTCTGTAACATTTACTGAGAAGAAGCAAATATTGATTCCTTCCGTGCGAATCATCTCTAACCTCAACTTTTAAATTGGATTTCAGGTAACAATGAAGAAATTAATATACAGCCCCAAGTGGCATTGATATCATAAGGAAGACAGGACAGTGGTCACAAAAACAGTCGCTTTGAGCCACAGGTCCTTTTCCATATCTGCCACCAACATGTCCTTGGGGGGGGTCCCTGAACTGGTGATAAGAGAACAGTAAAATGTAACACTTAAGAGTTACTCTTCCGAGTCAGACAGGTATTATAAGCGAACATGCTGTCTAAGTAGATCCCAGATTATATAACTATCAAAAAATAAGCTCAAGATGCTGTTTTGCTGGGATGACTGAATGACAGAACACATGAGAAGCTCTCACCCTATGGCTGGGTGCAGGAGGAAACCAGCCATCACCGACTTCCACTGCACTAAGCTGCTCTAGCTGCACAGCGCCGAAAGACAAGCACTATAAAATAGTAAGATGAATCACTATCATTTAAAAGATTTCGAATAATGGCAAGATTATGTTGGTATAAATTAATTACTTCAGTTTGTCTCCTTGGGAGAGTATGACACTCTTTTGAATGTATGAGGTTTAGTATTTTTTCAAAAATTCAGTCTTCTTATTTTGTGATACATTTGCAAAATAATTCATTGGGATGAACTCTAAAAGAAACACTTCTAAACATTGCAGAGTTCTTTCCAGAAGATGTAGTTTTAGAAACGGCAGTTATCTTACAAAATAAGAATAGTCACAAAATAATGAATTATCTATCCTTGCAGGATAAGGGAAATCTTGAAAAATCCATCACTTAAGTTACTGAATTTTAGACAAATTAACTGCACAAAATGTGAGAATTAGTTCAGAGGAGAAAATGGAAGCAAATAACTTAAAATTATTCATACAGTCTTAAGGTTGTTTTTAAATATCTTATTGGATGTTCAGAGAAAAACCAGTTAGACCAATTTAAAAAGAGTACTGTAAGATAAGGAAAATTGACAGCCATAGGAAAACGGGAAACGTATAAATCATAGAAAGACTGACTAACGTGTAACTAACAACTTTCACCTGGGGCAACTCAATTATGAGGACACCAATTCAAAAACCAATAACTCCTTTATAATGATAACCTGCAACTATGAATTACATTTTAGAATGTTTCAAATGCAGCTGGCCAACTTCATACATGCTGTAACAGTTTGACAAACACTATGAAGTCACAGTTACTTACTGAAATAAAACGTCAGACACCCCCTAACATAACTGAACATAATTATTCCCAGTGGTTCTTGTCAAAAATTACCTCTATCCTCCAAATGAAACTGACTGAAACAGAACATCTAAGAAAAAGCCTAGGGATCTGTGTTTCTAGTGAGTTTCTGCAACATGATTCCCTATTATAGCATTTTGCTTGGAAGCCCTGTGTGTTATAAACTTTAAAAATGTGAAGAATCATATAATATTTTAAAATGGCAAGTATTGAATAGTTCAGTGGTTCTCAGTTGTACTAAAGTATAAAAAATATGTGAGAAGATTTACTGTTGAAATTCCAGATCCTTGAGATTTGCAGGATGAGGATGACTTACTATGCATATTTGAAGTTTCTTAGTTCCTGTCCTCTTCCAATTATGTCTCCAGTTATAGTACCAACAAGACTGTCCCCACTGATTAGTCCAACTGCTGCATTTAAGATCTAGGTTTTCCTTAGTACTCCCAGGGAAGGGTAGGGCTCGGGCTTTATTCTTTGGAAATTCCCAGTAGGTCTCTGCCTGTAGGTGCTGATAAACATTTAAAGACTCTGCTGCTGAATGTGGGTGAAGGATCTGATGATTCACGGAATCTAGAGATTAAATTCCTATGGATCTACCTTTAAATTCAAAAATTGAATTCAAAAATTGTTAAAAAGATTGAAAGAAGGAAAAGTCTTGTGGGTTTAGGGTAGGATATTTGACATGCTAGGAACAGCACTTTGAAGAGAAAATGAAAATATTGAGACTATCCAAGGTTATTACAATTCCCATATTGCTTGGACTTGTACAGATGGATCAGGAAATGAAAGTGTGCTTGTGGCATCCCACTGTTGGTACCTGTGAAACCTCAGCGATCAGAGAGGGAAACATGAGATGCATTCTGTCTGATCCATTTTGTCTATGTCAAAGCAGAGGATTCCCTGGGCCTTAATTGGGTAACCACACTTGTGATCAGTGCCCTCTTTCTGGAAGGCGTAGAGGAGAATCCATTTCTTATCATTTTCTAGCTTTGAAAGCTCATTTCTTTGCATATTGTCATTCATGGTTTCTTCTCCCATTTTGTAAGTACACAACTCTAATCTTTGCTTCTGTCATTTGTTGTCTGATTATCTTTTCATCCAGTCAAATTTACCTTTGTTCCCCTCTTGGAAACACTTGTGACTACATTTAGGGCTGACTCAGATGTTTTAGGTAATGTCTCCATGTCAAGATCCTGAACTTAATCACAGCTGTAAACTTCCTGAAGCATATGAGCCAATATAAACGGCTGTTAGGAATTAAAATTTGCACTTCTTGAGGACAATAATTCAGCCTAATATAGTGTCCAAAGATGTAGTTTTAATAATTTTTTATTGCTTTAAGATTTGAATTATATAACTAAATTAATGAGGTTGATTCATGGATTATATAATTATTAGGTAATTTTGTACATAATTTCTTTTTTGATACAGTTCTTAAAAAATGTATACACCATATATAAGTTTTCAACTGATGACTTTGCCTGTAGTTCATTAGTAGTAAAATCAGACTTTCCAACATGAAACAGTAGCTTATCTATATTTGCACTATTTTTTCCCCTGATAAATCCTCTGACATTAGTCTCTCTTCCTGCGCAGATTCTGGACCAGTGTTCACTTTCTTAAGTTACTAATCATGTATTATTTTCTCTATTGCTCTACCCTATTCCACAGTTGGAAAAGGGCCCAAGATGTGTTTATTTTTATTTTGTCTTTTGCAGTGTATCCTCTCTCTACCACTGCAGACCCAATATGGCCCCAGGGATGGGGACGGGGACAATAACGCCTTAGGCTGATCTTGAAAGGAAAAAACCCTTTTGAACTGGGAGAAGATTGAGGAATCTACCTCTAAATACAATGAATTTGAGGAAGGTATATTCAACTTCGCTGTATTTTCCCAGAGAAATGAACTCATTGTCACAACACAGTAATCCTCCTTTTCCTTGGAAATGTATAGCTTATTTTTATGGTATTAGTTTAACAGCTCCAATTTCTTATCAAGTAGTTGCCTGTATAGATTTTCTGAACTTTAATACTCATAAAGTTTTTAAAACAGCACCTCAAATACAGTAAACATGTTGATTAAATAAAAATAAGTTTAAAAATGTCTTCAGAAGTTTTCTAGAAATTTAAATGAGAGGAGAAAATTAAAACACTAAATGACCTCATGGGACATATATGGTGAGACCCTGCCCTTGGCCCTCTATGAACAACAGTAATAGAGAGGAAGTTAGAAGTGTTTTGGGGGCAGATGAAAGCTGTAGGAATGAAAACTTGGCAGAGAAATGTGTTTAAAAGGGCGTTTAATAGGTTCTTCTACTAAGTTGCCAGGATATCATTCATTACCTCCCATACCATCAATGAAAATTTGTATTAATCAAAAATTTTTGTTGTTAGATTTCTGTTTTTTTTTTTTTCAGTTCACTGATAGATGAAAAAGGACTTATCAGATACCAAGTGAGGCAGATCCTAGGACACATGGTTACACACAGGATCTGTGTCACTTTAGAACGTAATATTTTCATTCATGTTAGATTATAAACTACACAAGACAATTAGGTTTGTTTTGGTCCTTCATTATACCTTCAGTCCCTAATAAAATATCTGACCAAAGGCGTGCAGTACATATCTGTGAACATAATGCACTTCAAATCTTTCAGCGCTTTACTTCTGCTTTGAAAATAGCACAATCAACCAGAGTTTCGTGGTATGACCTTTTGTTCCTTCAAATCTTCATCATCTCCCTATTGCTTTTTCTTTTAGTTATTCTGAAATGCGGTTACATCAGTGGCTTTCTATTTTATACTTGTGTTTGCAGATACACAAGTGCTTTCTCTTTATTTGCTCACTCAGTAATAATTTAAATATTACCTCCTTCAGGAAGCATTCGGCATTATTTGCAAAAGGTAGTTTTATTAGAGGTTACCATTTTAGCCACATTTGTCTATGTATCATTGTATAACACTTCAAGTAAAAGCGTAGTAGTCCATGAGCTCCTCAAAAGCCTTACACATTTGTGTACATATATGTTGCAGAAAGGAAGCAGCATATTGTCTGAGTAAAGGGATAATGGTAAAAAAAAATCTTAATTCCTTAATATTAGGGTGTTTGGTAAATGGAGCACCTTTCTATTAGCAATTGTGCTAGAGCTATGAAAACTACTCTGATTGCCTTCTTATGTTTCAGATACTTCTTGTGTGCCAGTCCAACTAGTTTTGGCCAGACTATTACTTTCCACTCCTGATTCTGTCACTAGTTCTATGCAGGTGCAACCAGTTTCAAAAGATTACAATTTGAGGGCAACTAGGAAGAGTTAAGAAATTCACACTTCACTGCCTGTGACACCACTTCAGGAAAGGGGAGAAAGAAGCCCACTGATGCCTCTACCCAAGTGATCATTCTGAGGCCATTGAGTACGACCCTAGTCCTGTGCCATCAAGCTTCACAGTGGAAACGGTTCACATCACAGCAGGACCCACGTTTTACTGTTTCATTCGCACCTACCCTAACATTTACTCTTGCTTTCAGGAAATTGAATTAAAAAATACTCTAAGTAGATTTTGTTTCTAGATTTGCTTTAGGGGAACCCAAGCTAAAAGTACACACACTCCAAGAGTTTATTAAGTAAAATTGTACTTGACAGGAAAATTTTGCCTATCTTTCCTTTATTATTTTTAGAAAACACTGTTTTTTCAGAGAAGTGTAAAATCACAATTTCTTAAAATGATTTTTATAGCTAACTCTATGGTCACAGCAGATTAAATGTAATTTTTATATTCAAACCCCTGCAGAGGTGTTTGCCAAGTTTGCAGAAACATTTATTATAATGCCTATCTCTGCATTGTTAGATTTCTAAAACCCAGCAGGAATTTCAGCTGACTCCAGTGCAATGATCACATTCATCCACAATCACATTCTATTTTTATTTTCAGAGGAAGTATCTAATATGTGTTGTCTACTTGGGAAAACATTCAGGAATGTGTCCTTTATATGAGTATATTTTCCAATGATAATATAAATTTCATTTTAAAAATTCATTAGTATTTGTTTATAATATATAACTATTACATTTACAGTGTGGAGTTTGTACATGTACATAACACATCTCAATTATTTTCAACCCTTTCCTCTAATTTCCCTTCCCTCTTCCTCCATCTAATTATAGTTTTAAAGTGAGAGCAAGTAGTGATATAAAAATTTTTGAATTAAAATGATTCGTCTACACTATGTATTTTTTGTTGTAATTTTAAGAAGTTCCAGTTTTTTCACACATTATATGCTATGATTTTCATAACTACCTGGTAAGTTCAACAATTTTTCATAGCTGTTAACTAAGATAGCAAATAAATATGAAGTCTGAGAAATCTGGATGTTGGTGTGGGTTCCTAGTTGGTTTATCTAGAGTTGATTCCCTTCTGAAGTGTGTGTGGGAGAAGTGATATAAGTTGACAATGAATCTGTGCTTTGATGTTAGCCAAGAGATGGTTATCAGGCAGGAAATGCTCAAAAGTCAGAGTAAGAATGATCATCTCATCATTCATATTAAAAACTTCGTTTCATACTACTGAGATACGCTTTCATCATTTTGTATGAAAAGCTGGAAGGGAAAATCAGTGTTTCAATTTGACAGTTGCCATTAAATCCCCCTTTGTTCAATTCCATTCCTTAGTGCTAAATCTGACTTCAG
This sequence comes from Hydrochoerus hydrochaeris, assembly GCA_004027455.1. Lineage (NCBI taxonomy): Eukaryota > Metazoa > Chordata > Mammalia > Rodentia > Hydrochaeridae > Hydrochoerus > Hydrochoerus hydrochaeris. The sequence goes on along the minus strand of PVLA01001559.1, from coordinate 79,895 downwards.
GATTTTTTTAAGCTTCTATTGAGCACATGGTGTTCAACTCTTGCTTATGCATTAAATTTTATTCTAAGTGTTAGTTTTTCCTGTCCCTTGACTTTTAAAACACACATCCTTTTTTATTTGTTTAGAAATATAGCCAAGTGGTTTTTTGTTGTTGTTATTGTTTTTTTGTTTTGTTTCTGCTAGTGATGCTCCTCTCCTCTTTCAGCATTCTCACTGATGATACAGATTTCTTTGTAGGTTCTCCAAATCAAGACAGGCAACATATACATGCATACAGTCCCCCATCTCCAAGGCAGTCTGTGCCACTTCTTACTGAAATACTGATGTCCTTTGGCTTCCTTGACACTATGCTCTGTTATTTTTTTTTCTATTATAGGTCTGCTTTCTTCTCACTATCTCTCAAAGTATTTTCTTTATTTACTCTTCTCATATGATATGGACCACATATCATATCCAAAATTGAATATGCCAGGCTGACCCACTCTAAAATCTGCTCCTCCACTTGTGTTCTCTCTTCTGGTGGAAAGAAACACCACCCACCTGATGAATTGTGTCAGTGTCTTCGAGTTAGCTTCCTACTTGTCCAGAGCCCTATATCTAATTTACTATCAAATCTTGGTAACTCGATTTCCTTAACATCCCAGTCATGTTTCCTGCCTCAAATATTCCTGTCAGTATTTTTGTCTGTCTTTTATTACTTCTTAGTTCAGTAGCCTCTGAATGTTCTCATTTTCCACCTATTCAACCGTGATATTAGCTGTATGGCCTTTGTCTTATCACATTGTCTTTCTAATATTAGATTTATCATGTCTAAACTGTATATTCCAATTTCAGATAATTATATCTATTTATATTAGATATACCAAATAAAGATGCATTTACTTACACACTAAGGGGTAAGCAAAAATCTTATGATATAGCTCAGGCCATATAACACATCAGCATATATTCTGGAAGCAAGCCTATAATAGAACTATGTTGAAGTAGATTTTTTTTAAATGTCAAAATCACTCAAGATTCTAAAGTTCACTTCTTAATAATGCCTTCATAGACTTTTTTGTTGCATGACAGAACAAACTGCATATCATATATCAATTGTAATATAGTACTTGACTTCCTTAATGCAATACTTAACTGTAACTCTCTTTAAATACAAATGAAGTATTTAAATGTGAAGATGCTTTAGATAGATGGCAGTACCTATAATTATGGCATTATCACACATGCATGAGTTGTACTTAAAAGTTACAGTTCCTACCATTCCCATTATTGGGAAAGTAATAATAACAATTACAATCATACCATGAGGTATTAAATGCTGAACATTCAATTTGAAAGTAGTTAAAATAAAAATGAAATGGAAATGAACATATAAAATACTCACAATTCACATACATATGCTACATGGAAGCACTAAAGAGGAAACAAAAGTACCGTGGAGACTTTATTGCTATTCTTTTCAGATTGTCTTTCCTTTTCTGACATTAGAGTAGCATTATGGTGAATATTTCTCATCCACGGATCATTATTTACCCATATCAAAATTTTATTCTAAGGCATAATCTGATACTAAAATGGTGAGTTTCTAAATATAACATATACCTTTTACATGTATTTGTGCTGGGCCTAAGTATTTGGGAAAACACTAATCCATCTTTGGCTTTCACAATTGAGATGCCTGAACATTTTATTCTGGGTTGTGCTACTTACCATCATTCCGCAGAGTGAGGGGTGTTGGAGGACTAAGTACCCGAGCGTTCGTCACTGTGTTTTTCACCAGACAAATGTAGCTTCCAACATCTGATGTTTGCACTTTAGAGATATAAAGGTTGCCTGTCTCCTGGGAAATGAACCGTCTGCTGTCTTCTACCACAAAGGAAGGGAATTCATTAAATACCCAGCTGTAGATGATCTCTGAAAATATACAAAATTTAGTTGTTGATGGACATGAATTACTTAACAGACAAGGCTCAGACAATAAACCCTTTATCTACTAAGCATTAAATACACTGCAAGGCCACTTATAGTGATGCTATTATCCATAAAATTTAATATATTCAAAGGATTATTGTACATAATGACTATAGGAAGATCTCAAATATTTCTTGGGATGTTTGACCATTCATTCATTCATTCTATAATTCCAGTGTGTACTTAAAGAGAAGTTCCTAATTGCAAAGTTCAACTTAACAGAGGAAATTTATCAAAACATATGAAGCAGTGTGGACTAAAGAGATGGCAATGTATACAGTACTTTAAAGAAAGTGGAGGAGAGGGTAACCTAAACAATCATTTTGGTCAATGAAAATTGCTTAAGAGCTACCTGGCTTATCTATCAAGTACCAGGAGAGGATCATTTTAAGTCAGGCATTATTCCAAATTAAAGAGAAAAAGTCCATGCCCTTGGGAAGCTTTCATTTTAGTGGGTAAAAAGCAGGATCACACAGAAAAATAAATATATTTAAAGTGATTGGAAAGTGCCAGGAAGAAAACTGTGGCACCTTAAAGAACTAGACAATGCCAGGGCTAAAGAACCAGTGAACTATATTATAAAATGGCTCTCTGACTGGTGGGGCAGTATGAAAACAAAACAATCATTAGAACAAAAAATAGAAGGAATAATATCCTTTAGCCTAGGAAGTAGTTTTCAAAATGATCTCATGAAATACAGAATCTGCCTAAAAATGTATACATATTTTAGCTGTTTACCACACCAACACAGTATGGAAGTTAATAGCCATCGTTTTGAGCACCTCTTGTAATACTAGAGGCAAACTGTAACTTGTATTAATCTCATGATGTCTCAAATTTAGTATTAAAATATTTGTACAAATTTTTCTTTTCCTAATATATACATTTTTGGTGGACCCTCTATATAAATAGCTTGTATTAGAATATTAATGGTAGTGACAGTAATAGGAAAAGGGAGAAAGGTGATTGGTTTTGATAAAAAATAAATTTGATAGAAAAGTTAACATTGTTGATGGATCATGAAATATGCAAGTAAGAAGAAAAAAAAAAAAGATTATGGTTTGGGGCCCAAATAACTGAGTCATCAGAAAATGTATTTACCAAAATAGGAAAACTACAGAAAGAGAAGCCTTTGGAGATGTGATTATTTAAACCAGTTTAACTTTGACAGATTAAACTGACACATTATCAGTAATTCAATTAGTATGACCACAAAGCAATTGTATATTTGAGTATGAACATCAGGTCATTCAATTCTCAACAGTGTTTTGAATTACCTGTGTTACAGTTCATAGAACAGATTCAGAGATTCTGTTACTCAGAATTACTTGTTCAGCAAGATTAGGTATTTAAGATTCAACAGTTCAAAATAGGGTTCTATTCTACAGTAAGAATCAGGAAGACTGTGTTTTATATCTTTTTTTTCCCTCTTAATCTCCCCCTTTCCCTCTCCTCCTTCTCATCTCTCTCTCCTTTACCATGGATTGTCAAAAATAATTTCCTCTCTCTGGCCCAGTCTAGTTTCATGTGGGTAGCCTGGCACTTACTTAACCATTCTGGTTACTCAAAGGAAACTTGAAGATTGTCTAATCATATAAAATGTCAGTATCACTGATCTCCACGTTTTTGTATAGATTAACTTTGAATAGAATTGCTTGACTATTTCAACTTTTGCCTCAGTTAAATTCACAGCCAACACAATGTATTCATTAAAGACAAATCATTATTTTTCAAAAATCTGTGTTTAAGAAGTGATAACAAAGACTGACTCCTAACAAAAATCAGAAACATCTTCATAACATCATTTTAGGAAAGTGTATCCTATGCAACCAACAAATGATTGTTACACATGACATGCCTCCGTCCAAATACTTCTCCTTCACACACACACACACACACACACACACACACACATCCCACACTATTTTCCTTAGTCAGATTCCTATCACTTGTGCTTGCATTCACTGGGACTTCCTGGTAGAGGAATGTCTTTACCTTGCTACTTAGACAGGATTTAAAATGAAGAAGCATTTAACTCCTTGGGATCAGGTTATCTCATTCTTAAAATGGGAATAATATTTTCAACTTTATAAAATCACTAAATAGTACAGCTAAAAACATATACTATTCATTATAGGATATAAAAAATAACATTTATCTATGATTCTACCTCCTAAAATTGTTAGGTGAGAAGCTCTTTCTATTTGAACCGTTAAAATATAAGGCAAACAGTACAGAAGACCTAAAATAACAAATAAAAGAATAACAAAAATGTAAAAATACAAAAAAATTTCAATAATGAATTGAATGTTTATTCTAAGCAGAATTTAGCCACTATTTATTACTCTTGAAGCATATAGTAAAGGTCTAATAGAAACCTGAGAATTTTGAAATATAGTTTAGCCCAAAATATCATATAAAATATATATAATATATGCAGATACATATAAAATGTCAATGCTTTCAAATATCTAACAATGTTTTTATAAAACTGTATATTTATACAGTTAGCAATCTTCACTCCACTTAATATCACATTAAAGAATTATCAAAAACACCCACATGACCTTACTAAAAGGAAATAGTTCAGTGTAGTCAGACCCTGCTTAGCCAGGCCCTAATTTCAGGGTCTTTTAACATTTGATAATAGACATCTTAATTTTTGTAAGTAAACATTCATTTGGTAATATTTATTTTAGATTTATTTTTACAACAGTTTTCTTAATATTTGGTTTATATTGCCTGAAATTTTAGAGAGAAGAATCCAAATGGTGGCTATTGTTCATTGAAAAATTATTTCTGTTTCACTGATGTTTGTTATGTCAATGTTCTATAAATATTTTATAAGACAAAAGAACACAGAATTGTCTTTTTCTCAAAATTTATGAGTGAATAAGTATTGGAGGGCTCAAAAATGCTTATGTTGTTCAAGTAAATTTTCAGTTTCACATAGCAAAGCATTTCATAATTCCAAACAGGATAAAAAGTAGAAATGGTACACAATAGAAAAGCTGATGACTAAAATTTGGATTAGATTTTCTGGCTGTACCAAATATAAAAATATGGAACTGAGCTAAGCATATTCTACAATTCATGCTCACAATCTCCTATAAGTTTTTCCGTGATTCATTAACATTTACTTTCTATTGTCTTTACATTTTACCTTCATATTAATAAACATATAATTAATTTTTAGAATGTCATAGTCATCAAAGTATATAAAGATTTAAGATGACAGTAAAATAGTTGTCTTTAGTGCTATAATTTAATATAATATTATTTGGTTTAGAAAAATTTGATAATATTAATTTCATAATATGCTAACACTAAACAACTGATTTCATTTGCTTTGAAGGTTTTTAAAGATAAGCTTAACTAAAGCAATTAAAAATGTTTTAGAATTTTGGGTATAATTCTTCAGTCAATGTTAGCAAACAATGACAACTTTTGAGAAATCCTGGTATGTCAACAATCTCAAGAATCCTTTTGCACTGACTTACCTCAGAGGCCCCAGTTGGGATACATTCATTGGGTATCTATTTCCATCTTAAATTTCTCCACTGCATTTTTGATACTATGTGATAATATACAATTCTCTTACAAATCTGTGTGCTGTGTAGGCTTTTGGTTTCTCAGGGGAGATTTTTGTCTTGCATGTTGAACCAGGGTCTCATTCTAGTTCACTCACGGATTCTTACATCCAGGGCCTGGTTCAGGCAGACATTGCTATTTCAACTTCCACTCTCAAGCAGACCCAAAGGCTTGTCCTTTGTCCTGAAGTTACCATTTCTCCTCAAGTTTCTAGATTTTACTATCTCCACTTTCATGATAAATAAGCAATGTACCTTGCTCTAGGACTCCCTCTGGATGAACATAAGAAATTGTTAAGCTGATAAATGTAGCCTGTCTGTTTTTGGAGTTCAGTGATATACTTTGGCCCAAAGTGGCTTCCCTCTGAAGCAAACTGTAAAATAACAGCATATAACTAAAGTGTCAACTAATTTAAGACTATATTCTTGTCATAGATCACTGAGTCTCAGTCAGTCACAGGGCTGGAGCTTCATTTGATCACAGGCTGCCAGCAGGTCACACAGTGCCCATAAAAGCCAAATTTGAACTTCATCCATTCAGGCTACTTTCGTATGTCACTGTGCTTCCTTTCCTCTAGCTATAAATACAACCTGTATGCAGGTGGTGGTGTGGCATTCAGAACCAAATTCAGTTGGGAATGTTGTCCTATCCCATAATTTTTTGTTCAAATAAACTTTGTTAAATTTAACTCATCTCACAGGCACAGCAAGACAGTGTCTTAGAAATTTCCTCTGGTAGCAATCTCTCCAAAGACACACAAGGCAGACAGCTATTCATGTACCAAATTACCCAAACCAAGAGCTAAGGAAACTAGATGAGAAACCATGGTGTCTACTTTTATATAACAAAATGAAAATCTGCACTGTAGCAGGCAAATAGAAGAGTTACCTGTATTACATTTTCCCCAAATCCAAGCAGGGAAATGTTTACAAAGATGCCTCTGGCTTGAAGGAGGGAGAAGAAATTAAGCCTAAGTAATAGACCTGAAATACATTTCATACCCAGACCATCACAGTGTAACCAACTGGCAGGCAGGCAGCCCCATGAACCCTACCACAAGACCAATACCTGTGTACTCAGTCACTGGAACTGACAGGTGGCAGAGAGATTGACTCCAATACCTTTCCCCCAAGCTTGAGTGCAAGAACAAGAAACAAATGTAACACTGGAGAGCAGGTTGTGAAAGCTAGCACAGGTCATTTTTTTAGCAATCAAAGCCAGGCCTACCACAGTGAGACACTGTACTGGGTAGATACTGAAAGAATCATATGCAAGCCATATTTAAAAATGGGAAAAATAAAATGTCCCTGCAATCAGGCAAATACTTGTACCCTATGGTGTAGTGGAACAGACTTGAGCTTTCACCTGTCTCATTTCCACCCAGGAGTGAGCCGGGTCCATACTAACTACTATATATTAGAATGCCCAGGACCTTGCAGCTGAAAGCATCAGGCACAATTCAGTCTAATATTGACCTTAGTGTACAAGGAAATATCTCCATGCCTGTCTCCCATCTTTAAGCAACACAGTTATTGCCAGGCCAATGCCAAAGAGAGAATTTGAGAACTGCCCCAGTATCAGGCAGAGATCTGCTCTCTAGTGAGACAGACTCATACTTTGGATTGTGCCACTATCAGCTTTGGCACTGCCCTCAGGGAGCCCTTGAGGAATGTTCAGATCAAAACAGCTGTGAGACTCAGGGATAACTCAACTTAGCATCAGCCTAGGTACTGAAAGGACTATCCCAATCTTAGAAGTTCAGTGTGGAGTAAGGTTTTACTCACCAGAGTTAAGTTTGGGTATTGAGTGCAAAATTTTGCCTTGGAACTTAATGAACAACAAGTAAAACTTAATATTAGATAGATCCCAGCAGACCCTGCTGCAGGTCTTCCTGCAGATGGAACCTCTAGAACAATCTGAGCGCTGGGGGAGGATGTGTGATGTGTGGCCCCAGTCAATTGGACTTGTATTTGTGACTGGTTATGGTGGTCATGGGCCAGGAATCCACATGAGCAAGAGTCAGCCTATGGTAGTATGAGCGTTGGGAGAATTAGTGGCTAAGATGACCCTATGACTCATCAATTCATAGTGATTCTGCCAGAGTCAGGTGGAATTATGTAGTTCCTGACTTCAGGTTGGATGTGGTATCTGGGTTTATCAGAGCCCCAGAGAAGAGAGAATAACTCTTCCCAAGTGCTCTCCTAGTTCATTCTAAGCAAAAACAAACAAACAAACAAACAAAAAAACAAAACAAATCAACAAAATAACCACAAACAAACTGTGAATTTAGGATAAATGTAGATCAGCATACAGTGCAGAAAGAGTGATAACATAATAGCAAACTCCTGGGAAACTTGTACCTGTCCCTGACATGATACAGGGCAAAATGGGAAGTGACTACAGTAAGTCCCCAATTTACAAATTAATCTTGTTCTGGGAGAATTTCATACCTCAAATTCGTTCATAATCTGACAAAATGAGTCTTATACAGTACACTTGTTGGAGTTTGTAATACCAATGTTTTTAAGTCAAGAATTCACTGTATAATCTCAGAGAAAATAAGCAATCTGTTTAGAATTTCCAGATTAGGAAAGCTGAAATAAATTCCTACTCCCCTACTGTCTAGATGCACATGAACAAATATTAAAGATCTGTATGGAAACCATGCCCTCGCTTCAGAGTCAAATAAGGTGCAGAAACTGGTCAGATAGTAGTATGGGGGACTCAGACGGAGATATTGAAAAAACTGCTTTAAAGAAACTCGGTGAGCTTGAAGAATAAAAGCACTTTTTAATATTCTAATAAGGAAGCAATGAAGATGGAAGCTAAACAGAAACGCTTGAGCTAAACATACATTCTGAAAAGTTAAATAACAATAGAAAGCATCAATAGAAGGAGATGATCAAACAGAAGACTTGTTAGGTTCAGAACAAGAAATCTGAAAATACAAAGTTGGAGAAGAAAAAGGAAGAGTGCAGAGAATGAGAGAGCCTATGGGGACTTAATAAATGAGCAAATATTTGAGTTGATAGGGTTCGCAAGAACTTGAGACTGCCAAAGGGGTTGAAAGCCAATTCAAAGAAATAAGTTTCCTGAGTCTAGAAAAGTATACCCACATCCAAGTGGAAGAGATCTGAGGTCATCAGTCAGATTTAACTCAATCAAATCCACCCTGAAGGCACCTTATAATCCAACTTTAAAAGTGAAAGATAAAGACAAGATTCTGAAAGGAGCAAGTAAAAAGCAATGCTACATGAACGTTTTCTAATTTCCCTGATAACAGTTTTCAGCAGAATATTTACAGGCCAGGAGAAAGGGCATGATAGCTTCCTAGTACTGGAGAAAAAAACTATCAACAGAGAAAACTGAGACCAACAAAACAATCCTAGGAAATAAAGGAGAAGCAAAGATAGTCCCAGAGAGGCAAAAGCTGGAAAAATGTATCTCTACTCCATCTGTTAAAGAGAGAACTTAAATTTGAAAGAAAGAGACATTAATGTGTTTGAATAAAAGATAGGCAAGAAGTTTAGTGCCTGTAAAAAGTACCTAACTGTGGTGTATGTTAGGCCATAGGTCATAACTGAATTGAGTTTATATATGGGCAAGCTCAGTCTGAAATGCTAGGTGCATGTGTTGACTTTAGTGTATGACCGTTCATCATTAAGCTATGGATTAAAACTGTATTTAACTGATAATCAGAAAAAGGCAACAGTTTGGGGAAGTGTTGGTCTGTCTATAGTTATTTGTATTAAGTGGGCCTCATTGTGAAGCCTCTGCATTCTACTGCCTCAAGTATTACTTGAAGGTGGTATAAAATATAATTTAGCTTGTGGTATCAGTGATAGAAATGACACCTTTCTAAAACAGGGGTTCATCATAATAATGCTGCATCTTAAATGGCCTGCATTTCTAGGATGGCATTCCCATCTGCTGTGCCATATTTTTCAATATATATGTAAAGCTACATTGACCAGTCCTGGTTACTGTTTTTCCCTTCTCTTTGGACCATGATAAGCCCTTAAAGTTGTGACTTCAGAGCTGGGTAACTTTGAAATTAAAGTGAACAAACTACGAGGAAAGGTAATTTACATATATAAGAAGGTGTTCCTTAGGTATGTTACAGGCTTACTTTAACCCATTTGACTTAATGCTCCAAAGTAACTAATTTAATGTAATAGTACAAAAAATTATTATGAATAGCTTACTTATATATTTGAAAAAGTCATATGTTCACATGCATAAATCTGGGTATCAGATTTTAAGCAATTGTTGAAATGATGCATGTCTCTTTAACACAATGATTACAAAGCAAGAAAAAAAGAAGTTAAAAATTACTGGTAAGAATAATTGTACAGAAAAATTCATAATGCTCTAATATTATCAGCATGATTCAAAAACAGTATGCAACATTACTATGAAGACTGCAAAACAAATAATTTAATAAGTATCTTAGTATAGTAAGAGATAGACAACATAAAAAAATCTAAATGATATGTCAAAATATGTCTTATTTACATTTTATATTGCCTATCTCTTAGCAAAATTCAAAATGTGAGGAAAAGTAGTGTACAAATGTGGAGTTTTCTTACTGGAACACTTTCTCTGTTTAATTTTTTTCATTATTTCTGATTTTATCCTTATAATCATGTTAAATTGCTATCATTACAAAATACAGTAGCTCCTTATAATCAAAGTTTGGAGTTAAAGTTTCCCTATATTATCATTTAGGAGTCTCTCTCTTTTTTTATGCTTATGAATGAATCAAAATATACTAGTATTACAAATCACTTAAAGACAGTCTGTAAGAAAATGTGAAAAAAGAAGGGAACTATAATAAAAGTAGAAAACAAGTTATGAAATGCTTATAAGATGTTACCAACCAATAAGTAAGTCAAATGTACATAAATAAAATTATTCAAATCAGTGACTAAATGAATCAAAAAACAAGATTTAGTTCTATGTTGCTTCCACAAGTTAGTGCACTTTTGATGACAGAAGTAAACTGAAAACAAAGGAACTAAGATATCACATGTAGATGAAATTGAAAAGGAAATTGAAAGAAAGCAGTAGTCATGTCAAACAAATCAAACTTAAGACTAACTCAAAAGCAAAAGAGACAAGGAAGATCACTGTTTAATGATAAAGAGGTCAATGGAGCAAGCAGAAATAACAAATATATATCTAAATAGTATATATTTATATACCAACTATTAGAACACTATATACTATTAGAAATAGTATCGCTTTCAAAGGTAGTTCAGTCTCCACTTTAATAGCGCCATGGACTTTTATTTTGCATCTGCATTAATATATGTGTTAACACTTTGTTGAAGAAGGCAAGTTATCGGCCTATACTACTAAATTAGTCATGTGTAAAAATTATTTTGACAGCCGTATTTGTGATGGAGGCTGAGATAAGTACAAGGGATATCAAAAATAGTGATAAATTATGTTTATAGCATGGTTTTAGATCAGTGGTGGCAAATCTATGTCATGCATGTTACTGTGTTTTTCTTTAATGACAAAAATGTTAATGTATGAATAATTTACTGAACCGAAACCTCAGTCTTCAGATTTAATTACAGCATTGACACTTTGTGATAAATAAGTGGGTTTTGAGTTGCAATATGGCACATGATCTCTAAAAGGTATGCTATGATTGGTCTGGAGAATTATAAGGATACAGGAATGGGTTGAGAAACACACTAAGCTAAGCGTTTACAATGCCTGACATACTTTAGACATTTTTCCATTTAGTTCTTCCACCTCACACACACTCATTAGAAGTTAATATCATAAGAACATGCAATCTGCTATTAGAAGATGTGAATTTCATATACAGCTGCAAAATTTCCCAGTTGCATGACTTTTATAAAGTGTTTTATAAATAAGGATATTTAAATTCAGTAAGGCCTTAATTTTTTTCATCTGTAAACAAAATTAATGGGGCAGTACAAAGCTAAATTACATACTACATTTAAAGTTATACAGAAGTGGAAAACCTAGTTATTATCATTGTAAGCCATTTCAATATCAAAGATCTATGAGTCAACTAGTAAAGGAAGCAGTTTAAAATTATAGCTCAGTGTTAGGAAAATTTATATTTGCCTGACTCATTATAAATCAATATTTTATCACTATACCATATTGTTTCAATTATTGTATTCTAATTTTTCTTAAACTTAGTTGCAGTATCCATAAAATGAGACACTATGTTACATTATAATACCGGAAGTACACAAACCACTTATCTGAGAATGTCCAGCATGAAGTAACTATTTAAGTGAACCACATAACAGCTCAGAATAAATGACTTTATATAATACAGAATTTGGTATAATGCAAAGTCATCTTGCATCTTAATTTTTATAAGTATGAAAAGATTTACACTTAATACAAAGTTAGAAACAAAACATCCTCAGATTTACAATAAAGCTGTCTAATTCTTTGTACTGAGGAATCAAGATACTTTAAAATATATCATGTGTTTTAATAAGAAATTATCATAATACAAAAGCACATTAATGTTAAACTCCAATTATCTTGGCTAAACAAAACAAAGTATTATTTTTTTCAATTGTTTTTCTTTGAGATACATATTCTCATATTTGCTACCTGAAGTCAAGTGAAGCAGATTTCTGTTTCAAAATTATGTTGCAAAGACAAAATAAAATTTTATGAACATATAATTAAAAACATTTTTAGCAAACAAGAAGATAAAGAATATTCATGATAAAAAACAGTAGTAATTGGCATTTCTACATAATCCACAATTTACAAAGCTCTGAGTAAGTGAATTCCCAGCTCCAGAGTTTGGTGATTACACTGACTGGATTATAATACCTACTTTATTTGTTTTGTGTAACGCCTCATATTATGCTCTACACATTTCTATATAGAATTTTGGATCTGGGCATATAGTTCATCACTAGCTCTTTTAAAAGTACAGTCTAAATGCCTTGCTTTGTTAAGGAGTTTTAAAATTATTTGAAGTTTAAACTCTCTCAGGTCTAAGACCAGTATTTACTCAAAAGAGTGCAAAAGTCGGGGGCACAAACTCAATTTAGGCATTTAACTTTTCATTACAATGTATCCACTTAAACCTTCCCATTAAGTGCAGCCTTTAATCAACAGTAGAATATTTGTGCTCTAGAATTTTGTTAGGTAACATGATCTTGATGTTAACTAACTTGTGAAAATCTTAGTTTAAATACGTAAAGATATGTGTGGCAAATTACTGGGAAGCTCTGTAGCTCATCTAGCAGACATGATAACAGTAATCTAAAAGTTTATCCTTCCTTGTATCAGAATAATAGATGGGAAATAAAGATAATAATATCCATAGTGACACTGATGAAGTTCACATGACATGATACTGCCGTATTTCAGATACTTATAAAATCAAAGAAAAAATTCTTTTCAGTGTGATTTATTGAGGAAGTCTTTAAGAGAAATAGGATGGGATAAAGAAAAAAAAATCCAAGTAATGATAAGCTTAAGGATGATTATACTAGGGGTTTTCAAACATACATTTCATTGAAGAATGGTTTGTGAATGAAATGGAGGGCAAGAAGAGTCAATCATTTGTACCCTGTAATCTGTATATATTGGCTACAGTCTGAGGAAAGTAGGGTACAAAGTTTGAGAGCACAATAGTCTAGATGAGTACAATTTTCTGAAGAGTTAGCCCCCAACACTTATAGCAGCTAATGGATGACTGTGTTAGCCAGGGAAAGAGCATTTGGATGCGAATCAGAAGGATCCAGGAATATTTTTGCTCCTCTACTATGTGTCAGGCATTTTGCTCTATGTATATTAACTCATTTAATCCTTACAGGAATAGATAACCCTATTCATAGATGAAGAAACTAAAATACAGAACTTAACCAAGAATTATTACTAAGCATAAATTTTTCTTTTAAAAAACTTATTACTAGTCATGTAAAATATGCATTAGATTGAGGTATGCATGGTTTCAGCTTGTAAATTAAAAATTAAAGGATTAACATAGTGACTACTCAGAGTAGTGGCTAAGTCTTACCTACCAGAAAAAAAGTGAATTTCTGATTACTGCTATTAATCAAGTCAGAATCTCATTAAACCAAGATGACAAAGTCATACTCTATAATCAGTGAGGATATACTTTGCTGACAGAGACCTACTTTGAACATTATCTAACAGCAGTACAACATGCCTAAAATGTAAATGTTCATAGGAGTTGAGCCATATGATTGTACCATGAAAAACATGGACGGTCATTTCTAATGTCCTCTTATATTAGGATTTGAAGACTTGAACCATAAAATGTTACACAGACAATTTTTAAGTTAGCAAGTATTTTCTGCAATCAACAAGAGTCCACAAGATGGCACTGCTTGATGAATAGAAAGGATTAATTTTAGTCAGGATCTAAAAGGGGTCAATATGGGAACCATAGTTCCCATGAAATAAATTTTTTCATCTTCTTGTTATTAGTTAATAAAATATTACCTTTTATCCAGAGGAAATGTTTATTGACATGGTAGGCATTTAAAACGCATAAGATTTTTTTTGATGGTAAGTTCTTAAGAGACACCTTTTAATTTTATGCTATCCAAATTTTATGGTATAAATTTGAATATTTACTGAAGTATAAATAGTAACAGTAACAAATATGGGTTTTATAAATTAACCTCTACCTAAATAGGCAAGTACCAACACGCACTAGATTTGTGATTTGTGTAAATTTTGCAATCTGAATTTGGGTTATATTTAACATGTAAGTACACCATAGAAATTTTCAGTAAGTTGTTATAACAGAATTTTCTGTCAACTACTTCCAATGTGATTCTCTTAAATTTCCTGTGCTTTTCATCTTAATTAATGTCCATTAAGCTTTCATACAAATCTTCAAAGATTTTGTTAAAAGTGATTTATTTCTCACATTGCCACACAGGACTTACTGGCAATGATTTATTTATCAGTATCCTCTGAAATATTTTGTTTTCTGCTCTGAGACTTTATCTCCATGGCTCACTTATTTCAGAAAAAAAGTCCTATTCATAAAACACACATTTATCTCTGCTGATAACATAATCACTATAATAAATCTTCAAGTTACTATTCATTCAAATTCATATATCACGAACCTTTTGGCTTGAACTTTTTGGTTGAGTTCTGTAATGGTTGATATATTCTATCAACTTGAGAAGTTTAGAAGCTTAACTAAGTGACTCAGCAGTCCTACACACCAGGATGTTGAACACATGCCCTAGGGAAGCTGTCTTCCAGGATGTTGTAATGATTGATTCATTGCATCAACTTGAGAAGTTTAGAAGTTTAACTAAGTGACTCAGCAGGGAGCCAGAGTTCTCACTTAGAAAATGTCCTCACCCTGTGTAGGAGGAAGGTATGGAGATGATCTGGGGTAAAGGATCTAACCTAGGGCAGATAACCTGCATACAATATAAGGTTTAACATAGTGACTACTCAGAGAAGTGACTAAGTCCAACCTACCAGAAAAAAAAGAAGCAAATTGCTGACTACTCCTCTAATCAAATGAGCATCTCATTAAACCAAGATACCAAAGATACTATATAATCAGCAAGGATATGCCCTGCTGACAGAGACCTGAACATATCAACCATTACAGAACTCAACTAAAAAGTTCTAGCCAAAAGGTTCATGATATATGTCATTCTACCAACTTCTCAAGTGATGGAATGTATCAACCATTACAGAACTCAACTAAAGCCCACTTTTTTGCTCCTGTTGCTGTTGCTGTTTTCTAATGTCTTGAACTGTTACCTCTCACAATACCACCCAGCCTTGGAACCTGCTGCTTAGGGACTTAAACTTCCATAAATAAACCTTTACCTCTTTAACTTTGGGCATCAAGTATTTTGTCTCAACAATGATAGAAAAGTAAATAGGAGAAGTTTGTTGAGAAAAAATTAAAAGATAGTATGAATGATTATAAAACAAATATAAGTATTTAGAATTTATATTTTTCTCACTCTATCACAAATGTCTCTGTTAAATTCAGATTGTCTTAATTTTCATAATTATGTTTGCCTATTAGTCTCCATGTAGTCAATTTTATCAAATTATCATCCACAGGTATATGAACTAGATATTACAATGTCTAATATTAGACAATGTGGGATTTTTTTCTATTTACCTATTTTATTTTCTTTATTGGTGTCATTTTTGAATTTTATTAGTACATATTTGTAGTAATAATAATTCCATTCATTGTAGGGGTATTGGTACATATACATAATGCATTTCAACTCCCCTCTTTTTCCTTCCTTCCACAATCACCTTTTATTTTTCTAGCATCAGATTTGTTTATTTATTTTATAAGATATTATAAAGTTAATTATAATGTACACAGATTGAAAATAGGGCTAATAAGCCAAAGAAGATCTAAAATATGTAAGACAATTGTATTGTACTAAGGCAAAGCACAATTTTAGATATATTGTCCATGCAGGATTACAATACCTTTTTTTCCAATTGCTTGTTTTATCCTTGCTCTGTATCTAGGCTGGCCTAGCCTGCCCTTCAAATGATGGCAATCCTCCTGCCTCAATCTCATAAGTGGTAGAGTTAGAGGAGTATTGCATCACAACAGGCTTCATTATTAATTTCTAGTGATTGACTCAGTAAAATTTTTCAAATCACAAGATTACTACTAGAAACTATAATCACTGAACGAAAAATACTCTCATCTGTTAGAACCCATGAGGACTACAAATTATTATAGTGTTAGAAATATAAAACTGTAATTCCATAGGGATTTCTGGAAATTTCAATAATAAAAACTACTTGTTAGGTTGTGAAGTTTACTGATAAAACACTGATTTATTTGACCCATCACCTGAAGTATCTGTGTCTGCACACAGATCACTAAATAAAATTTTAAAAATCATTCCATAGAATGGACAGAGCAGGGAGATGAATTTATTTGTAACATGTGGGTACTTATTTTAAAATATTGTTAGTAATACAAAGTAGAACACAGTAGAGTTTACATGCAGTGTCTATTCAGTACTCAGTTTCCTATTTCTGTGGAGACAACTGAATGAGATCTGTGCCACATGGTGCTCAACTCGGTGAGCACCCGTAAGAATCAAGGTGATATGATGATGTGGGGAAAATCCTACAGATTTTTATACTAAGCAAAAAACTGTTTCTGCACCATCACCTAGCAAAGGGTAGTCTTCAGTTCATTGCCTGACTTTATAACTTGTGAAAGTGTGATGACAATTGTGGAAAATTCCAGAAAAGGCATTAAAATAACTTCAGGAATACAGTCAATGATTAAGAAGTCATTTTCTAAAATGATAGCTTATAGATGTGTTTTTACTGCTCTATAAATCTATCTAAGTTCTTTTTGTGATTTTTCTTCTAGGCAAAATCAAACTAGTACTCATGCTAAAAAAACCTCACAAAACATATCTATTACTTAAAAATATATTTACACATAAAAGGCCATTTGGTTTTACAGGTCAGAAACCCACAAATTACTCTTGTTTCAAATTGCTAGACAAAAACACAGATAATGCAGAATTAAAGTATTTAAGTTTTATACAATATGTTACTCTATAGCATTCTCATCTCATATCAAATTGAAACAGGGGAAAAAGATTTATTCTTTAATCATGTCACATGACTATCCATCAAAGTAATTCTTTTGTATGAGAATTATTTTCGTGGAATTTAAAAATGTATCATTTGCCTATCTCTTTACACTAGGCTTATGTCTTTACACTAGGCTTATGTCTTTCATCCACCCAATATTTTCACCAACTGGTCATAATCATTGATATTTTATCTTTCAGCAAATGTTTTTCAATTTTATCTCCTGATATTTCCTCAGCTCACAACACATATCCACCTTTCTCTGTCCAGTCACTTGCCAAGACACATGGTAAGCACATTTAGTATAATATCCTCAGAGAATGCTTAGGAAGTCTCGGGTATCACTCATGTTTTTCTCCTGGAACTCTGTGGGCATATCAGTAATTATGTCCTCTTTTGCTTTCAGCAATGCCAGTTTCTCTCAGCTTTTCAAAA
The DNA here is from genome assembly GCA_004027455.1 of Hydrochoerus hydrochaeris. Classification (NCBI taxonomy): domain Eukaryota; kingdom Metazoa; phylum Chordata; class Mammalia; order Rodentia; family Hydrochaeridae; genus Hydrochoerus; species Hydrochoerus hydrochaeris. Next base: position 62,273 of record PVLA01001559.1, on the reverse strand, counting down.
AATATTTAAAAAGTCTCCCCTTTCACTGAAAAAATGACCTAGTTTATATGCTGAATATATTATGTGGTCTTTCTACATCCTGCTTGCCATCCACATGACACAGTCTTCTTATATCAATGCCATATTCTCCACTGTATCATCCTTCTCACCAGATTATGTATTCCTCTAAATGTGGTTTCTGTCATACATACAGCACAAGTGTGACATCATTTTAAACATTAAATTATTTAAATTGATTTACTTTTAGAAGCCCTAAGCAAAATGACATGTTATGACATAAAATACTTGGAGATCTATTGACTTGCTTCAAATCATTACTCTGATTATATTTTAAAATAGTGCCAAAGACACTGCACTGTCCACTAAGTAGTTTATAAATTCCTTTAAAATGCATGCAATTTTTTGTCATTTTACCAATTTCTGAAACTGGAGTTTCATAAATTCTGTATGACCTTATAATGATTTTTTCCTTCTTTTAAATTCAGCACCATCTTTCCTTTTTTTCTAATTTATTCCAGATACACTAGCCTTTCTCTTCATTTTCAACAAGTGCATTACTTTCCACCTTAGCCTGAAGTATGCCTTCCCCCAGATAGTTATGTCACCCACTGGACAACTTCATGTACATCTTTGCTCAGATGTTTCCTCTACAGGCCTTTCCTGATCAGCTCATCTGCAACAATCCTATCATTACTCTATTTATTGGCTCTTATTAGTTGTCTGATGCATTCTTGTGTTTTCTTAGGGAAAGAGACTTTTGTATTTTGTCTGGTTTATCACTATAGTTCTCAGTATTTCAAAAGTAGTCAGCACACAAAGAATGAATAACTAAATGAATAAAAAGCATACATAAAGAAACTTTTATTCCTATGTGTCATAAAACAAATCTTAAAATTATGATAATGAGTAAAGCTTACCATAACTTTATAAGCTAAAGAAGTTATTAAAATGACATCTCAAAGTTTTTCTGGAAACTTTGGGAATAGAGGTTTTCTATTATGCATGTAGATACCTGGGGATAAGATTAAGTGAACCAATACAAATATTCCAAATAGTTGACTGAGTTGCAGATAGCTAATTTGATTGCAATAATGTAACTAAAATTTATGGAAGAAACAGTCGGAATTGAATGGATGTTGGAAGTTAAAAAGCATGAAAGAAGCATAATAATTTTAAATGACAAAGTAGGAGAACTTCCTAACACATATCTAAGGTCTTTTTTTATTTTATTTCAACTGATCGGTTTGTGGTAAATTTCTAAAGTGTGCTCCTTAACAACATCTCATGCCATCCTAACTACTTTTGCTATTAAACCAGTATGTTTGAATTTGCCCTTCTTACATGGGCTTTTTTTTTTCACTGAAATATGCAGTCTCAGTACTTAATTGATTGTATTAAAAGTGAAGCTCACTTAAATTAACTCAAGATAATAAAAACACAAAGACAATTTATGGCAGATGTAATACAGGAAGAGGAAACAATTTGCAGGAATTTTACAATTCTTAGGGTCTGAGCTAAATAGAAAAGAGAAATCATTTTCTTATGTTGTTAGGGATTTCAGCATTTACAAATAATAATACATTATAAAACCTGACAATTTAAGTGAGTAGATACTGAGATACAATTTAAACAATGTAGATATTGAGATACAAGTTAATTAGATGCTTTCAGTGATATTTCTACTTTTTAATTTTTCAGAACCAGGATTCATTACAATTTTTGTTTTCTCAGTGAAGTACTGAATATTCTTGTCTTTGCTTACTTATTTTGAAAATAAAGATCTGCTTTTTCTTACATTATTTGGTAATTGTTAAATAGTTATGACTTAAATATACAGTTTTATGTTTGATGTCTAGTGTGTATTCAATAAATGGAATTAAGTTGTTAAAGTATCTTTAAATATATATATATATATATATATATATATATATGTATATATGTATGTAGTTATATATTATAAAAATTATAAGGTTATCCCAACTCAGCTAGCATTATATTAATGAACTATTTTCTCTCATTTGATTTGGTTTTAAATAATCAAGGATATTATTTTTACTTGTACTTTTCATTATATCCATACTTCCTCGAGAAGATCAAAACTGTTCTAATCGTCTATACATGTCATGTGGTAAATGTTTCAATACCTTTTAATATACTAATTGATTACATGTGGGCATTTGGGTAAGCATTCTCTGTCATTTCTAGTAATATGATGGGCCATCTTCATTTTACTGAATTTAAACTAAGGATTGATAAAATTAAGTAGTATTTTTCTTTACAGATTGACAGGAAGTTATATAACTATATTTCCTATATTCGGAAGAAGTTGAGACAGTGCAGACTTCTTTGGCTTAGGGAGTCACTTATGCAATTATAGATTTGGAAACTACTAAGTATTAACACAGATCATAAGTTTACTGCCATCAGGTCATTCAAAAGTGAAATCCTACACTGATTTTCTGGTTTCTATTCTTTAAGACAGGACAGTACTTACTTTACAATGTTAAGGACCCACTTAAATGATAAGAACATCATACAAAAAACAGACAGCTGGGTTTTGGGGAGTTTTTATAGTTTACTAAACACAAAGAAAGTAAAATGCAATGGTGTCCATTTTCAGTGCAAGCTAAACTTTGCACAGTTTACTGCTGCCTCGTTCAGTTTCCAGATTGAGGCATGCTATTAGACAGGCTTCAAGCTGAAGCACTGTGACATTTAGAACCACTGGTTTCCTACCAGAGAAGCATTGCTGCTATTGCAGTACTTTCCCATCTAGCCGACTGGTTTGTCAAGCTTTAGGCTGCAGCTGTGTAGAGGCTCAGAAAGAGATCATGTCCTAAAGGAAAAATAGAACTCTCAAGTACATTTTAAAAAAATTCCATTGTTTCCCTGTATCTTTTTCCCATCTGGCCCCTCGGGTGGTCAATACGGAGCCAATGAAATGGCACCCGGAGTGATCCTTGTTGACAACACTCGGACCACATTCTGGAACACACATCTCTGATGCACAGCCCTGTCCCCGCTGGCCATTCTGCCCACATCCGTGGCAATGTGTTAATTGGGTGAGGTCATCCTATTTCCTCTCTCCAGACCGTCATTCTCCCTGAGGGGAAGGCCGTTCCAGTGGGGGATCTTTATATCTCAGGGCACCCATTTTTGAGGTTTGTTATTTTAGTGCCTCACACAGAACAGTGTCAGGGAGACCATAATATATTGTATCTTCCAAAGTAGTTTCACAGAGGAATCCTAAGAGTGCTGTTCTTAACATCCAGCTCATCCTTTCCCCTGCATGCACAAACATGGGAATACTCTAATTAGAATCACACTGCTTAGTATGTTTTGTGAGTCCACGGAATTCCATTTAACAATGTGTTTTTAAAAAGAACTCAATTTCAAAGACTGTCTTAAATAAACTAATTTCAAAAGGTCATAAAAGTCGCTTTAAAAATCCTTTTCCATTTTTCCCTTCAGTGATTTCACCTGGAAAATTTGAAAAATTCAAGACTTAAATATGGATTGTATTAATCCACATATGAGCTTATCCCTGTGCTTCTCATGAGGTAGAAATTCAATAAATATTGTTTCATTTTATTTCCTGCTAATGACAAACTAGCTGTTTAAAATATATCCCTGTCTTGAGATAAAGCAACATTTCTTCATCTTCTTAATCCACCTGTCTGCTTTCTTCACAGGGGCTGTTGCCTTGACTCTCCATGGGATGCCAACCAACCAATGGGCTGGAGACAAATAAAGCTATGATACGTGGATAGCTGAACTTTTTAATAAGGTTCCCAGAAAAGCATTTCACTATTGTGTGAGATTCTGTATTTCTTTTCATTTGGTACAAGAACTCTACCTGCAGCTAAGCACTTAATTGAGGTATGTTCTTCATAAGGAAAGGAAAAAATAGGAGAGGGGAAGGGAGGAGAGGGGAGGGGAGGTTGAAACCATTTGGAAGATAATTGGATAATGCTTGTCTAACTCCTATTATGCTCTTATGGAAAAAAAAAACCTATATGTAGTCTTAAAACTTTGCTAAACCAAAAGCACCTGAAAAGAATATCTGGTCACTTGCTCAAGTGATATGCTAATCGTATTTTAAGTGAACCAGCCAGTGGGCTGGTAGTTATTTACATCTGCCCCTCCCCATTATTGATCATTCTTTGGCAAAGATATTTTTTTCACCACTGCACATATCTTTAGCTGCAGATAAAGATTGCCTTCTTAACAGTGAAGAGAAACTTCATTTAAGAAGACACAGACCTTCACTTTGCAAAATGTGTTTCTTAAAATACAATTCATGAAGAAATTAAATTCTTTATTTCTTGTTTAAGAACACAGTAAAGTGAAAGAAGGCAGTCAGATTACAGTACATGGAAGAAAAAGACATAACCTTTACAAAACTAAAACATAACTGAATACCAGTGAGGCAAGATTAAAAAGGGACCAGGGAATGCACCTGTTCTGCCTGCTCCACACACAGCTGTCTCTACAGAGAATAACTAGTAGCACAGCAATTTGAAGTTCATAAGCTCAACATATGGTAATACTAAATAGGGCATGAGTAGGCTAGGAAGAGTTTATGAACTAGTGCACAAATGAGTAGCGGACATTACCTAACCTACCTTGTTGCACTCTTTGAAGGGCATTTTCACAAAACTACACAGCCTTAGAAATAATTCTCATTGAAGGAAATTTCACCACTAAAAATTTAGTATAAGGAAAAAAGAATAGCAATACAAAAACTACATATTAATGTTATTAATATTTGTAAACCCATATACAAGGTGAAATGTTTAACAAAGTCAAATATCTAACACCAGAGAAGAGGTGAAATAAATTGTATTAATTTTCTGGAATATTATGAACCATTTAAAAATTGGAGATTAAGTCATTTTTGACATTGAATGGTATTTCCAATATGTTGGTCATTGAAAAATAAATATAAGGCCTAACAGCTTTAAGAATGGCTTACATGTAATCAATAAACTTCCATTCATTTAGAATGGTTCTAGCTATCTTCCATCATTAGAAAAACTGAGAAAATAACCAATCAAATCATTTTCTGTGGAGAATAATTTTCTTCTGGCATCCTTGCAGAGAAAGACTATATTCAGTGTAATACTTCTAGGTTATATTAATGTGAAGAACATTAGGCTGTTATTGATTTATTTATTTCTTTACTCTTTGTAAAATGGCAATGTATTTTCCTCTTCCTTGATATGAATTTTTTTACTATAAACATTCAGATTTTCAAGGACTAACAATCTTTTGTTATAAAAGAATATCAAAATTTCATGGTTTGTTTTACTATTTATCATAGACTACTTTCATTTCTACTTGAACCATATAAAATATTTGTTCCTTTTTTAAATTACTATCTTCATTCTTTTTTGAAATTAATGGAGATGCTGAAAATTTGCAAACATAATTTAGATTATGGTTATATGCATTAAATATCACAATTCTATTGTAACTGCTTATATCATGTGTGTTCATGTTCATGTAAAATAAAGATTTTTAAAAATTGTCAGTTATTTAAACCCCAACACATACCTATTAATATTTGAAAAAATTCCTAATTTTAAAACAACATAAACAATAGTTAAAACAAAAATTATAGATAAAATTTCAAAATTGTAATGCTAGCAATATAAATAGTAACAATTTTCCTATAGCAATACAGATATAAAAGTTGAGAAAAGATTACACTCTGGGTCATACAATATCTTCAATATGAAAATTTAAAAAATCAGAGAACCTCCAGTAGAAGATTTATACTCCTATGCTCATAGCACAAAGACTCACAATAGACTAAACTGAAAACAGTCCAAATGTTTTTCATCTGAAAAATAAATTAAAAACAAAACTGAGTACATTGAGATAACAGAATACTATTCAACTGTGTAAAGGAACTAAATACTAAAAACTTAGGTAATATCAAAAGCATAATGCCAAGGGAGGAAGTGAGGCTCAAGCGATGACACATTGTATGACTTCTTTAAAGAGAATTTCTGGAGAAAATAAAATTGAGGACAGAAAGCAGACTGATGAATGCTAGAAGAGGGAATTGAAGGCAGAGATTCACTGTACAAAAAAAAAAAAGCCTTGTGGAGCTTCTTATGGTATTAGAAACATTCCATATCATATTTATAGCTGTGGTCACATTATTACTTTTTTCAAGTTCATTTTATTATACACATAAAGGTGCTGATTTTCATTATGTTCCTTATTTTTCAAAAGTAAATACAAATTAATATTCAATAATTAAAATACAGAGAAATATATATTACTCAAATATTGATTTTTAAATTGAGTGTTAAATTTCTCAAATGATGATAATTCTTAAAGCAGATAATATTTTCTATTCTATTTATAGGTAATATTACTTCTCTTATATGTGATCAATAACTATATCTCTACTTTTATTTGTTTTTGGAACTAAAATACTAAATAATGGTGATACTGTCTTGAAAAATACAGAGTAAGTGACTTAAAATGAGAAAAAGATGTCATGTAAGACTGTTATGTGGTCAAGTATACAATCTGATAAGAGAAGTTTTATAGACATTTTGGAAAGCTTCTGAGAGAGTAGGGATGTATAGGAGAAAAAAACCTCTTCTTTACTGGATCATAGCTAGGTTATATAAGGGGTGTTATAATTGTACCAGCTTGTAGCATATCTACTATGGAACAAGTACCAAGTGAAATTTTCACAAATATAATCTCATTAAATATTTTAATTGCTATTTATCTAACTATATATCTATAATCTTTTCACATATATGACATTTTGAAAATGAGGAATTAAGGTAAGAACATACTGATTACTTCTCCAAGTTCACACTACTGGTACGTGAAAAAGTTGAATCTCTGACAACAGAGCATAAGAGTTAAGTGCTAACACCTTATTTTCTAAAGGTGCATGCCACTCTGCAGTTGATGGGCATCTTGGTTTTTTCCAAGATTTAGCTACTACACATTGTGCTGCTATAAACATGGGTGCACATATATCATGGTGGCATGGTCTTTTCAAATTTTTTAGGAAAATATCCAGGAGGGAAATAGCTGGCTTGAATGGAACCTCTAATCTTAGTTTGTTGAGGATTCTCCATATTGATTTCCATAGTGGTTGCATCAGTCTACACTCCCACTAGCAGTGGAGAAGCGTTCCTTTTTATCCACAGCCTCGACATTTGTTACAGTTGTTTGCTTGATGGCAGCCATTTTTTCTGGAGTGAGATGAAATCTCAGTGCTGTTTTAATTTGCATTTATCTAATGACCAGTTGATGGTGAACATTCTTCATATATTTATTTTCCATTTGTATATCTTCATCTGTGAAATGTGTGTTCATCTCAGATGCTGATTTTTGAAGTCTTTGAATTTGGGGGGCTTGATGTTTTTCAACTCTTTATATGTTCTGGGTTAAGTACTTTGTCTGAGAGATTGTCAGCTAAAATTCTTTCCCATCCTGTGGGTTTTCTTTTCACTTTGTCAGTGATTTCTTTTGAAGCACAAAAATTTTTTAATAATATAAGATCCCAGTTGTTGAATCTTTGAAATATTTCCCAGGTGGTTTGCGTTTTGTTCATGAATTCTCTGCCTACACCTATGTCTCCAAGACTTCTACCTACCTTGTCTTCCAGTAAATTTAGTGTTTCTGTTTTAATATTTATATCTTTGATCCAGTTTGACTTTAGTTTAGTGCATGGTGATAGGTATGGGTCTAGTTTCAGTCTTCGGCATGTGGATAGCCAATTTTTCCAATTCCATTTATTAAAGAGGCTATCCTTTTCCCAGTGAACATGTTTAGCCCCTTTGTCAAATATCAGGTGGCTGAATGTCTTTGTAGTTGTGTTTGCATCTTCTAATTTGTTCCATTGATCCTCAGGTCTATTTCTTTGGCAGTACCATGCTGATTTTATCACTGTGTCTTTGTAGTATAGATTCAAGTCAGGAATTGAGATTCCTCCTGCCTTGCCTTTGTTGCCCAGAATTGCCTTTGTTATTCTACATTTCTTCTCTTTCCAAATGATTTTTCGGAGTGTTTGCTCTAGATCTGTGAGGTATGTCAATGGTATTTTGATTGGGATTGCATTAAATCTGTATAACAGTATTGGAAGTATGGCCATTTTCACAATGTTGGTTCTTCCTGACCAAGAGCAAGCAATATCTTCTATTTTTCCAATATACTCTTCAATCTCCTTTTTCAGAGTAGTATAATTTTCAGCATATAGGTCTCTTACATTTTTGGTTAGGTTGATTTCTAGGTATTTCATTTTTTTAGAAGCTATTATGAAAGGCGATATTTCCATAATTTCTCTGAGTGAGTTTTCCGTTTGTGTACAGGAATGCTATTATTGATTTTTGAGTGCTAATATCTCATCATTTCAGTCTAACATAATTGGATTTTAACCCACCTGCAACCACTTTGGGCAAAGTAGAGATTTATACCAACATAACATGAAAACATCAGTTATTCTCAGTTGTAGGATGCAATAACAAAAGAAGAGAATAGTTTACTTTGCTTATGTAATATTTCCCAGTCTTCTGTATTAAGTGGTTCACAAAAAAGGAAAAATAGCTATATTAAGGAGTCAGAAATAGTCAAATCTAATTAAACAATCAAAATTCATTGGATAAACCAGAAATTACTCTTTGCTGAAATTTTAAACCAATCTAAGAAGTAAAGAAGACTGTTATTGTATCATGTTCTAAATTATTTCCTTTCTTCTGTGTGTAAATGTTCTAAAACAAATTCAAGGTTTATGTGTTTACTATGTGATATTTAGTTTTCTATGTACAAATTGTGCCAGATGTAAAGTTCAAAACATACTGAGTTGCTTTCACTGTTTTGTTATTATTGGTCCTATTGTGTTGATTTCACTATGTCTGATGGTATGAGCAGCTATTTTGAAGTCAAAAAGAGGTAGTATGGTAACCATTGTTTATTTACTATTATCTTGTTTTGTATCATTTACACTGTTTTGTTTTGATTGACTTTATTCTGTTTTATTTTGCTTGGTTTTATTCTCTTTAAAATAAAAATTATAAAAAAATACTGAGTTTTCCTTTCTAGTAACATCTAAAGAAAGTATTATAACAAAGTAATACATCAGACAAAATAAAGGCATATATTTTAAAAATGATCTGTGAAGATTTTAAAATGAAAAAAACTGTATATTGAAAATACTCATTTCAAGAAAATGAACATTTAAAATTCATGTTAAAAATAATTCAATGTGGAACACAGTTTTGACAAAAGCAGTCTTTTTGTGAGTATTAATGGTACAAAAACTGTACTGCTTTTTACTTAATAAGAAGATATACAAAGCTAAAAAAAGTGAAACTTCCTGTATTTCTCTATCATTTCAGTCAATATTGTTTTCAACATCTGTTCTATTTGGCTCCTGAAAAGTTTCTAAAATAGATACATGTACCATATTATCTGAATTGGTAAAAATGCTAAAAGTTTTAGATAAATAAATGAATGAAAAACAAATGAATGAATGAATGTATTTTCTTTCATACAGTTTTTACATCTTTGATTTTGGCAGTACTGAATGTTTCATTTACTTAGCAATTTAGTTGTCAATGAAAATGAGATGAAATTCCTAATTTATTTGAATTGATGTAATCAATATGTTGACTACTGGCCTAGATATGCACAAAATATGAATTTTCAGTAAAATTTCAAAATGATGCATAGAAAATCGATATAACGTTATAAAACAGACACAAGAATGGATTCATGCTGGACCTGGTGGTGCATACCTATCATGTCTACACTGAGGAGGCTGAGGCAGGATTGCTATGGGTTTGAGTCCAGCCTGAGCTACATAGTGGGTTCAAAGATAGTCTGAACTGCAAAGTGAGACCCAGCCTCAAGAAAAAAAAAAAAAAACTGGATTCACACAAGCTTGAATCTCCATCTTTTTATTTATTAGCTGTGGAAAGCACTCTTTGAGCTTCAATATCCCCATTTAGTATTGAAGTAATAATAGTAAACTTATAAAGTAGGACTAAAAATGAAAGAAGATAACATAAATAAAATGTGAAAAATTGGTTTTCTTTCTTTTTCCTGATGAAATAGCTGACTCTAGACAAAACTGAAAGATAGAGTTTTTGTATTTATAGAATACAACTGAAGTTCTTCTAATTACAACATTTTTAAAGAGGAAAAACTCAGATAATAATGACGAATAATTCATTAATTTTAAAATTCATCCCAACACTCCATAGATATTTTTCAAAATCTCTTTTGCCTTCATGCCAATCTCTTTTTGGTCAATTATTTACAACATATGAGAGTACAATAGTGTATTTCAAAGTAAAATTACAAAGCTTCCAAAAGTTGTGGATTTCATGAAGTTAATAAAGGTACAGTTGTAGCATAGCTTTAACTATTACAGCAAGTTAATAACATATTAAAATCTATTCAAACAAGAAACTACAGGAGTAAAAACCTCATACAATTCGATATATGGTAACTTAAAATAAGAGAAGCATAGGGCCATTTATATAATCTCAGCAGAAAAACTGATTCTAAGGCATGAGCTGTCATGTTATCTCAACATTGTATAGGATAAAAATGACACATTTTCCTACGTAGTTTCATAGTTGTAATTACTGTATCCTTTTAAATTGAAACACATTTTTATCACAAAAATGCATTTTTCAATGAAAAGTACCAACTAAAAATTTTGGTTCCCAAAGTATATAGGCTTGTTATAAGCAAATAGTTTGAGGTTCTAATAACCCTAGGGTAATGACTTCCCTAAAGTTCACGGTGATACCCAGTGCCCTTTCATTTCACTGTCAGCATATATTTTCCTTTTCATTAACACTTTTCTTATTTTAAATGCTCCAATCCTCATTTCCAGCTTTCATTCATCTTCCCATATCTGAATTGTCAACTTCATGTCACCCAGACCTCTGCCAACTAGTAATTGGTGTTAGCAGATAGTGATTTAAACTTTCACCTTTCTCAAAACCATTTACATTTTAAAAAAGAGCCTGACAGACAAAATCTTCATGAAAAAACTGAGTTTAATGTTTACTTTCCCCAGAGCATTGGGCTGGTTGCCCTATATAAACTACCTCTTAATTCTAACAACAATCCTGTGACGTAGCTTTTATTACTCCCTTTAGAGGTAACATGAGGCTTAATTTAACAGAAAAAGCCAACAGTAAGTAGCAAAGCCGGGGGAAACTCCCTGACTGAAGGCAAATCCCAGGTGGAGTAGTATGGAGTAGGGTAGCTCCTCAGAGCAGGCAGGATGTGGCATTCCTTCCCCTGATGTTCACACAGCTATAAATTGTATACTCTGGATTTCTTGTTACTTGTATATCATCTGTTTACATAATGGATTTAAGCTGGTAAACCTGTCTACCTGTTTTAAATTAGATTAAAGTGAAAATATTTTGAATCTAAAGAAAAACAAATTATTTTTCCTTGATAGGAAATGTTCCACTGAAGTGCTGCAGCTCAGACACAAGAACTGAACATTTGCTTTGCTCTGCTGTAGCCAGTACTTCACAGAGAGGGATTCTCAAGGCTGGGGAAAAAAATCATTTATGCTTAGCATGAAGACAGAGTCAAGCTTTTTAAACCATCCAGTGTTCATTGTTGTGTTTTGTTTACTCTGAGCTGCATCCTTGGACATTATTAATTTTGAGACAAAAATCTCAAAATTCATTAAGTCACCTGGGCTTGAAATTGCAATTCCCTTGCTTTAGCCTCCTGGAGGGTCAGGATTACAGGTTACATCACCATATCTGATTAATTATTTTATTTTTCTGAACTGAATTAAACTACAATCAATTAGTTCACAAAGAAAAAACTGTTAGATGGAGAGTCAGGTGGATTATGCTCTTATGTTTGCTCTACGCACAGAGTTTTGATTTGGGTTACCATTGTGTAAATACAGCTACATACTATCATTTACCCATGATGGTTTTAAACACATGCATAGAAGTAAAACATAACTGTTTGGTAAATCTTCACAGAAAACCCCAATATAATTTTCTTATTGTTTTCTCTTTAGCCAATTATGATTTTATCCTCCTACTGTTGAGGCCCAGTATATATTCACCAATAGCATTCTCCATGAGATATGTGGATGATTCTGCGTATAACTGAAGCAATGGCAGAAAAACTGCTTGGATTGGAAAACATGAATGAGAAATGTTGAAGCTGGTTTATGGTTTTGCATTTGTAAGAAGCCATATACTGTATATCAAGGACTGGGAATTTATTTTGCCTGGAACTCAATCCCAAATAACTTCAAATTGTCACGAAGGCAAAAACATACTGGGCTAGTCAAATTAAGAATCAGGAGTGTAGGTGTTAAGGAAAATGACAAAAATCTTCAAAACAATATTCTTGATTTTAATGCCCTTTGTCTGGCTACAAGTGACCTTATGTACGCCGGTGTCTTTCATACTGATTGTCAATTTTTTAGGGCCAAATGTTGCCCCAACATGTTGTTTTGTTGTTTTTATTCCTGATTCAGGACCTGTTACAGTTCTCTTCAAATGCAAGACATGTTAAACAATCATTCTGCTTACTTTCCCTTTAGGACATAAATAAGTTCTTTATTTTCCCCATAACAATAGAACCTTATGTTCTAGCTAAGAATGTGCATTAACCACTGAGGATACTAGACCATGCCAGTTAGAAATATAATGTAGGCTGCCTGTTGCCTGTGGTAATAATTCTTCTTGAAAGATATCAACTGTATAACTGTATCTTAGTCTACTATGATAATTATGCTTAAAGCTTTGTTTTCTTGCCATCACATACTCATGTATCTGGCTCTTATAAATAAGTATGGGAGACACAACTTCCCACTTAGGACAGTGTCGGGTGAGAGCCAAGCCAGCAGAGCAGCGCGAGGGAGCAGGTTTGCTGTCTTGAAGATTGACCATGATCTCAACCAGATACTCAGCCAGAGCGTGACTTGCATACCCACTACCTCTATTGCACAGTAGTCATCTCCCAGTTTCAGTGGAAGAAGACCAGAGAAGCCCACAGAAATGGATAAGCCCCCCCAGACCTAAACTTCCCCAGTCTGCTTCTGCTGGGCCCACCCTTCCACCAGGGACATCAGAACCTTGGATTACTGTGCTGGCTGGATGAGAGACTCAGGAATCTCTCACCCAAATAGAAGACATCAGCAGGCTCCAGTCAGTGTGGACATTGTATCTCTGTGTAAACAGTAACTAAGAGAGCCTCGGGCCCTGACAGTGCACTCTGGCAGAATTCCAGCACACGGAAAGGGACTCTGAGCCTGCTCCCAGGCAGTAAGACCACATCAAGGTGCACACAGGGATGGGGGCCTAACTGGGCCATGCCCAAACTCCAAGCAGCAGGCAGGACCAGGAACCTAGCCTCTGGCACTGACTGCCCACCCAGAGGAATCCCAGCGCCTGGAAAAAAACTTGGAACTTCACTCCCAGGCAGTGAACCTTGGACTAGAGCAGATTAACTGTGTCAGTGTGGTGAGTATGCCCCTAAAATAGAGGTGTACAGTGAGTAAATAGGGCCAGTAGTAAAGCCCCCTCCAATTAACTGTAAGACCTTGGTGAGTCTGAAAAGAGTGTGGGTAACCCTCTCCTACACACAGAAAACACCAGGCAAAGTAAAAATGGCAAAATGAAAAAGCAAAATACAGTCTCAAACATCTAGTCCACCAGGAGCAAGTACAGGAGACACTGAAATAGAGGACCCCAAAAGTAGCACATTGGAAATCTCTGAAATGATAGCGAGTGCAATAAAAAAACAGCTCCATGAGGCTATAGAGGAAATCAAATTAGAAATATTCTCCCATGTAAAGACAGAAATAACAACCTCAGTAAAGGAGTTGCTGAGTGCAGCTAAAGAAGAAATAGAGAAAAAAGTACAGGAGCATGGGAAACTAATTGAAACCTTGAATGAACCATATAGAAAACATGCAGAATTCATGAAACAAACTCAAAGAGACATCCAAGAAACAAAAAATTCTATTCAAAGCATGCAAAACCATTTAAATGAAGCTGAGGATAGGATTTCATACCTTGAGGGCAGGATTGCAATTAGTGATTGGGAAAGGATAGAACTTTTAAAAATAACAAAGCAGGATGAAGTGACAATCCTGCAGCTTCAAGATGACACCAAGAGAAAAAATATAAGATTAATAGGCACCAGTGAAGAGGCAGGATGACAATGCAAATGACATAGCCATAATATTCACAGAAGTAAAAGAAGAAAATTTCCCAAACATGGGGAAAAAACTGACATGCATATAGTGAGGCACATAGAACACCAAATAGTCACAATCAACATAAATCCACACCCAGACACACAATTAAGATCTCAGACATACAGCATAAAAAGAGAATACTAAAAGCTGTCAGAGAAAAGACACAACTCATTTATCAAGGGAAGCCCATTCGATTCACAGCAGACTTTTCAGCACAAACACTCAAGTCAAGAAGAGCTTGGAGTGAGGCATTTAAGTCCTGAAAGAAAACAACTTTCAACCCAGACTGATGTACCCAGCAAAACTTTGATTCAAATTTAATGGAGAAACAAGATACTTCCAGGACAAAGAACAACTAAAGAAATTCACATCCACCAAACCAACCCTAGAAAGATTATTGAAAGACTTACTACACAGAGATAAAAATGACCAAAATCCCCAAAACAAAAACAGAAAGAAACCACCAGGTAGGATAAGCAATTAAATAAGGGGAAAGCAGAAAGCAAACAACTGGAACATAACATGGCAAAGTCTAGCCAGTACATATCAGTGATATTCATAAATGCAAATGGCCTCAATTCACCTATAAAAAGAAATAGACCGACAGAATGGATCAAGAAACATGATCCCACAATATACTGTATACAAGAAATACATATCTGGCCCAAAAGGAAACTCATAGATTAAAAGTCAAAGGATGGAAAACAGTATTCAGTGTAAGAGGAAACCAGAAAAAAGCAGGAGTAACTATTCTAATTGCAGACAACATGAACTTCAAACATAAAATGATTAAAAGAGATAAAGAAGGTCACTACATGCTCATTAGTGGAAAAATTAAAGAGGAAGAACTAACAATTATAAGTATATATGCACCAAATATAGGAGAAACCAGCTATGTAAGATAGATACTAATGGACATGAAAAATCAAATACACAAGAACATAATTATAACAGGGGATTTTAACAGCCCATTGTCACAAAGAGATAGATCAACTGGACAAAAAGTCAGCAAAGAAATAACAGAACTGAATCATACCTGTGAGCAATTGGACTTAATAAATGTTTACAGAGTGTTGCACCCAACCACATCAGAATACACATTCTTTACAGCTGCACAAGGGACATTCTCAAAAATAGACCATATATTATCCCATAAAACATTCTTAAGTAAGTGCAAAGATATTTAAATCATACCATGCATAAATCTGACCATAGCACACTGAAATTGGAAATAAATGGCAAAAGAAATTGCAAAACCTGCATAAATACATGGAACTTAAATAACAACCTTCTGAACAACCAGTGGGCTACAGATGAAATTAAAGAAATAAAACAATACCTACACTGCATTGAAAATACAGAGACAACATACTGTAATCTATGGGATGCAATGAAAGCAGTCATAATAGGGAAATATATGGCAATAAATTATCATATCAAGAAAATAGAATGAGCACAAATAAACAACCTAATGCTCCATCTCAAGCTTCTAGAAAAAGAAGAGGAAGCTAAACTCAAAGCTCATAGAAGAGAGGAAATTTTAAAGATTAGAGCAGAAATCAATGCAATTGAAACTAAAAAAAAAAAAGAAAATACAAAGAATAAATGAATAAAAAAGCTGGTTCTTTGAGAGAATAAACAAAACTGACGAACTCCTAGCTAACCTTATCAAGAAAAAGAAAGAAAAAAACCCAAATTCACAGAATAAGAACTGAAAAGGGGGAAAATACTACAGATCCCATGGAAATTCAAAAGATCATGAATACCTACTTTGAACATCTCTACTCACATAGAGTGGAAAACACAGAGGAAATGGACAAATTTCTAGAAGCATATGAACTACCAAAGCTCAACCAAGAAGATATAGCAATTTTGAACAACCCAATATCAGCTATTGAAATTGAAAATGTAATTAAAAACTTAGCAACAAAGAAAAGCCCAGGTCTGGATGGATTCACAGCTGAATTCTACAAGAAATTTAGAGAAGATTTGATGCCAATACTCCTTAAACTCTTCAATGAAATTGAGAAGAAAGCAATCTTCCCTAAATTATTCCTGGAGGCAAGTATTACTGTGATACCAAAACAAGAGAAAGACCCAACCAAAAGGAGAACTATAGGCCAATCTCACTAATGAACATTGATGCAAACATTCTCAGTAAAATACTGACAAATAGAATGCAGCAAATCATCAAGAAGATTATACATCATGACCCAGTGGGGTTCATTCCAGGGATGTAGGGATGGTTTAACATACACAAATCAATAAATGTAGTACACCAAACAACAGAGCCAAAAACAAAAACCACATGGTCATCTCAATAGATGCAGAAAAAGCTTTTGATAAAGTCCAACACATATTCATGATAAAAGCCCTTCAGAAACTCGGAATACATGGTGTCTACCTCAATCTTATAATGGCCATCTATGACAAACCAACAGCCAACATTATACTAAATGGACAAAAACTGAAAGCTTTCACTTTAAAATTAGGAACAAGACAAGGATGTCCACTATCACCACTCCTTTTCAATATAGTTCTGGAAACACTAGCCAGGGCAATCAGACAAGAGAGAAATAAAAGGAATAAAGATAGGAAAGGAAGAACTTAAATTATCACTATTTGCAGATCATATGATACTATATATAAAGACCCAAAAAACTCCATTAAAAGACCACTAGAGGTAATAAACAAATTCAGCAGTGTACTTGGATACAAAGTCAATGCTCAAAAATCAATAGCATTCCTGTACACAAACAAAAACTCACCCAGAGAGAAATTATAGAAATATCACCCTTTACAATAACATGTAAATAAATAAAATACTTAGGAGTCAACCTAACTAAAAATGGTAAAGACCTATATGCTCAAAATTGTACTACTCTGAAAAAGGAGATTGAAGAGGATATTAGAAAATGGAAGAATATTCCTTGCTCTTGGCTAGGAAGAACCAACATTGTGAAAATGGTCATACTCCCAAAACTGTTATACAGATTTAAAGCAATCCCAATCAAAATGCCATTGATATACCTCACAGATCTAGAGCAAACACTCCGAAAAATCATTTGGAAAGAGAAGAAATGTAGAATAACAAAGGCAATTCTGGGCAACAAAGGCAAGGCAGGAGGAATCTCAATTCCTGACTTGAATCTATACTACAAAGCCACAGTGATAAAATCAGCATGGTACTGGCAAAGAAATAGACCTGAGGATCAATGGAACAGATTAGAAGATGCAAGCACAACTACAAGACACTCAGCCACCTGATATTTGACAAAGGGGTTAAATATGTCCACTGGAAGAAGGATAGCCTCTTTAATAAATGGTATTGGAAAAATTGGCTGTCCACATGTGGAAGACTGAAACTAGATCCATGCCAATCACCATGCACAAAACTACAGTCTAAATGGATCAAAGATAAAAATATTAAAACAGAAACACTAAATCTACTGGAAGACAAGGTAGGTAGAAGTCTTGGAGACATAGGAGTGTGCAGAAAATTCATTAACAAACTGCAAACTGCATGGGAAACACTTCAAAGAATCAACAACTGGGATCTCATATTATTGAAAAGTTTCTTCACTTCAAAAGAAATCACCAACAGAGTGAAAAGAAAACCCACAAAGTGGGAAAGAATTTTAGCCAGCAACCCCTCAGACAAAAGACATATCCAGAACATATAAAGAATTGAAAAACATTAAGCCCCCCAAATTCAAAGACCCTTTCCAAAAATGGGCATCTCAGATGAACACAGTTCTCAGAGAAAGATATACAAATGCCAAATAAATACATGAAGAAATGTTTACCATCACTGGTCATTTGAGATATGCAAATTAAAGCAACACTGAGATTTCACCTCACGCCAGAAAGAATAGCTGCCATCAAGAAATCAACTGATAACAAACGTTGGCGAGGCTGTGGGTAAAAAGGAACACTGCTCCACTGTTGGTGGGATTGTAGACTGGTGCAACCACTGTGGAAATCGGTATGAAGAATTCTCAGAAGACTAGGATTGGAAGCTCCATCAATCCAGCTATTCCCCTCCTGGGTATTTTCCCAGAAGAACTGAAAAGTTCTTATCACAGTGATATGTGTGCACCCATGTTCATAGCAGCACAATTTGTAGTAGCTAAATCTTGGAAACAACCAAGATGCCCATCAACTGCAGAGTGAATGAAAAAGTTGTGGTAAAATAGCTGACCATATTGCTGAAACTTTGTTGGATCTTTGAGCAGAACTGTTTGCAGTCTCACAGTTTGAATGTGTGCTATGTATTCTTTAATTTTTTAACTTGAACAACTATATCCAAGATGACAATGTGTAATTTATCAACTAGTGATTTCTTAGTGTTTTTTCTCTTTTTTCTTTTAGAATTCTTTATTGTTGTTATCTTTTTTTCTGTTTTACTTTTTTTCTCTTTAAATGAAATTTTTAAAATGTGTAATTGTTATTGTAACAAAGAGAGGAAATAGGAAGTGCTATAAGAGATATAACTTCATGTATATTTAAGTGTGTAGGATTGATAACAATATTTCTAAGCTCTTGTTGGGTTGTTGAACGGATCTGTTGCAGTCTCACTGCTTGAATGTCCACTTTTTATGCTTTAATTTTGTAACTTGAACAACTGTTTCTAAAAGGACAATATATAAGTTATCAATTTACCCACTGAGTGTGAATATGACTTCAAAACATAAAGTTTCATGCCCCAAATGAACAAATATGAGAGGTATGAGAGATAAAAACATTACTAAACTTTTGGTTCAGATAATTGACATAATAATATTCTAATAGATAAAATAAAGAACTAATATGACTTTAATTTTTTAAGAAAGAAAGAAAAATGAAAGAAGAAAAAATCAATTCAAGTATCAACTAACCATGTAGACTGTTATAATCTAAAGCATATGACTACATGGATAAGATGTAAATTTAGCCCTGAGATTTCTAGCATATATCATATCATTGACTAATTTCATAATATTTTATTTCACCATACCCAAACAAGTACAAGGGCTGAGGTCACAGCTAATAACTGCCAGATCAGAATTTCATCCCTAGTGCTTTCTTACTTCACTTACACTGCCCCTTCATTGAGCATTTATACTAGACTTCCCCAAGATGTTTTCAGAATACTCTTTGAATTAAATAAGCAAAGCCCTAAATTAGATCATCATTTCTCAGAATGATAGTGATCTCAACTAATAAGCTTTAATCCTGTAGGTTTCAGTTGTTACTTTGGCAAAAATATAAAATGTTATATTTTATTTTTCTATATTGATGATGTGAAACACATTTATTTTTTATGCTTTACAGTTACATTCAATAATAAAATAATTATGATAAAATTTAAAGGATAAGAAATGGTTTCTTTGTATGTAGCTGATCTATTTTTCCTATGATTTTATGGTGTGTCTTTCAAAGTTACTGATAGTTGTCTGTTTAAGCCTTGACTGACTTCATTTACTTCCTGTATTATGCATAGATGCAATCAATACTTCTGAGCTCCTACTCTGTACCCAGTACTTGCTGAGGCACCAGGGTGTATCAGTGAACCAAATCTACACATTTTTTCTCATAATGCAATTGGACATAATTTAAAAGTGAAAAAATATGTAGCTTTATACATGTAAAGTTATTAGTATTACGGAATAGATTAAAGCAGAGGAAATGGAAAACAATTGGTAAGTGCAAATCGAAGGCATACATAAACCTGAGAAAGAATGATTCAGGCACAAGGAACAACAAATAGAAAGACTTGAGGCAGGATAATGCCTGGTTACTTGAATAGCATTAAGGAAATGAATATGATTACAGGCAAGGTCGTAGAATGGAAGGCAAGAGATAAAGACAGGGGGAGATAAACTGGCAGTTCTCCAAGCCACCTGTGAGGACTCTGGCTCTGATTCTAAATGAGACGGTACGCATGCTGCTCAAGCTACCATAACATAAAATGGCAGACTGGGTGGCTTAAGCAACAGAAACGCATTTTCTCATAGTTCCAATGGCTGTGACTCTGATGTCATTGTGAGTCATGGAGATTCTGATGAACCCTCTCTTTTGCTATGTTCATACATGAAATAGAGCTTTCTGGTGTCTCTTTTTGAAGGTTGTGAGGGTTCTACCATCACGACAGCATACAAAATAACTGTCCCACAGAAGCCCATCACCAAATGCCACCTGCTATGGTATGAATGTTTTTCTACTTCCAAAATTCATCTGTTAAAATAGGCTATGAAGGCTGACCCCTCATGAGTGACAATAGTGCTCGCATAAAAGAGAGGCAGGAAAGGCCTTCTTTTCCTTCTCACCACGGAACATAGTAGGTATTATTTATGAGCCAGGAATCAGGCAGCACCCATAGAATTATGTGGGATATACAGAAAGTGAGAAGTGAGGAATGACTCAGAGAATTGAAACCATGAGTGTAAGGAACGAAATTTCTATTGATAGAGGTAGAAAAGAACTATAGGTGTAGAAAATTTGGGAAAGATCTAAGTAGGAGTTATGTTTTAGATACAGTTAACCTTGAAACATCCATTTAACAATCAAAAAAAATATAGGCCCTAGTTGGAAAGGCAAGGCAGAGTCCCAGCATTAGTGACATGTCTGTATTTAAAGCCTTTTTATCAGAGAAATGATCTGGTGCATTTCTGTAATCCCAACTACTAGAGGGCAGGGCAGAAGGATCATAAGTTCTAGGGCAGCATGAGACATTTAGTGAGATTCTGTCTCAAAATAAAATATTACAAAACAGATTTAGAGTATCACTAAGTGGTGCTGCATTACTAGGTTGGGTTCAAAATACTGCTAAAAAAACAAGCCTTATCACCATGTAAAATCTATAACAGAAAGAAGAAGAAGATGTGACACTTAGGGATTATAATATTTAGAGTTTGAAAAAAAATGAGACAAAATCAAGAAAGAATATTAAGAAGCAAGATATGAGAAAACCAAGCTTGGCATTCCATAAGCCAAATGAAGAAAGCATTTTATGGAGGGATAATAAAGTGACAAACAAGACAACTGAAAATAATCCAAATATTTACCAACTGTGGAATGAATAAGTACAATGTTATTTATTCATGAAATTTTTCTACACCAATGTTATTCAGCAATATAAAGCAAAAACCTATTGTTACATGACACATTGTAAATGAAATTCAGAAAAATTATGCTAAGGAGCCAAACACACACAGGAATACAAACACATAAGCACATATTGCATGATTCCACTCAAATGGAATTTCTAGAGAAATAATCAATGAATGGATAAGGTGATATTTATACACATGGAGCACTACTCTGTCATTAAAAAGGATTAACTTGTGTCATTTGTAAGAAAATAGATGCACCTTGAGACCATAATGTTAAGTGAAATAAATTAGACACATGACCAAAAGTACCGCAACAGTTTGTTTTATGAGAAACTCAAAATATAAATAAAAGAGTAAAATATAAGATAACAGGAAACAGCACAATAGATCTTTTGCAAAAGGGAAAAGGATCGAGAGATAAAGGTGAGAGGAAAGAGAGGGAAAAAGGAATTCAAATATGCAGTACACATATACCAACTCCCTATGATGTACTGCAACATGTACTGCACATGTGTAGAGACAGTATATCATTAATCACCAGAGACATGAGTGAGAGAGGGTTTGAATAACTTTTTGAAATGATGAAAATGTTTTAACATTGGGTTTTACTGATAGTAGCATAACATTATCAATTTAATAAAATTCATCAAAAACCACATTTAAAATTTTTATAGGTTATAAATTTCACCTCAATAAATCTGCTAGAGAGATAGAGAAAGAGACAGAGATGTGGGAGGAGAGTGTGAGGAGAAGATGAGATGAATGGAATTTGATGGAGTACATATAAATCTTTTGAAGTGTTTTATTATAAAGTAGAGCAGAAAAACGAAGTAGTAGCTGAATGAACATGAGTTAAAAGAGTTCTACTTTTTCAGGTAGAGGAAAAATAGAATAAACAATCCCTGGTACATTTGCAGATGAGAAATGGAAGAATTGTGAACTGATTTGTTTCAGTAAAAATAATAGAGAAAAATGGTGAACTATAGCATATAAATGAGGATTGGCCTGCAAAGTGCAACCATACATGCACTGCATTAACAATAAAAGGAGGAAAGTGCAATCTACAGATTCCAGTGGGAATTGTCTTGCTGAGCAGGGCTTCAGGGAATACCTTCCCATTGCTTTCCTTTCCAAAGAGAATAGCATGTAGGGTTATCACCCAAGAGTAAGGATGGGAAAGACATATTAAAATGTAATAAAGATATAGTAAAAAAATGGGTATTTTTGAAATCTATGACCAGCATTAAGGAGCACTTGAAGTTTACAGTATGTGTTTTAAATTGAAATTACTTTGCAGAATTTTTGTTTGTGTTTTAACTTTTGGCAATGTTAAGGAGAAAAGGTTCAGGCATGCGATAGGCTGAGAGCTAGATTTATGCCAGCATTAGGATTTCACAGCAGTCAAGTCTGCGTAATGAAGCAAAAGAGGAACAAAACTGACGCAGCATGTAAGAAAATAGTGAATGAAGGAGAACAGTGAGAATCAAAGGAGGGAATATAGAGTGAAAGAGACAATATCAATAATTTTTAAATTTCCATGAGATTAAAGATTTCTAGGATCAGGGCACAGGAATAAGTAAAAAGAAAATAGCATAATCGGTACTAATCAGAAAATAAGATGCTTCTGAGTGCTGCAACAGAAGGACTGTGACAGCTGGTAATAAGAGAGCCAGTGGCCAGGTGGGTTGTAACACAAGTCCACTGAATATTCACCTTGCTTTTCCATGCCTATCTCAATCAGATATCACATTATTTATTTAAAAAATATTTATTAAATAAATAAATCTCGTATTTTTATCACATATTCAATCCATTATAGTATTTTTCCCATTGGAAAACTCTATGCATATTTCTCTACCAAATGGGTAATTTATCTATGCGTAACCTTATGATTGCTTTTTACATCATCCTCTCCCACTTCACTTTCTGTTAAAATACATGTTTGAACTGCCTGAAATATAGATTATATCAGAGAAAATCTTGCTTTTTTCCCCTCATCATTTCATGCCTTGACTCCTAGCAGTTGTAAAGAATTTGTTCATCCACTACAGAGCCCACTGTGTTCTCACACCCCCTAAATTTTTTATCAAATATTACTCTTACAATCAAACCTTCTTACTAATCAATATTGATAAAATCTATATGCATGCTACAGGATTTCTCTGAACTTGCTATAAATTGTTACCTTATTCATTAAAACATTAAAATATATGTTATCTTGAAGAAAAATAAATCTTAATTTAGATGCAAGTGAGATTATGTGTTTACTCTAAGCTTTCTGAATTGCTCACAGAAATACTGGAATGACTAATGTACAGGGATAAGGTGGGATACCTTTCAAATTATTCCTAACTCTGATTTTATATGAATTTTTTCCTTTCCTTTCCTTTCCTTTCCTTTCCTTTCCTTTCCTTTCCTTTCCTTTCCTTTCCTTTCCTTTCCTTTCCTTTCCCTTCCCTTCCCTTCCCTTCCCTTCCCTTCCCTTCCCTTCCCTTCCCTTCCCTTCCCTTTCTTTCTTTCTTTCTTTCTTTCTTTCTTTTGTTTTTCTTTTTCCACTTCTCTTTGAGAGAATCTCACTATATAGCCCAGGTGGGTCTTTGAGTACATAGTGGTTCTCCTGTCTCGGCCTCCTAAGTGCTGGCATTCCAGGTGTGTGCCACCATGCCTGGTTTATAGGAATTGTAAAGCAAAAAAGAAAATTCCTGCTTGAAATATGATGTAGTTTATTTTCAATTTTTAAAAAATTAACAGAAGTTCAGATGAAGGTGAGAAACCTTAAAATTGATGTAGATTCTTCTGTTATTTTTGTTTAAAATTATCTATGCTCAAATCTAAATGGGCTCTACTGTTAAACTGATAACACACCTGTGAACAAAGATAGGTGTCCCACTAAGTAGTGGAAAATTGATTAAGATATCAAAACCCTGATTTCTGTTTCCAGTGTTCAACTAAGGGCTTCATTATATATATGTTCTTCCTCTTTTTCTCTCTCTCCTCTCATATTAATTAATGCTAGTTAATCATAAATTGCATTATAGAAAAATTATGCTGGAATAAAAAGAGGTACTCATCTCAAATTATAGGACTTAACCCAAAATAAACATGATTGGGTGTGAGTTGACAAAAAGATATATATAGTTGAGTATTGTTTGCTATTCTGTTTCCTAACCCTCATAAAGTACTATTTCTCTGAGTTTTACAAGGAAATATCAAGCAGTAAAAAAGAGTGTTCAGTAAACCAATGGTTTTTAGAAACACAAAGAATATTTCTTAGCAGTTTTTATTGCAGTGCGGCAAAGAACATCATAAACAACCAAGGACCCACCTTATCTTTCGTAACAAGATGCACATTAGTATTCAGTTAACTCAACTCTGACACTCCAAACAATTTTGCAGGTTTTCATTCTTTTAGTTTATTGCCTCCCTTACACTCTAGGCAATATATTTCTCAGAGAGGGCAGGCAGACACATAACTGTGACAATCAATAGCTAGATGATGACAGAACAATCTGATCATAGGAGCTCAGTCTGTGTCCAAAGGTACACAGAGTTTATCATCTTTAATTACTCGACTGGTACTCCAATCCATATCAAGAAAACCATGCACCTTCCCCCCCAAAAGTTCCTCCTGTCAATAAAGTCTATTAGAACGAACATAGTGCAAAAGTGTACAGCAGTATAGAAGAGATCTTACTGTACCTGGTGAATGAGGCGGAGGAGAGCACATCAGAACAACCCCCTGGCCTTCCCTCACGGAGACTGCACTTCTTGTTCGGCCGCTAAAATTTCCCAGATCTGTTGATATAACACAGTATTTAGATGCAGGAAAAAAAAACAACTTAAATAATTACTATTATTTTAAATCATATTTAATTTTCTATCAGTCTCCTAACAATGATTCTTTTTTATTTATTTTGTAGAGATAGGATGGCCTCACTAATTCATCTGTAACATCCCATTTTAAATATCACAAGTTTGACAATGTAGTAGTCATAGAAATATTTCTTTGTATTTACAGCACATACAAGTTGCCATGGGGGGAAAACCTAGATAATACACTATTTTTAACACATGTTGCTTAGTTTCTTAATGTTTCCTAATTACTGATCTTTCTTGCAGTAAAATCCATTCAAAGTGAGAAAAGTGGTTAATGCTGATACTTTCAAAACTGCTGTCTCAGTATTTTTCCTGCTAAGAAGAGTATGCAAGACTTGTATATTCAAAATACAATCAAGATATAAAATACTCTTTTTCTAAAAATTTGAATGAGAAAGCCACATTACATTCACTTCATGGACACCTAAAATGGACTGTACACATTAATTACACCTCTTCCATTTTGATTAGTCTGGGAGTGTTACAACTATCAAAGTGCTTATTTGAAGGAAGGATCATAAATTCAATTGTCTTCCCTTAAATGGTGTTATATTTGCACAATTTTAAAAGATATTCTTAAAGAGAAACTGGCCCAACAGATGATGATACATAACTTTATTTATGATTCTATTATTGCTTATTAATTTACTCATAATTCAGGACATATGCCCTTTCCTTTTTCTTTGGCTAAATCCATGAAAGATATTTCTTTTTAGTGTAGTTTCTTGCAAAATCATGTCTAAAATTTCATAAATAAACAATATCCCAGAATTCTGGGTCTGCAAGTGTGCATTCCATGGTGAGAATACTTCTTAAAAATGTTTTGCTACTCCTCTCATTATACACTAATTATGTGAAAATTTTTGAATCCTTAAATTATTTTATACTAAAATAATAATGTTTCATTACAATACAAGTTATAGCCTCAAATTTAATGTTTATTAACCTGACAAATGAGGAAATTAATGAAGAAAATAAACTGGATGGGATAGGGAGGAGACAAATTTCCATTCTTAAATATTCTAAAAGGAATACTATACATTACTTTTTTTGAGAAGTTGGAGGCAATTTACTTATTTATTGAATTTATAATCTGATCTCTTAAATATACCACATGGGAGGCTAATAAACAGTGAAGCCAGGATATCAAATCCATAGAAAAATCATCATTGAGAAATGTTTCAGAATTTTATAAGTAATTCTATACTTCATGGTAAATAAAAACATTTTACAAATAGAAGCACATAAAACCATACAGTCCCTGAAGATATGTTTAAGCCCTATAGGATCCATTGCCTCATATATGATTCCTGTGCTGGATTTCTAAAAGCCAACAAATGTGAAAGAAAAATATCAGTTCTAATTCATTTAGGGGCTTGGAGTGATGTTACTTAGCCCTATAGTCTAACTTGCATAGTGAAAATCAAACTCATTCATTTTATAGTGTACTGATTTTAGTGAGATCACACCTTTTTTGTCTATTGCCAAATACTATGATATTCTCTTTTTGAATTTTACAAGTATAGGGTAATACAACATATATATTTGTGAGTCTGAAGTCAATAAACATATATGACTTTAAACCTGAATACAACAATTTTCAGGTTATATCTATTTCAGAAAGTGATCTCAGTGTGAAGATAAAAGATGACTAGTTTTCTAGTCAGGTATCCATTGACTTTACTCTTAGAAATCCAGCACAGGAATCAAATCATGTACTAGGCAATGGATCCTATAGGGTTTAAACATATCTTCAGGGGCTGTATGGTTCTATGTGCTTCTGTTTTCATCACTGAATTTACAAATTCTGGAGGGTAGAGGGTACTTCAATATTCAATTTAAATTTCTTAAATCATTTCTAAAAATATTTTAAGTATATCCACTGTAAGTTTATGTCATTCATATTATGACATTTCAAATGAACCCATTGTATTTAAAAGCCTGTTTTGATAGAAAGCAATTCTAAATTTATGCCCACTTCTAGTAATTGAAGTAAAAGCGTGACTTAGAAATTCGACATGCATAAAAAAGAAAATCGTGGAATTATTATGACCTGAATTGTTTTTAGAGATCATAATGACCCAAAAGATCGCATTCAGCTGTGACTGCTTTATTTTGTATCAGCTGTTAATACAGTTCAAGACTTCCTGAAAGAATCGTCTGTGTCATTATTTCCTAGTAGCTATAGCACCAATAATACAAGAATAAATGGGTATTTTCCAATTACAAATAGACCCTCTTTCTTACATAAAGCCATACAGAGAAATAACAGATGTTTGCACTTTCATCAAGAGTGTATTTTTCTCATTTAATGCCTTCCTATAAAGTAGTAGCAGTATCATACATAATGTAGATATGGTGTTTATGCCAAGCATAATTCTGATTGAGCTAAGGCAGAATGATTTATGGGAGAAAAATCTTGATTGGTGTCGAGACGGAGACTATATTAAGTAAAGAAGAAACATAGCTGTCTGTATCACATAGAAAGCCATTCCTTTGGAGGAAACATTGGTTAGAGACCCTAGATAGAGCTGAATGGACATCAGTGAAGTTTGGATGCTTATCACACTATTTTAATAAATTATACATTTTATATAACAAGCACAAAAACAAAAACAAAAAACTTCTATGAGTGTGGGCCTTATGTTTTTAATTTTCACAGGATCAGAAATATATCTTCCTGTTTTCTAGTTTGGATCTTTAAGTGGAAAAATTAAAATATAATTCCCAGTATTATGCCTCTAAAATTCTAATGTAAAATATATACTGATATAAAAATCTTCTTAGAACTACTACAAAGCTTATGAGAAATAGAATAGTGATGGGAGGGAAAAGTTTGTGATCAAGTACTACAGGGACCTAAGTCTTGGATTTAATATTTCTTTCAGTTGAGAAACACATGCAACATTTAATAGGGGGCTTAATGTAGAACTGCCACTTACCACTTACCTCTCATCTTGTGCCTGACTTCTTCCCTGAGTTGAAAACACGCACGCACGCACGCACGCACACTTTTCTGTTTTTTAAGTTGAGGTCTTTCTGTATGGCCCAGGCTGGCCTTAAATGATCCTCTTGTCTCAGTCCCCTTGAGGTAGCTCAGATTATTTGTTACAATGCCTGGCTCACAAATTTGACTATTTAAGAGGAGATTAAACAAAGATGGCATCAACTATAAAATTATGATTTATGTTTATTATAAAACCAAACCTTTCTAGTGACCTAGGAGAAGCAGAATTTTATCTGATACTAGGATCGAAGAAGATTTCTCTTAAAAGACTAAAGATAACATTGGTAGTGTAGTGGGCAGAGCCACTGTGCAATCCAGTTAGAAAGGTTTTAATCTGAAGGCCATTTAATTAAAAATAGGAGTTTCACCACACACACACACACACACACACAAATACATACACACATAGTTGAAAAATCACACCCTGGGAAGGATTACTTTAAGGTGCTGGAGAGGAAAAATAATACAGAAAACTGACAAAGGAAGCACATAAGGGATGATTCTGGGTATTGTCAGGATCTTATCTACATTACGGCAAATTGGTTTATTTTGGGATAGTAGTTAAGGTAAAGGGCCAAGGCAAATAGTAGCTAATGGGTATCTTGGATTTATATTTTCCAGTCTTAAGTATGTTCTGAATAAATGGCAATGTTAGACTTACAGTAGTTGTATGTTTAGAAGAGCGAACAGGAATGGCATGCTCATTCTGGTTTGCCCTTGACTATAGTTAGATTTTGTAGATCTTACTAGTGATTTTTAGACAACCAATGCTCCAGGCATTCTCAAAAAATTCTTCAAGTTTAAAAATGCTGCCAATGCAAATATAATTCAGTATGAATTCTAAAAGTTTTCATAACATTGAGACTTAGGCAATATCGTCGAAAAGGGACAATAACCTCACACTGTGTAGAGGACTGCTGTTTTATTTATTTTCATTAATTAATGCATGGATATAAAGTTCATTATATGTAAGAGCAAGGAAAAGAATAGGGTGTTCATGCAGCCAATGAGTTCTATAAAAATAACTGACACATTTTCTCAGATTCAATTGGAACTGTGTTGCTGCTTCACTGGCAAAGTGACTGCACAGTGAAGGCTGTCATCCGTTTCATTTGTTGCTCCTGTAACTATCATCAGGATTATTCAAGTTAGTGTTTGATTTGTTTCTATTCTATGCAAAAGTCCTGTAGTAAAAATTGGTCAGACTTTCTACAGATATTCTAAAATATTAATAGAGGTGAGGGTTGGAAAAGAAAAGAAAAGAAAAGAAAAGAAAAGAAAAGAAAAGAAAAGAAAAGAAAAGAAAAGAAAAGAAAAGAAAAGATGGTTAGTATGTACTATCATACCACACCAGGAAACCTGGAAATTAGATATCAATGTCTCTATTTTAAAAATTAGTACAAGTTTTTCTTCTGTTTTGTTTTGCTGTTTTCCTCTTGTATTACTGGAGGTTTCACTTTCTAGGAAATCACTTTAGCACTAAGTTAAATCTGTTAGCCCTAAAAGTTACAAATTAATACCAAAGCAAATAAAAAATTAGTTGAACTTACACAGTTGTTAATAATTGACATATCAAAGAAAACATGATTGATTCTAAGGTTTAAAAAATAATAGGACAGAAACAATGCAACACTTGGAAGTTATACCAATTTGGTTTTAAGAATTTAGAAATAATCTTTAATAATTGTATATTCTTAAAAATTAATTTCTGTCAGATGAAAGACACAAAACTGAGAACATTAATGAAACATAGAAAATTTCCATTTATGTTGGTAATAATTTCATACTTTCCAGTTTATAGCCACTTGTGTATATGTAAAGACTGTAATAACAGTCTAACAATGAATAAAATTATTCATATTTCCTAAAATTAGAATTTGTTTGTTGAATGGTACCTAGAACAAAAGCCACAAGAAAAAAGTTTTGTGCAGTTTTGTGGAAATGGTGAATTTACAGGTCGGTGATCAATTTATAGGCAGATACTACAGGGTCTTTAATTCTTATTTATTGAAGAAGACACAGAAATTCACTATTAGGAGCAATAAAAATCATGGCAAGGAAGGATTTGGGCCTTCCAGATGACTGATTTAGTTTTGAAACTAGCAAGTTCTTTTTTGTTTGGTTGTTCTTTTCTATTCTTGTTTGGTTCTTAATTTTTTAATTGATGTTATTCCATTATTCTCAGTTTGGTGTGCTTTCAATCAATGAAATTATTTCCTTAAACATTTTTCTATTTTGCTACATCTAATAATTTTTTATTTTTTAGTGTTTGCTTAAAACAAGCTGTGAATGGAATAGTATATAAGTTTTTCAAATATTATGTATTTAATAAAACTCATTTAGAGAATCAGGTGAGCTCATCATGCATAAGTATCTAAAAATGCACTCTAATGTATTAAGATAAAATTAAGATATAGCTGGAGTTGTGACTTAATATAATGCCAATTTGTAGTGAAATCTAGTCCCATGTTTTTCCTTGGTTATATAAAACAGTTCAGATGAGTAATCTCTTTCTATGACTTTTCATTTTCATTTTACATGCCATCAGACATGAATCATTCAGTCATCAATTATATAGACCAACCAAAGCAAACCAATTTATGTTTGCCTTGAAGCAAACACTTTTAACCACATTATAAGTGACAGTAAGTTGTAATCACTTTTGGAAAAAGATAAATTGTCCACAGTGTATGATAAAAATGATTCTGATCTTAGATTTTTTAAATTGCTTTGCATACTATATTACAAAAAGATTGTGAACATTGTATGCAAATGTGTTTATCTGATGGGAACCTTGAACTTCTTTGGCCATTTGATGCTTTCTGCCTTCCACATTAGCAAGTACGTAAATAATCTTTACTTGCTTACTTGTCGGTTCAATATTTTAAAACACATTTTGCCAAATCCAGATCCATCTTTAGTCATTAAAAGTCCTAGGAGAGGGCTGGGGATGTAATTCAGGGGTTCAGCACCTACCTGGCAAGTGGGAGACAGTGAATTCAATTCCCAGTACAAACAAAAAAGAAAAAGTCTTGAGAGATTATATAGCTGAGTACTGGAAAAAATGTATAGAATAAGAGAACAAGTACAGACACTGAATATTACAGAAGCAGAAAGATTTAGTGAGATCATCAAGTTGTTTACATCAGTTCCTATAACTCAGATTATTTACTCTCAAGCTTTCAGGCCTAAGTACCTTCTTTAACCATTTTATATTTTGTAATGGTTCACTAAATGTTTGTTCCTTTGCTTACAACCACGACTTCTTGTTGGAGACCATTACAAGGAGGCTCTGAGCAGGATTTAAAATTCACTAATTGGCTTTCTATGTTTATCTGTGAGTCTGTCCTAGGCCTTGGCCCCTTGCCTGGCGACAGGAGCTCATTCATAGTAAGTGAACCTCTATGAAACATTGGTCCAGGCTGAGGCCTGTAGTGGCCTGTGAGGCCAGAGATACCTCAAAAAGCAAGATAAAGCCACAGCTGAAGCCACCTTGGGTCCAACACTAATTAAGTAAATAGAGACTGCAGTTGAAGGAATTTCACTCCTGCAGTCTCAATCCTACCATAAATGTCATCTTGGAGATAAGACAGTTCTCCTAAATTGGCATAATTTACTACTTGGAGAAGTCTTCGAAGTGACTCCCAAGGTCCTGCGCATTTCCCCGTACTTTCCTCAGCTTCCCCACCCTTTGTTGTTAGACCTAATAAAAATGGCAGTCCAGAGAAGTCTTTGTTTTAGCCCTCAGAGTCTCAAGCTCAGCTAAAGGGTTTTGACCCTCCTGGAGCCCTAAAATCATGCCAATTGTTTCATTTTATTTAAACCTCTGCCGTACACTCGTTTGGGAGATTGGGGATCTAGGTCAGAACCTGATAACTTCTTACTTCATTTTATTCCCTTCAAACAAGTTCAACCTTGACTAAAATGCAATTTCTCTCCAATTGGTTCTGACTTGTGCAAGTGAATATGGGGAAAGCTGTTAACTATTTATTTATACTCAAGGAACATTAATTTTTAAATTTCTAAACGTTGAGATATCTTCCAAATATTATAGGATTCGTTTTTCCAAAATTATGGCACTGGGATTGGCCCATGTCACTCCTCCCTAACTCCAAGCAGCCTTGCCTGGAGACACTGCCCCCACACATGGAAGTGGAGCAAATGAAATACAGACCTTGGACTTGAAAATCAGTACCAGGCCTGCTGTTTCTGTTTATGTCTAGATGTACCCCCAAAGCCTCATGAGATAATAGATTGTGCTTTGGGAAGACAAGTGAATTATGGGGGTATAGCTGGCTATAGCTATTAGGAGGCAAGGTCTGTTCAGAGGAAGCTGGTCACTGGAGCACAGCTTGGAATGCCTTCTCAAACCCTAATTCCTACCTTCCCCCTTTCTGCTTCTTGGACACTAAGCTATGAGCAATTGCCCTCTGCCAGAAAATCCTCCTTTGGAGCCTGCTGACTATGGACTGAAACTACTACTGACTATAAGCCAAAATAAATCTCTTCTTTAGTTTGCAGATATTGAGTATATTGAGCAAGGAAGTAACTGAGACACTCACCTCTGTAAAACTTAATGTTGGTAGAAACAC
This sequence comes from Hydrochoerus hydrochaeris, assembly GCA_004027455.1. NCBI lineage: Eukaryota > Metazoa > Chordata > Mammalia > Rodentia > Hydrochaeridae > Hydrochoerus > Hydrochoerus hydrochaeris. The sequence goes on along the minus strand of PVLA01001559.1, from coordinate 29,459 downwards.
AATCCTCTCTACTGTCAGGTCAAAACCTGTAGATGGCACCTCTGGAACGCCCGTCAGCCACTCTAAGGAGATATAGCCTCCACCATCCCCCCTTGAATCTTGATCTGTCAAGGAAAGAGCAAGACTCCACCTTCTGAGCTGAGACTTCATCTAAGAGTCCATTGCCCAGTCTGCTACAATGAGACCCAGTATACAGTAGAATCAGAATTTACAGGCTAGAGCTCATTGATGGAGTCTCTAGATGGCTCCAGAAGGAGGCAGTGATGTGTGTACTTATATGATAGATTCAAATTTCCACTCAATCACTTCCAACCTTGGAGTGAACCTAGGATAAACCCCTGAGAAATACAGGTAGGACACAATGTATTACCAGCCTTGGTGGCCAGGGACTGTCTATACCACTGACCCCTTAACTTCAGCTAGCTTGGCTATTGCTAAGCTGGTACTCAAAGATGGGACTCTAGAAGTTGCTATTACATGGCCCCAATGGGAAAGACTCACATTTTGGCCTATGTCAGAGCTTGTTATAAAGAAAGGCTCCACACATTCAAGACTGAGTAGATCCTGCAGCTGTGAGACAAAGATATAACCCACATGAGCATTAACTCAAGTACTCAAAGGTCTTCCTTCACCAGTATCTCTTCTATCCTGGGCAGCACAGTATGGTGTGAGGCTCTATTCACTGAGATATGACTAGGTGGTAAGCACAGAACTTTGTGTTTAAATTGAAACTGGGCTAGTAAACCATAATACTAGGCAAATCATAAAAGCCCTCATCCCTAGACCTGCCTTTAGTGACTGTTTTCAGCTGTCTTGGGCCACAAATCTGGTTCAGTGAAAGGTAACATACAGCCATGTGGACCTTGGTACTAACCCTGTGATGTGTTGATGTTGGTGGGCTGTGGGGTCAGGTTGTAACACTGTTTTCTGGTTTTAGGTGCCACAATTATGACATAAGTGCCCAGGGCTGGTCCATGAATGGTGACTCTGTCCAGCTCTGATCACAGGCTGATATATGGGGGAAGGGTAAGGCATTCCATGATTCCAGGGAGAGGCTGACAGGGACAGACTTCTCTGTCTGTTTCTTTCTGTTCCTGTCAATGTCTATCTGCAGCCCACTGGTCTAAACAATGTTCCTATATTGCATTTGTGACAAATTTGGGTCTGGATTGCTCTCTAGTGCTAAAACAGTGACAACACACCAAGAGCAGACTCATGCCAAATCTAGACTAGGACCATCCATTCGTGAAATAGGGGGAGTGTTTACTGCCCTGAGAAAAAGAGCATCACATGCAGATATTCTGAAAAGGTACACACACAGAAAAGCCAAGTTAGGAGGATATAAGTAGCTAGGACTTCCATGTCCAGATAATGCTGAATACCAGCAAACATCAAGACTTCTCAGGAAGCTATGACCTCAAAATAATGTGCCAAAAGTACTCAAAATAATGTGCCAAAAAGTAACCAGATAGCAATCAATATGGGAGGCTGTCAAATAGAGATTTAAAACAGCTGCTTTAAGTAAACACAATGTGTTTAAAGACAACATATAGAAACTCTTCAATTCTAATAGACAAATTTAACAAAGAAATGGAAACAAAAAAATTAAACAAATTCTTATTATAAAAATAGTGAAATTAAAAACTGGATAGAAGGCATAAGTAGCATAATAGAAAAATGATTAGCTCAAAGATAAGCTACTTAAAATATAGAACTGGATGAGAAAGTTAAAGAAATCTTACAAGAACATGGGACCATAGTAAAGGATTTTTTCCACCTCTGTAGAATATAGAAAGCAAGAACCCATTAATAACTCCTAGCAGCCAGGTGATAATATGTGATTTGAAGAACCATAACCCAAGCTAAGCTCTTTTAATTTCTGTGAACTCATTTTTTAATTGTGACAGAGAAAATCTGAATATAAAGATATGGTAGAACATCAAGTTTTGAGACCTAATTGTAATGAACAAGAAAATACAGTAAGAACAAAAGTGAGTTTGAAGGGAAGTGTAATGAAGAAGCACAGGGGATTAGCTTAATAAACTCTGAAGGCCCACTCAGATTAAAGACCTAATTTGCCAAAAATGGAAGATAGTAAAGCACATTGTCTCTGCTTCTTGTTCATTAACTCAATAATTCCTTTCAAAATCTAATACAAATTAAACCTACTCTATTTTTTACAGGTATTGAGGCTAAAATATTGAAAAATAGCAAATCTGTTTTTTGAATTAATATTGTTTTCATTTTTTTTCAAAAGTATTCTGAGGAATAACATTTTTCCTTGTGTAATGATCGTTATATCTTTTCATTTTATAATTCTTCATTACAATTTTTAAGTTTTAGTCATATTTTAATATTTTCTAGAAATAAAATATATTTTAAAATACTCTATTTTACATTTAAAAATTCTTCCAGCCTATATTTTTATTTCAGTTTTTATTGAATTGATTAAAATTTCAAATCAATATTAAGTTATAGTATCAGAAATTTAAAAAGTATATCCCTTTCCTCCCTTAATGGAAAATGCCACAGATATTTCTTTACTGTGACACTTCAAAGTAGAGAGAAGTAATGAAAGTAGAAGTTTCATTACAAATTTGTGTTTCACTAAAATGTTATCATTGTTAAGGTACATAACTTTAATCCACTCACCTAACATTTGAAAAGGAAATAAAATTTAAAGTTTATATTTTTGTGCTATATGATGCTTGTAGACTTCCTAATGTCATTTTTTTTTATTTCTAAGAACTTAAAAGACTAAATAAATGTAAAATAAAATAAATGTGGGGTTTTCTGTCATCTTCTCTAAAAGGTTTATCACTTTATATTTTGCTTTTTGATTAAACCTTTAGAGCTTTCTCTCTCATTTATTCTGCCTGCAGTGCCACTGTTCCTAGCCAGCCTGCCACATGCACACAAACGCATGCTCTTACAGACCTATAATATGGCATTTTTCACTTTTTATGAGTTTAGCTGAAATACTGTCTTTACTGTGAACCTATCACAAACACTCTGTCTTACTAAATGAGTAAGGGGTATCTCTCTCTCTTAATTTTAAATGCAAATAGCTTTGTTGAATTATCTGTTAAATGATTGGCTCGCCCCAGTAAGATTCACAATTAAGGTAGCTTGTCTCTTATCTATTGCTGTATCCAATAAACATCTCAAAGAACTTGTAACCTATGAATATACAGTGAATGAATTTTTACATTTTTTGTATTTTGTCTTACATTACTTTTAGTTATATTTCCTCCATCTTTTTGTTGGAACATATAATCCGTATTGCATTTTTGTATCAGAAAATATAAACAACCTATGTAAAATTATGTAAAATTGTTAAAATTTGAGTCTTTGAATTTAATAAATTTGTTTAATAGGGTTACATTTATCATCACAGTTGATATGCCTGATCTTACTTTTGCATGTTATTTGTGATTTTTAAATTTTTTTTCTATTGAGGGCAGAGTTTGCCCTCTTTATTATAGAAAACATTTAACTTTGTTATAATATCACATATATGAAGTGACTATCAGACAAAATGAGGCAAATTGTTTAAGTCAAAAAAGGAACTGAGTGTGTAGATTTTATTCAATTTATAATCTTCTGTATAGATTACCCACTGGAGTTATATAGTTCAAGCACAATATATTCCCTCTCTGTCTAACCCATGTTTTGTCTTTTCTGTCTCTAGGAGGTCCCATCTACATATTGTTGTCTATATTGGTGGAATGCAGAGAAAATATTCAGCAACTAAACAGTAGCACTGCCATTCTAGCATTATACTGTGACACGGGAGAAACATATTTTCCTATCTTCTTTGATAAGTAGGACTTCTCTACCTCATGAGGTAAAATCAGCATACTTCTACATCCAAAGGTATATTAATTGTTTTTCATATGAATGTCTCCCCACCTTGATAATAGGTTTTCATATTGTAATAGCATTACAATTTGTTTCAAGCATAACTACTGCTATTTTACTAGTAAAATGAGGAAGAATTTTGAAGGAATAGCTAGCAAAAATTTGTTTTCACTATTGTTTCTGTATATGAGTGCTTAGTTTTCAAGAATTATTGATCCAAGTGGTGTGAATTCATGCTTTTTCTTGCTGCCAGTACTTATCAAAATATACTGGGGATGCTTTTTTTCAATTTTAGTTGTATTTTTGCAGGTCTAAGCACAAAGCTTCTAAAGAAAATAGTGTATAAACTTTGAAATTTTACAGTTCGTTTTCTTCTTCGTAGTCATTTCTTTAGTTTTAGGTAAACCAAAGTTACTCATAAGCATGCCTGGCTCTGGCAAAGCCAAAGGCTCTCCCAAGGCTTCTAGGCATAATACAGATTAACTACATCGAAATTACATTCAGGTACTTTGGTGATGGATGTGGCTGGTTCTAAATCCTGACTCTTTTGGAAGATAAGAAAGACAATTTTTCTCGTAAACAATGACAAATTTACTGATGAATGAAGCAGTCTGAAATGTAAAATGTACCACCATGAGGACTAAGTTTGGACTCTTGGAAACCTTACATATCATGTAATAGGTAAAAGACAGAACTTGCATGGTAAGTACAACTGTCACTATAGTTACAGCAGCAGAAAGAAGTAATTTTGTTCTTATCTCACTTAATAACAGAATGTCAGCATGTGGCATTGGAATGTCAGGAGCTCTATCCTGGATAAAAAGCTGGCAAGGAAATGGGAGTAGATATACACACCCCAAACACAAAGAAAGATCCTATCTTTCTTGATTCTTAGCTCCAAATGATTAAACCTTTAAAAAGTCATAGATAATTTTAAAAAACACATTATTTGTTCTAGCCAAGTAAATTACCCAAGTGTGTTTATGCACACACACACACACACACACACACACACACACACACACACACGGTGTTGGAAAGCTCAATGAGGAAGAAAAGACAGACTGCTGCTTATTTTACTGTTGAAGGACATACTAGCATACTGTCATTTTAGTGGAGACAATCCAGTTCAAACTAATTATAAATCAAAAAGAATCTGGTACATTTGCCTGTTTCTTTGTGTATCTTTATCTCAACACTATGCTAGAACACTGAAGCATCAACTTATGAGAAGCTCTTATCCTTTAGTAGTTATCACTGTATTCTCTGTGTCTAGCATCTTTTCTCCTTTATAGTAGGTGCCCAATAAATGTTTGTTGGATAAAGAAATATACTAGTTCAGTATTATCAACAAGCAAAGTAAATGCTATTGCTGCTAATTTTTTTACCTTGCATTTCAGACACAGTGGAGATAATTTTAAATATTTGATATGGTATGAATTGTCCAGCTATTATTTTTTCACAATAATAATCACTTATGTTTCAAGTTGCCAGATTATTTAACTTAAAGTCAAATTAATGATATTTGCTACTTTGATATGTTAAAAATATGTTAATATAAATATATTTGGGACAGAAAAGTGACACATTGGTATGCCATGCTTATATTGGAGATAAGAATATGAAAATATAGGCCTTCTTTACCTTCAAGCCATCTGAAGTCCAAGAGTTTATTTAGCAAAACTTACATGTAATCACATTTTTGTGTTGGGCTCAGTTCTTACCAACATATAACTTTGCCAATACTCCCAGCTGAAAAGATTTCTTTCTTCCTTTGGATACAGCAAATGTCTATGCCATAAATTTAATACTTAAATTGTTTTTGTTAAATAACTTTAAATTTTAGGATAGTTTGAGATATATAGGGAATTTGAAGAGCTAAAAAATTTTAAAGATTCCACACACTGATTCCAGTATTATTTTCTTACACTACTACAGTAGACTTTATTGCAACTAATAAACTAGTATCTACATACAGTTTGTTAATTAAATTCAACAGTTTATTGTGGCTTCTTCTACTTTAACCTCATGTTCTTTTTTCAAGTTCCCATCTGGAAGCCACATTACATTGCTGTCATGTTAGACTTTGTGATGATCTTGATAGTGTATGGGAGCACTGATGAGGTATTTTGTTCAATGTTCCTCAAATAGGATTTATCTGATCTGATGTTTTCTCGAACTGTGGCTGTGGTTTCAAGTTTGGGGAAGGAAGCCTATATACGAAATATGCCTTTTGATCACAGCGTATCAAGGATACATTTTATTCTCAGGATAAGTTAATATTGTTTTTGATCCCTGATTGAAATAATGTGTTTCAGATAAAATATCTCTATAAATTATTTATTCTCTTTCTGGACTGGGCTACTGGAAGGAAGACCTAAATGTAGCCTCCCTTTATGTAATGGAGTTTCACCCCACCTTCATGACAGTGGCATAATTTTATAAATGGTTTAGAATTTCTAACAAGAGATTTCTCTATTCTTCTCCATGTAGTAATTTTTCCATTTATTTATCAATAAGGACTTGCAATGCCAAGCAGAAATACTGAAATGATACCCAGTATTTGGAGGCAGATTCATTTACATTTATTTATTGATAGGCAGTGATCAGATTCATTCCCAAAACACAGGGCCCTAATCTCTGGTGGTATAGGGTTTTATTATGATGCATAAGCAGGAGGTACCAAGGAGGCCCAAAGGTGAGATAGAACAGACTGGCAATTCTGATTAACTAACAGGGTGAGATCATCGGTTACAAGGGTAGATTAATGATCATCAAATTATGAAGCTTAGTACAAGGGTACAATCATGCATCCTGAATGTTTGGTTATGCTCTCATGGTTATAGGGGTCAAGAGAGTGATTATAAAGCCATGAAACAGTTACAGAGCTAGGCAGTTTTCAAAACAATTAAGTTTTTAAAAGGATGCTTTTTCTTATATGGTTTTCCCCTTCATATTCATATATATTCTATATGCTGGGTTGTAATCTAACACAGTTTTGTTACTATTTCAGTTTTTGCTATTTACAGTTTTCAGTGATTCCACATGCTCCACCATTGTAAAATTTTTGTGGTATGTTTTTTATCATCTTTACTTCCCAGTTATTTGGCCTCTTTATTCCAACATTCAATTCTTGGTATAAAACATATGCACATTAAGGGATGAACAGACAATATGTTATTGATTTTCTCTTCACAAGTGATAAAATATAATTGATTATCAAAGTCTATGTCAAGTTAAAGAATATGAGAAAATATACATGATTATTATCTTCAGTTGTAGGTTTAGGCTTAAAAAAGGAGTAAAAATAGATTTAATTTTAAGAGATATTACTAAATGAAATACTATTTTTGATTGCAAAAATCAACCTTAGTATTATGCTAGATGCATAAGAATATATAGTAATTTGTGCCAATAAACTAAACAATGAACTTGTTTAACACTTTTTTTTTCCCTTAAAGGCCTAGTGTTTCATGTTTGGAACTCCCAAAGCAATGGAACAAAATAAAATTTTTTCTCTTGAAAATTTTTCTCATTGTATTTTTCCAGGTAACATGTATGAATTTCATGCAAAAATTCAAAAACTTGGAATCTTCAGCATAAATAAGTTTAAACTAAATAATGGAATATAGAATGACCTTTATTCAACCAGGGGAACAAGCCAGCTCTGAGAGCGGAGGTAGGCCCACGTGGCTGCGAGCAGAGTTCCAGCTTGCATGGTGGCACGGGCAAGGAAAGTTCCAGAATGCTGGCATTAGCTCAAGGGAGTTTGGGACATCACTCCCAGTGCTGGGGTGCCTGCCCATCCCCCTAGAACACTGGACTAGTTGGAGAGGTTTTGCGGGCTTGAATGGACCACACCCAGCAACCTTTATTCAACCAGGGCAACAACCCAGCTCTGAGAGGGGAAGTAGGCCCTCGTGGTAGCCAGTGGAGTTCCAGCTCCGGGGCTCTAGCCCAGGAGAGTTTGGGACATCGCTCCTAGTGGTTGGGTGCCTGCCCAGCCCCCTAGGACACTGGACTAGCCTTGAAAGGCTTTGCAGGCTTGAGGGGATCAAGCCCAGCAACCTTTATTCAACCAGGGGAGCCAAGACCAGTAAGTCCCAGGAGCTGAGGGCACAGGAGGTGATTTCCAACATGCTCAGAAAAAGTTTTGGAACATCACATGAAACACAGAAATTTAGGAAAATGCCAAAACGAAAGACCAAAATGCAATCTCAAACCTCCAGCTCATCCCAAGAAAGCCTGGGAGCCACATACATAGAAGAAAATACTACTCATACACCTGAAATACCAGAAATGATTTCACCTGAAATAAAGAAGCAAGTATGGGAAGCTATAAAAGAACTCAAATTAGAAATAATCTCCCAGGTAAAAGAAGAAATGATAAAAGTAGTGAAAGAAATAGTGAATACATCTAAAGAAGAAACAGCTAGAAATTAGAGGACCAAAGAAAACAGATAGAATGCCTGAATGAACAGAATAAGAAACAAACAGGATACATGAAGCAGATTCAAAAAGATATACAGGAAATCAAAAATTCTATTGTAAGTTGCCAAAACTGCCTCAACGAAAGTGAAGATAGAATTTCAGATCTTGAAGATAAGATTGCAGCTAGTAAAAAGGAAACAAAAGATCTTTTAAAAATAACAAGGAATCAGGAAATAACAATTCAACAGTTGCAAAATGATGCAAAGAAAAACAACATAAGATTAATAGGGATAAATGAAAAAGAAGGGAACAACACAAATGATATCAAGAGGCTATTTACAGAAGTAATTGCTGAATGTTTCCCAAGCATAAGAATGGAAACTGACATTCAGATCAGTAAAGCATATAGAACTCCAAACAGCCATAACCAAAATAAAACTGCACCCAGACATATAATAATCATCATCCCAGAAGTCCTACATAAGAACAGAATATTAAAAGCTGTTAGAGAGAAAAGACAGATCACCTGTAAAGGAAAACCTATCAGACTCACAGCAGACTTCTTAATACAAACAATGAAGTCAAGAAGAGCATGGAGTGAAATATTTCAGATCCTAAAGGAAAATGACTTCCAACCCAGACTGATGCAACCTGCAAAACTGTCCTTCAAAATGGATGGAGAAATAAGATACTTCCATGATAAAGAACATCTGAAGAACTTCATGATCACCAAACCAACACTACAAAGAATACTCAAAGACATTCTAGATACACATAGGAAAAAACCACTAAGCAAGACAGACAAACAGAAGGGAAAGATAAAGATACAACATCAGAAAGATAACATGTCAACAATAAACCAATATATAGCAGTTATACCCATTAATGTAAATGGCCTCAATTCACCAATTAAAAGAAACAGACTAGCAGAATGGATCAAGAAACAATGTCCAACCATATGCTGTCTACAGGAAGCCCATCTAACCCAAAAGGAAATCCATAGACTGAAAATCCAAGGATGGAAAAAAATATTTCATGCAACAGGAACTCAAACAACAAAAAAAAAGCAGGGGTAGCTATTCTGTTTGCAGACAATGTGAACTTCAAACCAAGAAAGGTCTGAAGAGATAAAGAAGGTCACTACTAGTTAGGGGAAAACTACAAGAGGAAGAGATAACAATCTTAAATATATATGCACCAAATTCCAGAGCACCTAGCTATACAAAGGAAGTATTAACACAAATGAAAAATTAAATACTTAATAACACAATTATAACAGGAGAACTTAACACATCATTGACACAAAGGGAAAGTTCAACCAGACAGAAAATCAGCAAAGAAATATCAGAACTGAATTACACCTTTAAACAAATGGACTTGATAGACGTATACAGTGTGTTCCAGCCAACAACATCAGAATATACATTCTTTACAGCAGTACATGGAACATTCTCTAAAACAGATAAAACAGACCATACAGTAGCCCACAGAACATATTAGAGCAAATGCAAAAGAATTGAAATTATCCCATGCATGTTATTGGATCACAGCACCATGAACTAGGAATTAATGATAAAAAAACTGCAAAAACCCCACAAACACATGGAAATTGAATAATACATTCTTAAGCAATCAATGGCTCATAGAGGAAATTAAAGAAGAAATTAAACAATATCTACAAGCAATGAAAATACAAATACAACTTACCGGAATCTGTGGGACACAATGAAAGCAGTACTCAGAGGAAAATTTATTGCACTGAGTTCCCACATTAGGAAAACAGAATGAACTCAAATAAACAACCTGATACTACACCTCAAACAACTACAAAAAGAAGAGCAAGCCAAGCCCAAAGCCAAAAGAAGGGAGGAAATTATAAGGATCAGAGCAGAAATTAATGCAATAGAGATTAAGAAAACAATACAAAGAATCAATGAATCAAAGAGTGGGTTCTTTGAAAGAATAAATAAAATTAATAAGCCCCTAGCTGACCCAATTTAAAAAAGGAAAGAAGAGACTCAAATTCATGCAATACAGAATGAAAAAGGTGAAATCACTACTAACTCTGTGGAAATACAAAAGATCATCAACACCTACTTCAAAAACCTCTATCATAGGCTCGATAAAACAGAAGAAATAGAGATTCCTAGAAACATACGAACCACCAAAGCTGGATCAAGAAGATGTAAAACTGCTGAATAACCCAATTTCTATTAATGACATTGAAAATGTAATTAAGTCCCTACCAACAAAGAAGAGCCCAGGTCCAGATGGATTCACTGAGGAATTCTACAAGAAATACAAAGAAGACTTAATGCCGACACTCCTCAAACTGTTCAATGAAATCAAAAGGGAAGCAATTCTCCCTAAGTCATTCCTGGAAGCAAATATTACTCTAGTACCAAAACCTGAGAAAGACCCAACTAAAAAAGAGAACTACAGGCCAATCTCCCTAATGAACATAGATGCAAAAATTCTCAATAAAATATTGGCAAATAGGATGCCACAAATCATCAAGAAGATTATACACCATGAGCAAGTGGATTTCATCCCAGGCATGCAGGGATGGTTCAACATACATAAATCAATAAATATAATCCACCAACCATATCAATAGAGCCAAAAGTAAGAATCACATGATCATTTCTATAGATGCAGAAAAAGCTTTTGATAAATCCAACACCCATTCATGATAAGAACCTTACAGAGAACTGGAATAAATGGTCTCTGTCTCAATATGATGAAGGCCATCTATGACAAACCAACAGCCAGTGTCATATTAAATGGCCAAAAAACTGAAAGCATTTACCTTAAAATCAGGTACAAGAAAAGGATGTCCCTTATCACTGCTCCTATTCAACATAGTACTGGAAATACTAGCCAGAACAACTAGACAAGATAGAGAAATAAAAGAAGTAAAGATAGGAAAAGAGGAAGTTAAACTATTATTATTTGCAGACGACATGATACTCTACATAGAAGACCTCCAAAACTCCATCGAAAGACTCCTAGATATAATAAATAAATTTAGCAATGTAGCTGGATACAAAGTCAATACTCAAAAATCAACACTATTCCTATACACTAACAACAAAATCACTGAGAGAGAAATAAGAGAAGCTACATCCTCCACACTAGCATCCAAAAATATGAAATACTTAGGAATTAATCTAATGAAAGAAGTACAAGAGCTATACAGGGAAAATTATAATACCCTGAAAAAAGAAATCAAAGAGGACCTCAGAAAATGGAAAGACATCCCTTGTTCATGGATAGGAAGAATAAACATTGTGAAAATGGGCATTCTCCCAAAATTGTTATACAGATTCAATGCAATCCCAATGATAATACCACTAACATACCTCATAGAGCTAGAGAAATCACTCCTAAAATCCATCTGGAACCAGAAGAGACCTAGAATAGCAAAGGCAATTCTAAGCAGCAAAGTTAAGGCTGCAGGCATCACAATCCCTGACTTGAAGTTATATTACAAAGCAACCGTAATAAAATCAACATGGTACTGGAATAAAAACAGACCTGAAGATCAGTGGAATAGACTAGAAGATAGAACCACAACTACAAACACACTCAACCACCTTATCTTTGATAAAGGGGCCAAACATGTTCACTGGAAGAATGATAGTCTCTTTAATAAATGGTGCTAGAAAAACTGGCTATCCATATGCTGAAAACCAAAACTAGACCTGTGCCTATCACCATGTACTAAACTAAAATCTAAATGGATCAAAGATCTAAATATTAAAACAGAAACACTAAATCTGTTGGAAGACAAAGTAGGTAAAAATCTTGAAGACATAGGGGTAGGTAGAGAATTCATCAACAAGAACCAAACTGCATGGGAAATACTTTCCAGAATCAATAACTGGGATCACGTCTTATTAAAGAGTTTCTGCATGTCCAAAGAAATCTCCAGCAGAGTGAAAAGAAAACACACAAACTGGGAAAAAAATCTTAGTGAACTGTCCCTCAGATAAAGGACTTCTGTCTAGAACTTATAAAGATTTTTAAAAAATCAGACCCCCAAAATTCAAAGACCCAATCCAAAAATGGGCATCTGAGATGAATACACAGTTCTCAGATGAAGAAATATGAATGGCAAATAAATACATGAAAAAATGTTCATCATCATTGGTCATTAGAGAAATGCAAATTAAAACCACACTGAGATTCCATCTCAGTCTGGAAAGAATGGCCAGGATTAACAAAATTACCAACAACAAATGCTGGAGAGGCTGTGGAGAAAAAGGAACTCTTCTACTCCATTGGTGGGAGTGTAGACTGGTGCAACCACTGTGGAGGTCAGTCTGGAGATTCTTCAAAATGCTGGGATTGGAAGTCCCATTTGACTTAGCTATTCCACTCCTAAGCACATTCCCAAAAGAACTGAAAATATCATGCCACAGTGATATATGTGCACACATGTTTATAGCAGCACAATCTGTAATAGCCAGATCTTGGAAACAACCTAAGTGCCCATCAACTGAGGAATGGATAAAAAAAACTGTGGTACTTTTATACAATGGAGTACTACTCAGCTATGATGAATGATCACATTGAGATATTTATAAATAAATGGATGCAACTTGAGACCATACTCATAAGCAAAATAAACCAAATTCACATGTATAAATACCACATAGTCTCCCTAGTATAAGAAAGGTAAGAGTACATAAAATTCTATGGTAATCATGGATCCTCATTATATTGCTTTGAAGACTTGTAATGTTTTCATTCATTGGTTGGAATGGTTTTATTCTGTTTTATTTGTCCTTATTATATGTGATGGTATGAACAGCTACTTTGAAGAAAACAAGACATTATGGCAGCCATTGCTGAGTTAATATCATCTGGCTTTGAAGTCCTACCATGCTTTTGTTTTTCTATTACCACTAGTTCTATCATGTTGTGTCTAACTGGATATTAATATGTGTAATAATATAAATTTTTATGGAAAATGAGATATTACAGTAGCCATTGTTCATTTTCTGTTATTTGGTTCAGAATGCCTTGTAATAGTTTCATTCTCTTGAATGCTTTTATTCTATTTTGTTATGTTTGATATTATTGTGTGTGAAGCTATGCTCAACTATTTCAAAGAAAGAGATATTATGGTAGCTATTGTGGATATCCAATTGTCTTATTGTGAAGTGCTGTGTTGCTTGTGTTGTTCTGTTCTGATCTGCGTTGTTTTGTCCTCTTTTGTTTTATTCTCTGTAAAATAAAATTTAAAAATAAATAAATAAATAAAGTAAAATATATTTTACTTCCACAATTCATTCTCTCTCTCTCTCTTCTTTCCCTCTCCTCTCCTCTCCTCTCCTCTCCTCTCCTCTCCTCTCCTCTCTTCTTCTTCTCTCTCTCTCTCTCTCTCTCTCTCTCTCTCTCTCTCTCTCTTTCTGCATCTGCTTTGGAGGAAACAAAATAGTATACAAGGAATACATGCTAACATCATCTACTGTATATTTTTTAGGGCTCTAATAGTGCAGGTTTTATTAAAGCTCATATGTGTATATTCAAATACCATTTCTTTGCCTAACTAAAAATTCTATTTTTCTGCTTGCTGTGCTTTTAAACTCATTTTTTTCTACTTTTGAAACCAGTTAATGAATACTCATGACTATAATGATAAAAATGTTGATGATAGCTAATTATACTGAATGCTTATTTTGCCAATGACAGCACTAAACATTTGACAAAAATTATCCTTTCAACAACTCCACAATGTAAGTATCTTCCTCATTCAATCCATTGTATATTCATAGATGGAGAAATTAAACTTGTCCTACCTTACAACAATATATGATGTAAATAGCATTAAATCTCTGGTCCCTCTGATTCATGTAATTCCTCATCACTGAAATTTTTGGGTTTGGGGAACACTAAAAATAATATCTTGTTAAACTTTCCCTTCCTTTTTATCTCTTTACCCTTGCCTCAGGTTTTCTTTCCTAGGAAGTTACTCATTGTTGTTGGCTTACTACCAGGAATGAATCATATCTAAATATGATTCAGCTTCCAGTTTTGACTTCAGAAGAAGAATTAGGCATACTCCTGCTCCTTCTCATGATGCCCCAGTTGTTTCTTCAGTGGTACTCTGTCATGTTGTCACCAGGGTCATAGGCTTATTAGGCAACTTGATTTTTTCAGTGACTGTAAGTCTTTTTGACAAGTCTCTGTTTTTGTTGGGTCTTCTAAGTCAAAATACTGTTAGGGTAACATCAACATTTCAACACTTTAATGTAATGCTAAACAAAAATAAAAATAAAAACACTACAGATGTATATTCCTTTTCTATAGCATTCTGGAAAATAGAAGAGGAAGTATTGTAACATATGACAACTTGATTCATGGAATGATAGTGATATTTACCATATAATGAGGAAGACTATGTGTCAGGGACTATACTCAGAACTCTGTATGCTTCCACTCCTTTAGTCCCAAGAGAAGCCCAATGAAATAGTAAATATTGTGAAACTAAGGAGAAAATGGAAGGTATGCATTCAGAAAATAAATAACATTCCTCAGGACACTCAGACCTCAAATTCCACGAAAATTTATTTCGCCATGTCCTTAATCATTATATAATACTTTTTTATTGCTGGAATAACATTATAAAAGGATTTATAAATCTCCATTCACATTTGGAGAATTATTATATCTACTAATATTTATGAATAATTTTCCTTCTGGTCTCCTTAGCAGAGACCAAAGCAGTGGTTAAAACCATGGTGGGAGCCTTGTCAGAAGTATTATTGATGGCCTTCAGTAAAAATGGGTCAGAGACCACTGAGGGCCCACCCTGCCACCGGGAACTCAGCGGAAGCCTGCATCAGGGGTAAGCTGCCCAGAACCTCCACTGTGGGCCCGCCCTGCCACAGGGAACTCAGTGGAAGCCTGCATCAGGGGAAGGCTGCCTGGAACCTCCATCGTGGGCCTGCCCTGTCACTGGGAACTCAGCTGAAGCCCACCTCAGGGGAAAGCTGCCCAGAATCTTCACCGAGGGCCCTCCCTGCCATCAGGAACTTAGTGGAAGCCTGCATCAGGGGTAGGCTACCCATAACCTCCCCTGTGGGCCTGTGCTGCCACCAGGAACATCCAGGAGGTCTTCCCAAGACTGAAAACTGCCCTGGACTGCTTCAGCTGGGCCCGCCCTCCCACCTGGAACATCAGAAGACCTCAGCGGGATCCAGTTAGTGTGAGAAAATTTGGAATTTTGCGCTCAGGTGGCGAACTTTGGACTACACCGTATTGACTGTATCAATGTGGTGAGTATACCCCTAAAATAGGGGTGTACAGGGGATAAATAGGGCCAGTAGTAAAACCCCCTACAACTAACTGTACAACTTTGTTGTGTCTGAAAATAGTGTGTGTGATCCCCTCCTACACATAGAAAACACCAGGCAGAGTGAAAATGACAAAACAAAGAAGCAAAATGCAGTCTCAAACATATAGTTCACCAGAAGCAAGTATAGGAGACATTGAAATAGAGGACCCCAAAAGTAACACACCAGGAGTCTCTGAAAAGATAGCTAGTGAAATAAAAAAAAAACAACTGCATCAGGCTATAGAGGAAATCAAATTAGAAGTACTCTCCCATGTAAAGATAGAAATAACAACTTTAGTAAAGGAGTTGTTGAATGCAGCTAAAGAAGAACTAGAAAAAAAGGACATGAGCATGGGAAACTGATTGAAACTTTGAATGAACAATATAGAAAACAAGCAGAATTCATGAAACAAACTCAAAGAGACATCCAAGAAACAAAAAATTCTATTAAAAGCATGCAAATCTGCCTAAAGAAAGCTGAGGATAGGATTTTGGACCTTGAGGACAGGATCACAGTTAGTGATCAGGAAAGGATAGAACTTTTAAAAATAACAAAGCAGCATGAAATGACAATCCAGAAGCTTCATGATGATGCCAAGAACAACAATATAAGAATAATGGGCATTAGTGAAGATACAGGAGTCCAGGCAAATAACATACATAAAGTATTTACAGAAATAGTAGCAGAAAATTTCCCAAACACAGGGAAAGAATCTGATATGCAATAAGTGAGGCATATAGAACACCAAACAGTCACAATCAACATAAATCCACACCCAGACTCATAATAATTAAGATCACAGACATACAGCATAAAAACAGAATACTAAAAGCTGTCAGAGAAAAAACACAACTCACCTATCAAGGAAAGCCCATTAGAATCATGGCAGACTTTTCAGCACAAACCCTCAAGTCAAGAAGAGCTTGTGGTGAGGTATTTCAAACCCTGAAAAAAAACAACCTTCAGCCCAGACTGATGTACCCAGCAAAACTTTCATTCAAATTTAATGGAGAAACAAGATACTTCCATGACAAAGAACAACTGAAGAAATTCACGTCCACCAAACCAATACTAGAAAGAGTACTGAAAGACATACTAGACAGAGATAAAAATGACCACAATCCCCAAAACAACAACAGAAAGAAACCACCAGGTAGGATAAGCAATTAAATAAGAGGAAAAGCAGAAAAAAAACAACTGGAACATAACATGACAAAGTCAAGCCAATACATGGAAATCCATATGGAGAATTCTCAGAAGACTAGGATTGGAAGCCCCATTCAATACAGCTATCCCTCTCCTGGGTATTTTCCCCAAAAAACTGAAAAGTTCATATCACAGTCATATATGTGCACCCATGTTCATAGCTGCACAACTTGTGATAGCTAAATCCTGGAAACAACTAAGATGCCTATCAACTTCAGAGTGGATGAAAAAAGATGTGGCATTTTTATACAATGGAATACTACTCAGCTATAAAAAAGGATGACCTTGAGGCCTTCATAGGTAAATGGAGACAACTTGAGACTATCCTCATTAATGAAATAAATAAGAATCATATTTATAAATATGACATTGTGTCTCTAGTGTAAAAAGTAAACAAGAACTACAAGAGTAATAAAACCAAAATGTTTAATTGCTATTGTAAAAAAGAGAGGAAAAGAAAATGCTCTAAGGGATATAACTGCATGTATGTTTCAGTGTGTAAAATAGATGACATATTGCTGAATCTTTGTTGGATCTTTGAGCAGAACTGTTTGTGGTCTGACTGTTTGAATATTTACTATGTACCTTTTAACTTTGTAACTTGAACAACTACATCCAGGATGACAGACAGTACGTAATTTATAAATTACTGATATCTTAGTGGGGCTTTTTCTCATTCTCCTTTTTCTTTCTTTCTTTTAGAATTCTATATTGTTGCTACTCTTTTTTCTGTTTTTTTTCTTCTCTTTAAATAAAATTTTAAAAATGTATAATTGCTATTGTAAAAAAGAGGAAATAGGAAGCACTATAAAAGATATAGCTGCATGTATGTTTAGGTGTGTGAGATTGATGACCATATTTCTAGGTTCTTGTTGGATTGTTGAACAGATCTGTTTTCACTCTCACTGCTTTAGTGTCCTCTTTGTGTGCTTTAATTCTGTAACTTGAATAAGTATTTCTAAAAGAACAATATGTAATGTATCAACTAGTGATATCTTACTGTTTATCTTCTTTTCTTGAAATTCTGTAATATTTCTACCTTTTTCCTGTTTTTTTTCTCTTTAAATAAAAAATGTATAATTGCTATTGTAAAAAAGAGAAATTAGGAAGTGCTATAAAAGATATAATTGTATGTATATTTATTTGTGCAGGATTGTTACCCATATTTCTTAGTTGTTGTTTGATTGTTGAACAGATCTGTTTGCAGTCTCACTGCTTGAGTGTCCATTTTGTGTGCTTTAATTTTGTAACTTGAACAACTAATTCTAAAAGAGCAATATGTAATTTATCAGCTAGTGATTTCTTACTGTTTTATGTTTTTTTGAAATTCTGTAATATTTCTCTCTTTTTTCTGTTTCATCCCTTTAAATAAAAAATTTAAAAAAATGAAAAATCGGTCAGAAAATGTAGAGGTTCATGTCTACTTCATACAAACATTTAAATAAATAGAAAATTTTAATCATACCAAGTGCAATCAAAACATATCATAAATTCTTTAAAAAATATATATATATTCCTGTAAAACATATAGTGCCATTAATCTTTATCAAAATAATCCACTTTGTATCAAACAGTTATTTCATTCTTCTTTCCACTTTCCAAAGCATTTCTGAAGTTCTCTTTTATGTCTTCCCAAGGTGTGATCATAAACAGCAAATACTGCTGCCAGTTGCCATCTAATGGAAATGTAGTCTCATATAAATCTTATTGTCTACTTTATCTACCATATTCACCATTTAGGAAACATGTAACTTCTGGGATTTCCCCAAAGTCAAAATGACTATGAAATGTAAACATTTTGAATCAGTTCAGGATGTCAAAACAGACACTACAAATCACCTAAAGATACTTACAAAAAGCAACTTTCAGAACTGCTTCTTAAAGTGGCAAGAATGACAAGTTAAATGTGTTCAAAACCAGAGGGAACATTTTGAGGGAATTTATAACAATGTGTCTTTTGCTGAAATACATCTTAATCTAAAAATTAACCTCATTTTTATATTATTTTTAATATTAATTATATATTGTTATTCCTGTATAATTTATGTAATAATTGAATTATGAAAAACTTAATATATATGAACCAATATTTATAGTTAAACTTTTAATTTCTGTTCTTTACTATTTTAGTTGTTTCCTCTAGGAATTCCCTATATGAGCGTTGGTTAGGTACAGGCTTTTGTTTCTCCAAGTTGTTCTCATATTTAGACTCAAAGTATTATCGCAGCAGTAGCTCTTACACAAACTATTGAGCACAATACTTTCAAACAAAATGTCTAAATGGTGTGCTTGTTTCAAATCATCTGTATTAAGGTTTTGCTTTCTTTTTTTTATGCTAGGAATGAATTTGGGGCCTTCAAACTAAGCTAAATCTCCAGCCCTTTTTCAGTTTTTATTTTGAGATAGTGTCTTGCTAAGTCACTACATTGCCCAGTCTGAGTTTCAACTTTTGATCCTCCTGCCACATTCTCCCAAAGTACTGACTGGTATTACTGCTGTGTCCCACCATGCCTACTTAGTTTTTCTTTTTTAAGTGAGGAGAGTAAGTGAATGAGTTATAGGGAGTATTCTCCTAGAAATTTATCCCTGCAAGACCAGCAGTAATTGTTTTTATGAAAAGTATAGTAGTTTTGTAACTGAGTAACTCCTCAGAATTATCTGGATCACTTACTGTAAAATATAAACCATGGTTACTAAGAGCATAATCTATGCACAGTCATTTTGCAATTAAATTTATCTGCAGAAATGGGAACTGTTAGACCTTTGCCTTTTAATTTTACAATGATTTCTGCTGAACTAGGCTAAGTTCCTCCCAGTGGTCTGTCCATCCATAACTGCAGTGTGAGCTGTGAGATCTGAGCTGCTCTCTCAGTCTTCTGCTGTCTCTATCCAGGATGAGCAGAGAAGTAATCAACCCGGTGCTATATTTGACCATCAGTAATAGCCAGGGTTGTGATCTACTGTGCTGAACAAGATGAGGTAGGAGTAACTTACTTTGAAGCTGTGAAATGTATCACACAATGCTTTTCAGCTCTCAGAGTCAACTGCAATATCTGCAACACATGGCTGACGAGAGAACTACCTTTACTACAAATCACAGTAACGACCTAAACCCAGCACAAGCCGCTTCCGCACCCGGTAAAAATCATTGCTTCAGGGAAGATTTATCTTGCACGCAGCATTTACCAGATCATCTTCCCCCTTTCCTTTTAAACACAATGATATTTGTAATCAGTACACAATATATGAGGAGTCAGGTTGGTTATGTAACGGCAGTTAAAGCCTTTTTGGTGTAATATGATCAGTATAAAACAATGATGCCATACTTCATAATAATGGATTTCAATAAATTTTTTTAAAAACCCAGAACTAAAGTCGAATCAAAGTGACTTTCCTTAGGAAATTTACAATGTTTTTCACCCATGAAATAAAATCATAATCAACACTTACATAAATCACTTCTTAATGACTTACAGACATTCTCCTTTCTGATTATAATTTCAGAAGTTGAGAGTAGGAATTTTATTTTGTGTAATCGTTGTAATTCAACCGTTGAAACCTGTGAACTGTTTGATATACTAAGGTTCCTATTTCACGTCTGCAGTGTGTAGATCAAATGTGTGTCTTCTAGCAGCTGTTCCTACACTGCCTTCAGCAAAAGGAATTTCACTTATTGTACCTACACGATCCAGAATTACTGCCTCTTCATGCTTCTACACAATGTCTCCATTACAGATAAATCACAGATGTGTATTGCTGCTGGATTTAATTAAAACTAGCTTGCATCTCTTAAAGTCAATTAATGGACTGATAGTTGGCCTCAATTTTCTCACTGAATAATGGCTTCTAATGAAGCATGACAGTTTTTAGGCATACTTTATAGTTTTATTTCACAAAGTGACATTTATTCTCTGTTAATATTAAAAAAGTGTCAAAGTTTCTCCATGCTTCCTCACAAACAGGTGGCTGACATGGTAGTTGTGATTTCTGACTACCACTTAAGTCTAAATAAAGACAATCCTACTATTCTTACTACTGTATAATAATTATCAATAAAAAGGTGATTTAAACAGCTGAATATTGGCCAGGTCCAGAGAATAACATTTTGTAAAGGTCAAAACCAGTTTCTAATATTATCCAAGACACTGGTATATACAGATTTTTATAAGTCCTAAATTTCATGTATGTTTATAAAATTAAACAGCTCATTCCATTCTCTTTCCAATCATGCTTTTGGCATGAAGTAAGGATTCAATCAACTATAAATTTGAAGTTTATTTTAATTGCTATACAGCACTTATTACTCTGTGTTGGCAGCCATAAATGAAGAGAATATAAATGGAGTGAAAAAAGTGATTCTTCTTAACATTTACATTTAATGCCATCATCTATGAGTACTACTGTAAAAATAACTCTTAGTTATCTACATTGCTTTAAAAATTTAAATTTATTATGAGAAAAAGATGGCCATTGGAGCAATGACAATATTACTACTTTATATTATCTTTTTTCAATGTTAATATTTTTGTGATTCAAAGTATTTTCAGTGACATTAGTAACATTTGAAATATTAACAAATTATGTGCTATACATTGGTAGGGAAATGGCATATATAGCCACATATAATTACTTTTTCTCATAAAATTTAAGAACAGGAAAATAACAGGGAAACTTAAATCACATTGAGAGAAATTCTCAGACATGGCAAATGAGTTCTTTGTTTACTCTTGACTCTTAAAGAGAACAAATAGTTATGAAAATAAGCACTGCTCCCCCTGAAAGTGACTGAACAACCACAAGGGCACTACAAGTCCATAAAAGCACAGACTTCCTGCTTGATGGATTAGAATCAAACCCCAGTTCTCACACAACGCATCATGAGCCAGTTACTTAATTTTTCAATTGCATATGATCACATCTGTATACTGTCTACTAGCACATGTAAAGATATTATGAGCTTCACATGGAACAATCTTTCATACCATTTGACACAGTGATCACATTTAAATAAATTAAATGAATGGTAGCTTTCAGGATTTTTTTTTAAATGAAGGAAATAGTACCAACCAGAAAACAAAAATTTAAACTGTTTCTGAGTTATGTAAGTAAAATTAAAATTAAAAGAAGTTTTCTAAGTCTGCAGCATCTCAGCATTTGGATAGTGTCAGGTTTGATTATTTGTTGGGTCCAGTTTAAAAATTTCCCAATATTTCCTACATGTGCTATCTGGATTGGTGACTTATTTCATTACTACTGAGGAAAATTCAATTATATAATGATAGGGTTGGAGAACTTTCACGTGTTTCATTTTTTTTACTTGAAAATATCTATTAATACAACCTTCCTTTGGTCTTTATTTAGCTATGGTTTGCTTTTACCCTCCACTTTATTAGAGATCACCACCAGAAACTTAAGAAATCATGGATAAAATATTAGTTCATGGCAAAGGCTTTGTTTTCTGGAAGATTTGGAGTGCTTTAATAATTTGTTTGTTGTTCTTTTACAATGCCCACTGTCACCTATTATATATAAATCATACCAGCTTGCATTATTTACAACTTGAGAGCACTTAGGTCTATCTCAAACTTTGGTCCTCTTTCCCATGTTATTAATAGTTTTTCTTGAATCAAATAAAAATCAATTTATCTGTCTTTCATGATGAAAACACATAGGAAATGAAATACAAAAGAAAACCTTATAGGAAGGCAAAAATGGGTATCAGGGTGCTTGACTCTAATCTCAGGGGTCTCATCAGTCAGCTCTGTCATTTGAAAATAGACTTCTTAGAGCGGAATTTGCTTATTTCCAAAATAAGGTGATAATCTCAAAGAACTTTTCTACTTTACATTTCTAAATGCTCTCATATTTTAGTAACATATGCTACTTATTTAACAAAAAAAAGAACTGGTGTGGAAATTGTGAAGATCTTTAATAAGTGGTAATTATGGAAATGCACTGAAGTATACTGTTAATATGAAGATTATACTACACAGTGACACAGAGTTCTACTATTCAAAGTATAAAGTAGAAGATTTTTGTGAATTTCCTGAAAAGGCTTGATGGTAAATGGAAAAATAATCTTTTTTTTCCCCCTCCCGATGGGATGTCTTTTATCTCTGTTCAAAAACTAGCATTGTGAAACACGGAGTAATCATTCACTCATGGTACAAGTCCCATGAGAGAAGCTGAATGAGCCAATGAGCAAGATGAGCCATACCCCACACACACACACACACAGGAGACAAAAATCAACTCACTTGCTTGACCAAAGGAAGGGTTTGTCTCAAAATAATCTTTTACTGACAGAGAAAAGGTGCACATGACTCATACAATCAATAGGCAATATGAACAGATTTAATACTTCTCAAGTGAGTTTAATAGATATGCAGACTGGAAATCTGTAATGCAGATGTAGACAATGCTGTATAAATCTAAGGAAAGCTGCACGGTTCTGCATGTACTGCACCACACACTGTAAGTAATAAAGCAAGACTCAGCTGTATGATCAGCTATCTTCACACTGTTAAAATAGTTTTAATTACCTTTAAATTATAATTAGGGATCATTAAAACATAAGCAAAGTTCTACCCACTCTGAACAGCTCATAGAACTACAAATATAAAATTACCCTTTTTCTTATACAACTGAAATGCCCTGAAATCCACAGAAAGAGATTTACATGCCATTTAGAAGCTGAGAACTTTAAAGTTGATATGTTTAAAAGGCAGAGCAAATGAGCAGAACTAGTTACACCTGGACACATTGGTGTTGATATACTGGACATGAATTCAGAAATAAAATTTCAAATGGTTTGAAAGATCAGACCTTTACCCCTAATTGGGTATGGCAGAGTAGATTCAATTAGAGATAGATTTGTCCACTGGCAAAGTGGGGTATTTAAACCATTGCTTATCTTTTTGAGTTTTGTTAAAGTTGAGCACTCTCTGTTATGAAGAATTTCAGAGAGAAAAGAAGTACCTTTTTCCATTATAAAAGAAGGAATGCACTTTTTGGGTTAACTTCCAAAGGGAATTAAAAATCCATATTAATGAAAATATGGAAAGAATTTTATTCCATGAACCTTTCAACTTCATTTAAAAACCTGTATAATACCATGGCATCTAATTATCACTCCTACAGCTCTATTTTTTTCCCTAGAAGTTCAGAGCAGTTTACAGAGTTAAAGCACTTTGACAGGGGAAAAAAATTAACAGAATAAAAGAAGCTGAAGTGCACAGAAGTTAAAAAGTTTGGTCAGTATTTTGAAATTGGAGATAAAGGAATGAAAGTTATCACTTAGTGTAGTAATAAAGTCATTGGGATCAATTATATTCTTCCACTTAAATTCTGCAACCTTAGGACATCATTTAGTGTCTCTGAACCTCAGCAAGTATGTGTAACACTGAATAGTCCCTGTTCAAAGTTACTGCAACATCTGGGGAAATTGATATTTTTATGAAGCATGTTGTTTTTGCTACTAAGTCACTAATGGTCACTTTCATCTGATAACTGGACAATGAAATGTGAACATCTCATGTTTACTGTAAAGTATAATAAATTTCCAAGTACTCGGAGCACCTTTTCATTACATTCTTAATTCAGCTGAGATTTCAGCTTTGGATGTATATTGTAGAGTTATATCATGAGGATAAAACCAAATAGGGTTCACAAGTTGCCTGGAGAAAATAGGGAAAACAATTTGGGGAGGAACCACAGGCAACAACTGAAAAAAACCAGGGATCAGGAGTAGAATATTAATTACCAGTCATTAGGAGCAAATATAACTACAAGGGAATAAGTAAGGAATAATATAAAAAGTCAGGAATTGCAGGCACCAGTAACAGGTTAGAAAAGGGGGTGAAATTGTTGAATCAATGAAATTCACATTCAGGCCCTAAACAACTTAGGCATACAATTATTTATGGATGCCACCTGCATGGCATAAAGATAGCTCAGTCAAAATTATAGTATAGGCCAGACAGTGGAAACAATACATCACAAAACCAGAGAAAGAAGTCAAAACTTCTTAAGTTCCTTTCAGTGAGGGATGTTATGGAGATTCTCAGTCACTTCTGGTAATTGTGTGACAAGGTTGCATTATAAGTATCCCAATCAAGAGGAGTACAAGGAAGAAGTGTTAAAATGTAAAAAAAGTATGTTAAAAATTATTTTCTGGGGGTAAGAAATCTCTTTACAAATTAGAATTCTGTATAGTTGTCATTGTTGAATTCTTAACTAAGATAATACAGTATTTTTTAACACATCAAAAATATAAGCAGGCTGATTTGTTCATTCATTCAGTAGGTATGTATGAGTTGAGTATTCTGTCAGGCATGTACTCAAGAAAGATCAAAAGTCACAATCTTTTAGCAAAAATATTTGGGATGAGTTATTATAAGTGTGTTTAATTCTGGGTACAGTAGGTTTTAGGATGGTATAAAATGAGTAATAGGAATGGCATATCTGAAGATGCCAAAGTTTGGCAGGAGCTCTAAAACAGTATTATAATCCAGTTAGAACCAAGAATACATGTACCTCAGCCTATGTAATAGTTTTTAATATTTAGTGCAGTAAAAAATTATGATCTTCCTATTAGTCATGGGTAAAACAGCATATAAAGATATAATAATAGAACCAATAGAAGAAAATTGATAATTTGTTTATTTCAATGGCAGAGTCCTCTAATAATCCAGTTTCCATTCATGAATATGCCTCCATTCAACAAAATCTATTAACTAAATTAAAATCAAATCAATAATGGTAGAAATTGTTTCAGTATTTTTGAAAGTCATAAATTATTTTAATCTGAGACATATTCATCATGTGAAATAAAATAAGTTAATAAATAATGTCTAGTTTATCATCCCTGATAACTTTTGGAAATAGAATTGTTGATGGAGAAGGGATACAGATATTGCCCAGTAAAGGTCCAAAGTAAGATGATCTATCATCCTGGATTAGATTCTCAAGTATTAACATGATATACTATTAAAAAATTTTATTTCTATAAACTCTGCATCAACAAACACATATACTACACTTATTGTGTTCTTAAATATCACTTTCCAGTAAATAAAACCAGCTCTTTCAGAAGAAATGATTATTTGTAAGTTCGTCATACCATAGATGGAGGAAGTTAGGGTCATATCAACAGATTCTGTGTGTCAAATGTACAGAGTTTCACTAGGGAAAATGGAAAATTTGGACTTCAAAAAGTACAATAATTACAATTAAGTAAAGTCCTTGAGTTTGTCTAAATAATAAAATACATAGGTTCTATAGTTATCTAATTGTTCATCTTCAAAGAATGAAAGTGAATCTATTTGTTAACTTGGAAACTGATAAGCAAAGTATCAAGCATTTATCCTGTACTTTCTCTAGGATGTCCACCATAGTGACTCAGTAGCAGATAAAGAATAAGTGCCTGTGAAAAGATGCTGGAGTAGTAAATAGTAGCAAATCAGTTTCTCTGGGATTTCGATTCTAGATGCTGCCATATAGCAATATGGAAGAGAAAGAGGAGAGAAGTGGATCCCCAGTAACCAGCAAAGATTGGAAACTAGAATTGGAGTCCACAGAAAGAATGAAAAGAGCTATCTCAGTACAGAAGAGGGAGGTGGCAAATGGCAGTTTCTCCCTAAACCAAGCTCTCAGAATGAGACACATACCCAAACCTACTGAGCCACAATGAATATAAGTGATTTCAGAGGCCTCCATGTGTGTTATGGTTTGAGTCTGGATGTCCTCCCAAAGCCTTATGCAGTCATGGAGGCGAGCTTTTAGAGTTTAGAATGACTCATGGTCCAATGCTGGAATTATGGGTGTGAGTGCTACATTCAAGTGGATGGGGGCTACATACAATATAAGAAACATAGTCTTCTCTTGATGATCCTCTCCTTTTGTCTTTTTCACTCTTGTAACCATGAATGGTTGCCCATTAGCCACATCACCCTATTTTGTAGCCAGGTCAGTATAGTCCGAAACCTCCAAAAACTAAAAGCTAAATAATCCTTTTCTTCCTTAATTTTGGGCATCAAGTATTTTGCCTCAGCAATGAGAGAACAGTAACCAAGAAAATGTAGAACAGAGCAGTGGACACTGTGAGCTGCAGTGTCTGGTGAGTGATTCCAGTTCAAACATTTTCAGGAGAGGGCAATTGTCTGCTTGTCATTTTGGAAAGCAGTGAATTGAATCCCTTGTTCTGAGCAGTAATAGGTTGGCTCCATCTTGGGACACTCAGTGTCAGGATGGGACACAGCTGTGTGAAACACCCAGGAATAGGGAGCTGAATTCAGGCTGAGAAGAAGCACCTGGGGTGTTGTGGGCTAAATGACTGAGGTCTCATTTGCACAGCTAGAAATCAGGATCAGCCTCAACTTCAGAGGACTAGACAGTGCTGCAATTATCCACCACAACATCAAAATTCTACTGCAAGTTTGCTGGGATCAACAAACTCAGATACGGGCTCAATCTACCACCCTTATCTACCAGGGACAACACAGACATACCCTGCAGTAGATATTTTTTCCCCTTTTTTATTTTCTTATTTGTTCTGTTTTTTATGAGTTTGAACATTACTTCTAGTTTTTTCTTGTTTGTTTGTTCTGTTTCTGTTTTTTCTTTCTTTCCATTTTGTCTCTTTCACAAAATTTTCAAAACTTACATAATCTTGCTTTGTCTTTTATTATTGCTTCTAATCTCTTTCTCTTCTATATCTCTATTTTTTCCTTCTACCCCTTTTGAACATTCTCCCTTGAGACTAACTCTATTGAGGGGATACTTACTATATACAAGTTTCTCATTTGTTTTAGATTTTGTTATATAACTACAAATCTTGTTCATTTGGTTAAAAGTGTGATTGCGCTTTTTTATCCAAGGTGAAATAGTTGCTCTAATCAGTTGTTCTTTCTTAGATGCAAAGACTGATATTTCCTGAGGATCATAAACAATACTAGAGGCCAGTGCCAAAGAGCAAGGGTCTAGACAAAAAGACAGCAACTTTTCATGAGTTAAAGAGGTAAGATCTTGATTCCAAAGCCAAAAACCAACTACACCTGGAAGATATCTCCAAAGGATAGTCATATTCTAAGGAGTTCTTGATACTAGCAAAAAAGGTACCTATCACAAGTGATTTACAAGCATTAATTCAGAAACTAAACTAAAAAGTAGAAAATGAAAAGACACAGAAACAAGATATTACTACATACTTCCAGCTTACCTAGGGCAAAACCAGGTGACAGTGAGGTGCAATGATTCAAAAGCCACATACCTGAACTCTGAGATGGAAGAAGTGGTAATAACAAACAAGATGAATGAAGCTGTAGAAAAAATAATTAGAAATAATTTCTCAGATAACTAAAGAAATGATGATCATAATAGAGAACACTATCAAAAATAGATAGAGATAAAAAATGGAAGACCTTAGTAAAATGATGGAAATCATGAATGTCCAACATAGAAAAAAATGGAATCCATGAAACAGAGTCAAACAAATATCAGAGAGATTAAAAGTTCTATTGAAAATACACACAGCAATGAACTAATAAAGGACAGACTATCAGATCTAGAAGACAGGTTGGTGGATGGTGATCATGAAAAGAAAGATTTCTTAAAAATGACAAGGGACCCTGAAAAAAAGTCAATTCAACTGCTATTAGATGATGCAAAGCTTAAGACATAAGATTGATCAGAATCAATGAAAAAAGAGAAAGCATGAATTACATAAAGAAGTAATGGCAGAAAACTTCCCAAGCATGGATAAAGAATTTGACATATAGATGAGTAAGGCATATAGAACTCCCCTAGCCATGGTCAAAAAGTCTGCATTAAGGCATATAATAGTCAAGTTTCCAGAAATTCAACACAAGAACAGAATGTTAGATGTTATTAAAGAAGCACATCACCTATAAAGGAAAGCCATCAGAATTACAGCAAATTTCTCAATAAAAACCCCTAAGTTAAGGATAGATCAGAGTGCAGTATTTCAAAAGAAAACAATCTCTGACTCAGTTTGATATATGTTGCAAATTATCATTCAACATCAATGGAGAAATAAGATACAGCCACAACAAAGAACAGCTGAAGAAATACATAACCACCAAAGTAGCGCTCCAAAATGTTCTGAAAGATATTCTAGGAAGAGATAACAAAAACTACAACTCCATGAATTCATATAGAGTGAATCCACAAGGAAAATCAAACAATTAAACAGAGGGGGGAGTGCGAAATAATCTCACAAGGATAAGCCAATACATATCACTTATAATCACTGATGTAAATGTTCTGAATTCACCAAATAAAAGAAACAAACTAGAAGAACAGATTAAGAAACAGTGCCGGAGTCCAGCTGCGGCAGGGCTAGGGTTTCCCAAAGGTGGTCAGGGAGTCGGCAATTGAGAGACAGAAAACACTGCACCCCAGTCTGTGAGTGAATCTGAATCCGCCTTTATTTTTTAGAAGCTGGAATATATATTTGCCAACCCTGGCAACAACCCCCAGCCCCAAGCAGGAAACGCCCCAGGCCCAGGGCCAGGCAGGGACAATCCCAAACAATAGGTGTTAATTGACCTCAACTCCAAGCAGAAGGCGCCCCAGGTTCAGGGCAATAGGTATCAA